>WNWU01000021.1:145740-193530 GCA_012654045.1 Ptyas mucosa
AAGAAAGAAAGAAAGAAAGAAAGAAAGAAAGAAAGAAAGAAAGAAAGAAAGAAAGAAGATTTCAGATATTTCCTTCCATCTTTGCATAAGGAAACTCAGTGGGGAAGCTGGTAGGAAGTCAGAAATCACTTCTGTTCCAACTTCCACTGCTTTTTTTAATTACTTGTGTTCATACTGTTTCTCTATTGAGACAAGGAAATGTCTCTGAAACAGTAACCCAACAGGGCATAAATTATTTAGTACCCATTTAATACTTGATTTTGGCGGATCTTTTAGTCTATGTCAATGTGGGCATGATCATCCAACCACTGTTGCACGGAAATAAAAATATTGAAGCTTTATATTGTTTCAGGGATGGCTGAGTGTGAGCACACATAGCAATAGTCATCTTCATTTAATTGTGGAAAATGCCTAAGCAATAGTCTGTAGAGATTCTCAGTCATCCAGGTCATGATTGTCCTAAAGGTGCTTTTTCAGGATTCCATTCCCCACTAGCCTGCCAGAGTTGAAGAAGCTTCTTGGATAAGAAGCAAAACGTCTTCAAAAGAAAAAAAACAAAAAAGTCTAGTTGCCTCCTGAAATTAGGGATGTTTAGGGATGCCTAAGCGATAAATATAAATGGATCCGTTTCATGAAACTTTAAATGAGTACGTGGTGGTATAAAAAGATAAACTATTTAATGATAAATCTTTTTTTAAAAAAAAGTTCCAGATTTTGGACAATGTGAAGGCTTAATTCCAAATTACACAGGTTTCAAACTGAAGGTTCGAATTGTGAGAGATTGAAACTTGAAATAGGAGCTTCCAGATCAATGCTGGTTTTTTTTTAATGAATAATAACCCATACTTCGAAACCTCTTTATCTGGGGTGAAATCCAGCAGGTTCTGACAGGTTCTGGAGAACTGGCAGCGAAAATTTTGAGCAGTTCAGAGAACCGGCAGATACCACCTCTGGTTGGACCCAGAGTGGAGTGGGAATGGGGATTTTGTAGTATCCTTCCCCTGGAGTGGGGAGGGAATGGAGATTTTGCAGTATCCTTCCCCTGGAGTGGGGTGGGAATGGAGATTTTGCAGTATCCTTCCCCTGTTACACCCACCAAGTCACACCACGCCCACCAAGCCACGCCCACAGAACCGGTAGTAAACAAAATTTGGATTTCACCACTGCTCTTTATATAATGCAAGGATGTCTCTTGGGCACTCAATAGAATAGGGTCAAGGATCTTATTTCAGGATGTTTGATCTCCATTCTGGTTTTGTTCAAAGAGTATCTACAGCAGTTTTTCCTAACCTGGAGACCTCTTCTGAACATTGAGCACAACTCCTGTTTTAACTTTTGAGAGAGTTGAAATTGCCTGAAACAGGCTTTCTGCAACTGAAGCAAAATCTACTTTGTATTATTGGAAATACAAAAACAGAAATCTGGGGGGGATATGCAAACCATGTTTCAGATAGAAATGCCAATGTTCCTGTAGCCACTTGCTCTGCAAAATTCCTGTCATCTTCTCTACCTACACAGATTAAAGTAAAGAAAGAAAGAAAGAAAGAATCTCACTTGGCACATTATGTATGTGCGTGGGAACGGTTTTGTCATAATTGCAGCCAGGAAAGTTTTAATGCTGTCATCACCAGCTTGTAATGGGATCTTTTAGAAGAGAGCTCTCACATGCATGCACTTTCGATAGAGAAAGCAGAGGGTCAGCTACACACAATGTGATGTGCTGGTTAGTTGAATTGGCAGCAAAAATGATTTGGAACCGGAGGTTTGGACTTCAGTGCTCATTGTATAGTATTTTATGCAAATGATCTAATCCTAAGAGTCCCAACATTTAGTATGCATTGGAATTTGAAACCTATTTCTCAGGACTCTGTGAATGACACCCAAATGGCTGATGAGATTTAATACCAGCCTTCTCCAGTCAGGGATCCTCCAAATTTAAGTCTCAGAATTCCCAGTTAATTTTCAGAATTCTGGGAATTCCTCTCTGTAATTGTTAAGAGCTCTATCAACAGCGGCTGGTGCCAGCATGAATTTCATTAAACACTTTCACAGTATTGCTGCCCTCAAAGACCCACCCTCTCTCCCCACCCACCCACCTACCTACATCTATCTATCTATCTATCTATCTATCTATCTATCTATCTATCTATCTATCATCTACCTACCTACCTACCTTCTATCATCTATCTATCTACCATCTATTTATCATCATCTATCACATTTATATGTGGCCCATGTCACTATTGAAGTGGGCAGTTTTCAGTTAAAAAACAATAAAATCCATAAAAGATACAAAATTAAAAAACAGAGTTAAAAAGACAAAGTAACTCAGTTATTTCCCTTTCTTTGCCTTTAGGTGAATTTCAAAAACACAAACACAAACAAAAAAGTTGTTCATAATAAAAAAAATGAATAAGAAAATGGAAGGAAGGATGGATGGATGAAAGGATGGAAGGAAGGAAGGAAGGAAGGAAGGAAGGAAGGAAGGAAGGAAGGAAGTTAGTTTTCTGGAAAAAGTAAGTATAATTGTGATTTACCACTTCCTTTTCCCACCAAACTTTTCTCATCTGAAATTTCCTTTTTTTTTTTTTTTAATAAAAAGTTTTTATTGGTTAAGAATATACAATATTATAGTTTACAATATGTTGAATTTTCAATATCTTTATGAAAAGATATTTCAATTATTATTTTCTTTTTTTAAATTTCTCACACAACAGACATTATTATCTTAAATCAAAACAAACAACCAGGTTATATAAAAATTATATAAACAAAAAAAAAGGAGTGTTATACAAAATACAATAAAAAAAGAGAGAGAAAAGAAAAATGTCAATTAAAAAAACCTTAAACAATAGATTCCCCTCCTTTCTTCATTTCCTAGTTCTGGCTCTTAAAACCATGGTCTGGCTTCCCTCCCCCTCCCGGACCGCAACAGCTCCGTCCGCCTCCGCTCCTTGATCATCTGATACTTCCCCCTCTTCGGCTCCTGTATCTTCTCCACTTAGGAAGGATTTATGTTGGTCAAAAAAAGCCTTAGCTTCCGTTACATTATTAATTTTCTTCTTACTGTCCTCCCAAAAAATCATCAAGCCCTCCGGAATCAACCACCTAAAACCTACTCCCTTGAGGTACAGCTTATTTGATAAAAAATAATATTTTCTTCTTAATTCTCGTACCTGTCTGGGAATCTGCTTCAGGATGGTGATCTCCTTGCCCCTGTACACCAGCGCCCCCAGTCTTTGTTTTCTCAATATCTCATCTCTCAGTTCCCTTCTCACAAATTTAATATGAATCTCTCTTGGTAGATTATGTAAAATTGCAAATTGTGAGTTTACTCTGTACACCAAGTCCACATCCCTTCCAATAGACTCCAAATCTCTTTCTAAAAATTCACCCAACATTTTAACCATCACTTCTCTCAAATTTTCCTGGTCAAGTTGTTCCACGTTTTGGAGCCTGAGAAAATAAGACATCTTATCCAGTTGTAAGGTTAACATTGCATTTCCTCTCCCATCCTCCACCTTCTGGAGTGCCCGTACCTCCCCCTCCAGACCCCCCATCTTCTTCTTGTTTTGCTCTGCCAGCTGTTGAACATCATTTAAATCTTTTTTCATAAGTGTCATTTCAGATTTAATTTCAGATAATCCTTTTTGGACGTCATCTAACTTGTCCAACTTTTGGTCCAATATTGCCAGTCTTTCCAAAATTTTCGCCATGTCAGTTGCTGCTGATTTGTGGCCCTTAGCCATCTTAGATCAGTAGAAGATGAGAAATCAAAGGGCAAACCTCCAGAGAAGAAAGAGGGATTCGCAATCTAAGTAATTTTTCAACTGTCCACCAGTGGGCGCTCACAGGAGCAACGAGTCCGAAGTATAGAGTAGGTCAAACAGGAAGCCAGAGGAGAATGTTGTCTTCAATCATAAATAAAGAAGCAGGAAGTCAGACAGTCGCCATTGTCTGCCGGGGGGAGGGGCCACCAGACCTCTCCAAGAAACTCTGCCACAGCCATCCTCCAAGGAAAAGTCAGAAAGGTAAGGGGTTTCACCCCATCTCCTTCCCCCTAGTTCTCTGCCACGGCACCTTTCCAGCTACAAGGGGGGGGGGAACTCCAACCCCCCCCTCTCGCCTCCAGGATGCCTGCTCCACTCTGCAATCAGTCAGTGCAGTCCGTTGTGCCTTCTTAGGTAGCACCAGTCCCCTTAGGCGCTGTGGCGCCTCGGCGGCCTCGAAAAAAAGCCGCCGATCGCCTCCCGCCCCCTCTGGAGCCTCGGGCGCGCCAGCATCGGCCTCCCGGCCCCTGGAAGTGAGGCAGGGGACCCCTGGCGAGCCGCCCTCAAACGGCAAACGCCCCAATAATGGGGCGCTTGGCCCAAAGGGCCTCCAGATGGGGGGGATCAGACTCTGGGGCCAGAGCTAGCCCGATCAAAGTCTGTCGCCAGCGGAACCGGAAGCGGAAGTCCCTCATCTGAAATTTCCTATTCCCAACCAACCCCTACCAGAAAAAAAATCCCCACTCAGTCCCTTACTTTATGTCCAGCTATGGGGGTAAATAGTGGCCATTGGAGCTGAAGAATCGTATAACTGGGAAAAAGTAATTTGGGACAGGTCAATTCTCATCTCCCAGTCGCATTGTTCCAACCTAAATCACACAGATCTACTAACTTAATTAACCATTGGAACCACAGACCCCAAACTGTTTTTTCCCTTCTGACCCTCATCCAGGTTGAATGTGGCTGTCATTTCCTTAACGGTTTGTAGTAAGGAGGGTTTCCTTTTCCCAAAACAAAAGAAGAGCAATGTGATCTATGCCATCCACTGCAACTATACTGGAGAAACCCAGCCACTTTTACACGAGATGATGACCCAGCACAGGAGAAATAACATCACAGGACCAGGACCAGCAATATACCTTCATTTAAAAGAAAAAGGACACTCTTTTGAGGACAATAAAGTTCACATTTGGGACAGGGAAGATAGATGGTTTGAGAGAGCAGTGAAGGCATCCATTTACGCCAAAGTGGAAACCCTTTCCTCGACAGAAGTGAAGGAACCTCAGACACAACTCTCCCCCATTTTTTATGCTGCTTCTTGAATCAGTCCCCAGGGAGATCAAGACCAGTTCACAGGTTCACTAGGGAGGCTACAGACATGACAACCCACTTAGGAGAAAAGATTTAGGAAGTGAGGAATGAAACCATTCTGGAGGACACGTATGGTGTCCCCTTCACCAACTTGCTCAGGCCGAAGAAGCTACTTGGATAAGCAGCGAAACGTTTCAAACCAAAAAGGAAAGTAGTCCAGTTGACGTGACTCAACTTCTAGGGAATTCTACATGGATCACTGAGAATCTTCATGGACATGTTTCCTTTTGTCAGCATCTGTAACTCTCTGGGTGGAATCTGAGTTCAACTGTGTGTGAGGCGTGGTTGGGGGAATTCTCAATACTCTTTCATTTTTGTGTTTTCATCATGAGCACCTTTGCTCTCCTAAAAGAATGCTGAATTGCTGGTGTGTTGCAACATAGTTCCGGGTTTATTTTTGTCTTAGTGAATCATTTTCTCCATTGAAGACTTCTATGTTTCTTACTTAGAACAGGAAGTGTCAGAGCATGTTTTGTTTTATTCTAAAAAATGTTTCCTTGTGAAAATAAGGACCGATCACTGTAATGTTTTGGCACTTATTATTACTTTCTTTGTCTAATGCTGTTGAATTATGCATCCACAACTCTGAATAATTGGTTGAGAATTTTTTTAAAAAAAATTCATTTGGAAACTCCCTTCCTATAATTTAAATTACCTGCACTACGGAATGAAAGAGAAAGTTCTCAACCTTGTTCTGGGTAATTTCTTTTTTAGATGTTCGAACTCTGCTCCTTCATTTTTATTTTTCAAGGCTTAACAATTCTCAAGTCTTCCCATTTGACTTCACAGCCAAGCGAGTTTTATTACAACCAACAGAGCAGAAATCAGAAATTCATGAGAGGACTTCATTTTCCTGATCAATCCTTCTTATGACCTTTCTCTAAAGTTGTTTCATTTTTCTCTGAAATCTTAAAGCATGGAAAAAATGAATACAAGACGCAAGGTAGACCTTGATTGATACAGAATAAAGTGAAGCAATTATTTCCTGAGATTTGGAAACTACACTACTGACAATTTGGTCCAGAATTGCATTTCCCCCCTAACCACATCAGTCTGCAGTTTAATATATATTCTAAGATGTTTTTCACAAGTGCCATCCTTAAGTCAGGTATCTCCCACTTTATACCAGCACATTTGAATTCTATTTCTTAACGGATAACTTTGCATTTGTCTCAGCAATATTTCATTCTGTTATTTTTCAGGCTATTTTGTAACATATCAAGATTGCTTAGAATTCCCCCCCCCCCCGACTTTTAAGGCTCCCAGCTAGTTTTTAGTTACTTGAAGATTGGTAAACATTTCCTCCGCCTCTTGGTGGAGAGGTGGGAAACTATGGCCCCTTTATGACTTGTGGACTTCAACTCTCAGAATTCCTGAGCCAGCATGGAATTCTGGGAGCTGAAGTCAACAAATCATAAAGGCGCCATACCGTATTTTTCGGAGTATAAGACACACCGGAGTATAAGACGCAGCTTAGTTTTCGGGGAGGAAAATAGGGGAAAAAATCTGCCTACCAGGTATTCCTCTGGGTAGTGTCCTTAGTCTGGTCAGCTTCAGCATATTAGTTTACTGGTTTTGAGCATGCTTGCGTTTGGGGATAAAAAAACAGCTTCTAAAGCACAGCTGATCTTTGGAGAGAGAAGCAATAAGAAAAGCAAGTGCGGACAATCGCTTCCCTCGCTAGCGCCTCATTAGGGATGAAAAACAGCTTCTAAAGCACAGCTGAGCTTCGGAGGGAGCAGCCCAGAAGAACGCTTCACTTGCTAGCGCCTCATTAGGGCTGAAAAAAGCTTAGAAAAAGCTACATTCGGAGTATAAGATGCACAAGTTTTCAGTCTCTTTTGGGGGGGAAGTGTGTCTTATACGCAAAAAAATACGGTCAATCCCCACCCCAGGGATAGAAAAAAAAATTAGAAAAAAAAGACTATGAGATTGAAGACCGAGCTTTGTAGCACCACATTGGAAGCTTCACTCCAGTTTTATAAGGAATCATTGATAGACAACAATTTCTATGTGATTCTTACACTTTCCTCTTTGTGAATGTTTACAAAGTATAGAAAACTTATTTCTTCCACCTGAAATCAGGTGTCGCGTGAGATCAGATGGCGTGACTCATACATCAAAGCTCTTTTGTTTTTAACAAAACATTTTAAGAGCAGTTAATAGTTAGGGAAATTCCATGTAGAAATTACAACACACAGCTCTGAATCTATTTCAAGTCAAGCCATGAGTCTACCACAACCCACAGAGCTGTAGTTCACTGCACAAGGGAAATACATGCAGTGCAGAGTAAAGAAGGGTATTTCTATTTTGTGGTTGTCTAGTGAAATATTTAACTAAGACGTAAGAAAAATCAAGGGTGCTAGAACTCTGTTTTATGAGAGGCTTATTCAGTGCCCATTTATAATACATTATCACAACCATCAAGAAAGGAGTAGGAACCCTTCGCCTCTGCAATTTCCTGTGGGGATATCCTTGAGGAACAGGCTGAAGAAAAGCTGCAGCCAAGGCAAAATCAGATAAGAGACATCTCAGCCAGTGGTGGGTTGCCCCCGGTTCGGACCGGTTTGCAAGAACCGGTAGTAAAACCGGCGGGAGGCCCCGCCATCACCCTGGATGTCATCATCAGCGATCTGCGCATGCACAGAAGCAAGGCGCGCACGTGATCCCATTGCAAACTGGTGGTAAAGATAAGTAGAACCCACCCCTGATCTCAGCCCACAGAAGTACTAGAAGCATCTTAGAAGGGATTCTCTCTCATTCCCTGGAAAGATAAGGAGACCGAGATGTGCTTCCAGACTTGCACGATTCTGTTGACTCTTTTGATTAAAGAAAAGAATACAATTAAGTTTGTTTCCACTTGGAAACCATTTTTGGACTTTGTGCTTGAGCTGGAAAAAAAATAAGAAACTTTGATTTTGGGTTTTGCTGATTAGATAGGTTTGCTGTTACAGAAATGGCTAGTATATAGCAATAGCAATAGCACTAAGACTTATATACCGCTTCAAAGTTCTTTACAGCCCTCTCTAACTGGTTTTACAGAATCAGCATATTGCCCCCCACAATCTGGCTCTTCATTTTACTGGCCTCGGAAGAATGGAAGAATGGAAGACTGAATCATCCTTCAGCCAGTGAGAATCGAACTGCTGGTGATTGGCAGAATTAACCTGCAAGACTGTATTTCAATTTCAGTAGCTGCTATGGGAGGGACTTTAACTCTATTTCTCAGAATGCCTTTTTGAGCATTTATATAGCTGTGAAGATTTTATACATAGGTCAAATACAACATCTGCTTAGTATGTGTTTGTTCAACATGCTTAACCAAGTCATTAACTAACGTATTGGCTATATTTGTTCAACATGCTAAACCTGGTTAGTTTTAATATGTGCTAGATTTTTTTGGGGGGGGTAGTTTCACGTGGGGTGCAAGCCCCAGGCTAGTTTATTCTATATTATTGTGCAACCTAGAAAATGGGTTACTTAAGCATGTTGTGTCAGTCCAACCACAATGTGATGTTATTTGCTGAGGTATACATTTCAAGACATACTGATAGCAATAGCAATAGCACTTAGACTTATATACCATTTCACAGTTCTTGACATCCCTCTCTAAGCGGTTTTACAGAGACAGCATTTTGCTCCCAACAATCTGGGTCCTAATTTTATTGACCTTAGAAGGATGGAAGGATGAGTTATTCTTGAGCCCAGTGAGGATCGAACTATTGGCAGTTGGCAGAATTAGCCTATAATACTGCATTCTAAACACTACACCCAGGGGTACAATTCAGCAGGTACTGACAGGTTCTGAAGAACTGGTAGTGGAAATTTTGAGTAGTTAGGACATTTCAACAGCAGGAACTGAAAGTAAAGAATACCGTATTTTTTGGTGTATAAGACGCACTGGAGTATAAGACGCACCTTAATTTGGGGGGAGGAAAAATAGAAAACAAGAATTCTACCTCTGCCTACCAGCATTTAAGGTGGCGCTGCTTTACACCGCTGTCCTCCTCCTCCTCCTGCAAGCAAGAGGTGCAGGGACTACTCCTTTCCCCCCAAAGAGACGCTACTTTACACCACTGCCCTCCTCCTCCTCCTGCAAGCAAGAGGTGCAGGGACTACTCCTTTTCCCCCAAAGAGACCCCTCGCATGCTCTGGGGGGGGACAGAGCACAGCCTGAGGAACAAACCTCTTCGGGATGATCTGGGGGGGGGTGGGAATCTGCCCGGCAGCTTCAGGGAACAAGGCAGGTGCTCAGGGCAGACAATGTTCATGAGGACTTCACTCCCCAGCAATGTGAGGAGCTACTGCCGCCACTGCCTAAACCCTCTCTGTGCCCAGGACCCAAGCCGAGACGAACAGGAGCTCCTAAAGTAAAACGCCCCTCCTTTCCAACCACCACTGCCTGGATTCCCCAATCCAATTTTCAGAGCTGCGTTTAAGGCGGCGGGCGGCCAGTTCCCCTGCAATGTGCAGCGGGAGAACTGGGAACCATTTTGGATTTGGGGTGGGGATTACAGCACTGCCGCCTGAAAGTGCTTTTCTTCCCATTGCACATTGCAGAGCCGCGCGCAATAGATCTTCTATCTTTGTACATAGATTCTGAGTCCAGACATGGTACTATAATCAGATGCTGCCACCTGCTGAAACATGATCAATGTGCCACCAACAAAAATTTTGTGGTGGTTGTTTTGTTTGCCCACAAACCACATGCCATATGTCAGGTTCCGATGTCATCTCAAATAAATTGCACTCCCAAGCAATTAGTCTTTGCTGAAATATTTCATTTATTGAGAACGACAGATCTGGCCCCAACTTCGTCGTAGCCAATACTAGCCCTCTGACCCCAAAACCTTCCCCTTCCGTTCCCCCAAACCTCATCTTCTTATTGGCCATCTTCCAGCTCAATCTTCTTAGCTCCTGCCTCCAAACCCAGGAATTCCCCCCTCCCATCCCATCTCATCTCCAAGCGACCCTATCTACAGAGAAAAATAAGTAGGTAAAAGTTCAAGCCTCATCTCCTCCTCTTTATGGCAGCCTTAAAGGGCTGACACCATACTTCACTTGGAAGGAGTCCTTCGCGAATTGTATAATGTCTTACGTTCTTGTAAAGCAGTGATACTGCAATTGACAAAGAACTCATGAGATAGCATAGCATAATTTTTGAAGGACGTTTATCAGGAACATTGTTGTATCAACTAGTCCTGTTACTGATGTTATGCATGCCGAAATATGCCGTGTCAACATAGACAGTCCAGTCTGATCACATAGTGACATCTGGAAAACAAAACAAAAGTTGTTCTTTTCAGATAGAGGGCTGAAAAAAACAGGAATGTGAGATCCGTTCCCAAGAGAATCATCTGTTGAATCAGTTTTACTATATAAAAATAGCAGAGTTGTTTGTATATGAAACGGATGTCATATAAATTTTAATAAATTTTAAAAACTAACACAACTGTGATTTTTATCTGAAAAGACACACTTTGATGAGCGTTTTAAAGATTACCTCTTTTAATCTTCTGGCTGGCTGCATTTTCTCTTAATTATTTGATTAATTTTATTAACTGCATCATAAAATTTAAGTTCTTCCAGACTGGTGATTAAAGTCTGACAAGAACCTTTTATCCCACGGGTTTCATGCCAACATTCCAGTAATTTTATTTTTTGTTCAGAAGAATCATTAAGA
The DNA here is from genome assembly GCA_012654045.1 of Ptyas mucosa. NCBI lineage: Eukaryota > Metazoa > Chordata > Lepidosauria > Squamata > Colubridae > Ptyas > Ptyas mucosa. The sequence continues at coordinate 156,565 of WNWU01000021.1, forward strand.
TTGTCATGGGTGATCTCATCGATTTGAGCTGAAGAAATACCCAATTTCCGAACAAGTTTTTTGACTTGTTTCACTTCCATATCACGTACAATTTCAGGAATGTAAGGCTTCAAGTTAATATCTGCGAAGGAAAATAAGAAAAAAATTCATGCAATTATAAGAATCAATGATGTATAAATGGGTAAAGAACATAGTCTTCCGTCAATTTTAAGTGTGATCCATAGACATAACAAAGTGAAAAGACATCACCCTAACAACCAAGGTATATATGGCTATATATTTAGCTAAATTTAAACAAAAATGGTTCCCAAACATAGAATGTATCATGCAGCATAGCCAATATAATCTCTTATAGTTTAGCTTCTGAGGGTTCTAAATGCCTACAAATATTGCAAATCAGCAGACATAGAAAAAGGAGAAGTTAAAAACATATTCAGTTTTTTTTTTAATTTTCTCCTTTTGCAACTTGTGGCATTTTAATTTTTGTTAAATTTGGTCTATTACTCTATTTTTCTTTTTATTAACATGTAGTACACACACACACGCACGGAGAGAGAGAGAGAGAGAGAGAGAATATACATAGAGTATAAATACAGTGGAGACTTTAATATTAATTAATATTAAAACTTGTATACATAACAAACACTTTTCGGGCATGGAAGAAGGGATGTATTGTCAAGGCCATGATTTTTGCAGATATAACATATAGCTGTTGAAAGTAGACCATGAGAAAAGACGAACAACAGTAATAACAGCAAAGCTAATGCTGGAAAAAATGGCTAATAAAGGTATGAAACAAAAGCTTAAATATTTTGCAAAAACCTAATGCAAAGGCGAGAATTATCAGAGAAGATTTCGACAGCAGTTTTTAAAATGGCCAACAAAAAACAGAAGCTAGATACTGTCACTGAGGGCTGAAGAATGAGCTTACAAGCATTCAAAGCAGTTCCTGACAGAACTACTCTTGAAATAATGTTTATCAGGTAACGAAGTATCAGAGGCAACTGAATAATAGAATATTTATAGCAAAGGCCTAGATCAGGGGTCTCCAACCTTGGCAGCTTTGCTGGCTGGGGAATTCTGGGAGTTGAAGTGCGCCAGGCTTAAAGTTGCCAAGATTGGAGACCCCTGGCCTAGATACAGCATTCCTATATTTTTAATGAATAACATTGTGCAAGATTACAAGCATAAAGAAAGCTACATTGGATAGGGCTTTCTGTGCAGGTTTCTTTCTAGATCTGATCTGGAAATGAGAATGGCATTTAGCAAGACAATGTCAGTGAAAGGGGAGAGAATTATGGTAATCTTAGCTGAGCTGCAAAATTAGAAGCTGCATGTGGTTCATATATTGCTCAGTGGGATAGTTGAGAGGAAGCAAATGCTTTATCTGGAGCAAATTCTTCGTATTAAGAATACCAAGAATATTAGCCATATCCAGGGAAAAACTGCAATGTCAAATTTAGCAAGCGGGCCAATTCATTTAGGGTTAGGAAGGACTTCTCCCTTGAGATCATCTGGTCCCAAGTTGTCCCAACAGTACATTAGAAGGTCATCACAAGCCATGTATTAATTGAACTTAGAAAGAAAGTGGAAACCAATTCAATGCTTGGAATTATTTGCCTCTATCAAGCTAGAATAGTAAAACTTGGATTGGAAAAAAAATCAATAAAATCATGAGATTCCAGCAAAGCGTTAACTAGACCTTACTAGTGAAGGCAAGTGGGACGAATAACCCGATTACTACATTTTGTATCAATGAAAGACCATTCAGTAAAGAGCAAATGTGAATAGAAGAGAACAGAACAGAACAGGAGTACAATACAACACAACACAATGCAATACAATGCAACGCAACGCAACGCAACGCAACACAACACAACACAACACAATACTTTATTTGTCCAAATGTGATTAGACCACAAGGATTTGTCTCTGGTGTAGAAGCTCTCAGTGTGCATGCAAAGCAACAGGTGGAATGACATAACTGAGCTGTTATTATAGCCCAATAAAGCCCAAACATAAAAGCATATAAATATAAATTATATATATATATATATATATATGTATGTATATATACACATACATAAATATAAATATATATAAACATATTGTGCAATGATTGTGTTTTAGTTTTTTACGCACCTGAATACTTAGTTTTCATAAGTTCCTAAAAGGAAACAAATTAAAAAAAAAAGATGAACCAAAGCCACACCACCAAGCCTTGCTTCCTTTTTATTTCCCAAACTTTAATTTTTATTAAAACTTTTAAACCAGAAAATTAAAGCTAACACAAAGTAATAGAAAGTCAAGAAGAAGAAAGAAGAAGTCAAAGAAAAGGGAAATGGTACAAGAAAAGGGGGGGGGGAGGTTAAAGAAAAACAGACAAGAAAGGAGTACAAAGAAGTGACTTCCAATATTCTTAGTGCAAATTCTGTAAAGCAAATGCCACTTTTTTTTATTAGTACTAGGCAAAATATACTATTTTGCTCCCAAACTGTAAAGTGTCATATCATATCTAAAGAACTCCTCAGCCAAAGCAGCATATATGGATTGAATTTGATCTTACTTTTTGCAATAAAGGATGGCTCCTGATGTAATCAAATATTAACAAATAAGTGGTGGTTCTGAATTCACAGGAAATTGAAAACATTTAACAATTATACTTCATTCCCATCCATTTCATTGGATTTCTATTTTTTTTTTTTTTTATTAAACATTAAGACATACAAAACAAAACAAAAACAATAACATATAGACATAAACAACAAAAATACAACCATTCCTTCCACCTACACCACTCGTACTACATATACATATACATATTTGTTGTCAGTCATCTACAGATCATATCTTTTTTTTTTTCAAATTACATGGTCGATTGTCATGTGTTTCACCTCAAAATTGTAAATATTGATATTATGATACTCTTTTTGTTCTATATCTCTCTACTTTATGTAACCCTATTTGTCGTGTTTTAGTTTATTGTTATTTTGCTTTCCAGCCATTGGTACCATTTGTGCCATACTTGGTAGAATTCGCTTTCTTCTTTGTCCTGGAGTTCTAAGGTTAGCTTGTCCATTTCGGCACATTCATTTATTTTGGAAATGATTTTTTCTCTGCTCGGGATCAGGTCCATCTTCCAATTTTGGGCATATATGATTCGCGCTGCTGTGAGAATATGGGTACTGAGGTATTTTATTTCTTTATTATATTGTGTTGTCATCATTCCGAATAAGAAGAACTCTGGTTTATTTGGTATTTGCAAGTTTGTTATTTCTTCTATTATGGTTTTGATTTCTTGCCAATAAAGTTGTGCTTTGCTACATTTCCACCACATATGAAAATACGATCCTTTTTGTTTTTTGCATTTCCAGCACAATGCAGATGTGTTTGGGTAAATTTTGGCTAGTCGGGCCGGTGGTAAGTGCCATCTGTAGAACATTTTTATTAGATTTTCTTTATAGGACGTGGCTTTCGTCATTCTAATGTTTTGTTTCCATAGTTTCTCCCAATCTGTAAGTTGAATATTGTGTCCTATATCTCTGGCCCATATTATCATGTTGTGTTTAACTGTTTCTTCTAGGAGCACGTCTCTCAGTAGAAAATTATATAGTTTAGTTATTAATTTTTGGTCCGTCCCTAAAAGAATTTTGTCCAAATCGTTTGAGTCAATGGCTATTCCATATTGTAGTTTGTCTTTGTTATATCTTGATTGGATTTGAGTATAGTGCCACCAATCCATATTTTTGTTAGTCTCCTGGAGTTGTTGTCTTGGAAGAAGTTCACCCTCATCGTTTAACAAATCTTGATATTTCATCATTTTGCCTATTTCTAAAGTATTCGGGAATATTAATGCTTCCATCGGGGACCACCATCTCGGTATTGATGTATAGTATCTCTTTCTTATTCCCAGCCAGATTTTATACAGTGAAGCCCTGATAATATGTCTTTGAAAATACATGTGTTTTTTGTCGGGTCCGTCCCAAAGAAAAGCATGCCATCCTCTTATAAGGTCAAATCCTTCTAGGTATAATGTTCTCTTATTTTCCAATTTTATCCAATCTTTAATCCAAATTATACCGGACGCTTTGTAATATAACTCCCAGTTTGGTACTGCTAGGCCTCCCTTGTCTCTTGTATCCTGTAGTGCTTTAATTTTGATTCTGGGTCTTTTCCCTTGCCATATATATGTTGCTACTATTTTGTTAAGTTTTTTTAAAAAATCCTTCCCTGGATATACTGGTATGACCTGATATAGAAATAATATTCTCGGTAAAATGTTCATCTTTATTGTGTTAATTCTACCTATCAGTGAAAGTTGAATTTTGTTCCATATTTCCAGATCTCTTTTAATTTGTTTTAATAATTTTGTGTAATTATCTTCTTTAATTGTTGTGGATTTCGCTGTCAGCCAGATACCTAAATATTTTATCTTCTTTACTATTTGAAGTCCAATTTTTTCCTCTAATTCTGCCTTCTGCATCTGGTTCATATTTTTGGTCAATACTTTGGTCTTTTGTTTATTTATTTTGAGGCCCGCGACTTCCCCGTATTCTTCTATCTTTAATATTAGCTTTGGTCCTGATTGTCTCGGATTTTCCAGATTAAATATCACATCGTCTGCGAAGGCCAACAATTTGTATTCTTCTCCTTTAATTTTTAATCCTTTAATATTCTCATCTTTCCTTATCTCATTTAAAAGGGTCTCCAGGACTATTATAAATAATAATGGTGACATAGGACATCCTTGTCTTACCCCTTTCTGTATGTCGAAAATTTGTGTCAGGTCGCCATTTATCGCTATTTTTGCTGTCTGATGAGTATAGATTTTTTGTATTAATCTGTTGAATTTCTGTCCACAGTTCATTTTCTCCAATTGTTTTATCAAAAAGTTCCAGTTTACGTTATCAAACGCTTTCTGTGCATCGAGCGAAATTATTGCTGTTTCGGTTTCTATCCTTTGGTCATAGTATTCCAGTATACTGATAATTGATCTAAGATTATTTCTAATTTGTCTGGTGGGTATAAAGCCGTTCTGATCGGGGTGTATATATTTATGTATTATTGTTTTCATTCTCTGCGCCAGTATTGCCATTAATAATTTATAGTCAGCGTTGAGTAGTGATATCGGTCTATAATTACTAATTTGTGTCGGATCTGTATCTTCTTTGTGTATTAATGTTATGATCGATTCAGTCCAGGATTTTGGGATTTCTGCTTCAGATAGTGCTTCATTAAAAACTTGTAAAAGTATTGGATCGATAATTTGCTGGCAGTACTTATAGAATTCGGCTGGGATTCCATCCGGATCTGGCGTTTTGTTATTTTTTTGTTTTTTGCGGGCTTCCACTAATTCAAACATCGTTATGGGTCGATTCAATCTTTCTCTGTGCTCTTCTTCAATTGGAATAATTTTGGATTTCTGCAAATAGGCTTCGATTTGTACCTCCGAGACATTCTCCTTTCGGTAAAGTTTTTTATAAAATTCTATCACTATATTTTTCTTCTCTAGATGTGTGTAATGGGGAATTCCAGAATCATCTTGAAGTTGATGAATAATCCTTTTTTCTGTCTGTTTTTTTAATTTATACGCTAGCCAGCGTCCCGTCTTATTTGCGTGTTCAAAGTTGATCTGTTTCGCCATTCTTATTTTGTGGGCTATTTCCGTTTTTGTAGTTAAATTTAATTTATGTTTGGCCAGATTGAGTTTTTGCTGTACTGTCTTGTTATTGGGTTGCTTCTGCAATTTGGTTTCTTCTACTTTTATCTCATCCAGGAGCTCATTTCTAATTTGTTGTTTCTGTTTTTTCCTTTTGGCTATGTATGCAATTGTTAGACCCCTAATATATGCTTTCGTTGTGTCCCATAAATTTTGTGTCGTTGTTTGATCGTTGGTATTGATACGCAAAAATGATTTCATTTCTTTTTCTATCATCTGTTGGTAGTCTTTTTCCTTTATTGTAGTTGTATCCATCTTCCATCTTTTCTGTTTCCGCAGACCTTTCCATACTAGTTCGATAGGATTATGGTCGGCCCATATGCTGGGAGTGATTTCTATCTCTTTTGTGTCTGTACTAAGTTGTGGTGTCATCCAGGCCATGTCTAGCCTGGACCACGACTGGTGTGGGCCTGAGAAGTATGTGTATTGTTCCGTGTTGGTATGTGTATCTCTCCATGTGTCGTGTAAGCTCAATTCTTCTACCAGGTCTTTGAATGTTTGTGGTAGGGTTCTTCTCTTGGGCTTATTCTGCCTAGTAGTATGGTAGTCATCATTTAAATTTACTATAGCATTAAAGTCGCCGACAATACATATATTTTCATAGTCTAATTCCTTTAGTTTATTATGTAGTTCTTTGTAAAAGTCAATTTGATTCCCATTTGGGGCATAGATCGCGACTATCAAAATTGTTTTAATTTCCAATTTGAGTTCAATCATCAAGATTCGACCTTCTTTATCATTGTAGATTGGTTTTGTTCTTAATTGATCTCTGGCATATATTACCACTCCCCTCTTTTTGCAATCTCCTAAGGCTGTGTATAGTACTCCGAGTTTTTTATTTTCAAGGAGTTTTCTCTGTTGTCTCCTTATATGAACTTCCTGTAGCACAATTATATCTGACCTTAATTTCTGTAATTTTGTAAATATTTGGTGTCTCTTCGTTGGTGAATTCAGACCGTTTATGTTTATGGAAGTAAGTTTTATCACTTCTTCCATTTCTTTGATTATTTATTTATCCGTTATTTTCAGTTTATTTGTGTTTCTTGTAACTCTTTGTGTAATTTCCGTTGTTTCCTCCCTCTCCAAACCCCTCTTCTTTTGTTCTTTATGTTCCTTGCTTTTCAGTTGTCTCTCTTGATCGCTTACATTTATTTGTTCTTTACTCCCCGTTTTTTCGTCTTGCTTTTCAAATACGAAATGTTGTTCCATAAATTCTTGGGCTTTCTCTATGGAGTCTATGCGAAATTTTTGTCCTTCCCAGGAGATTAGTACGCCTTCCGGTATCAGCCATCTAAATTTTATTTTTGATTTATTTAATTGTTTCGTTAAGAAGTTATAATCTTTCCTTCTCTCTCTGGCCCTTCTTGGTACTTGTTTTAGTGTAAGTACCTCCCTTCCTTTATACTGAACTGTCTCTTCCCTCATTCTTCTGTATATTTCTTCTTTTAGTGTTGTTTTCGTGAATCTTATGTGAACCTCTTTGGGGAGTTTATTTCTTCTGGCATAGTTGGTGTAGGCTCTGTAGATTTCGTCAGTTCCATTTCTGATTTCGTCTTTGTCTATGCCTGTTGTTTTAGCCAGCAGTTCAATCATGGTTTCTCCTAGATCCTCATCTTTTTGTTCTTCAATATTTTGGAATCTTAAGAAAAAGGAGGCCTTCTCCATCTCAAGATATATTAGTGCATCTTCTGTATCCCGGGTCTTTGTGACTTGTTGGTTCTCTACCCTCTCCAACCTCCTAACTGTGGCTTCTGCTTTTTCTTCCACCCTATGTATTCGTTGTTCATTTTCTGTGATATTTTGTTGGATTTTAACTATTTTCTCGTTTATAACTTTAATATCGTCTTTGATCTCTCCTACATCTAATCGCATCTGTTCTTGGTTTCTTCTCGATTCCTCATGGTTTTGGGCCATCTTCTCTTCCATTCTTTTCTGCCCTTCCTGTATCATTGCCAATGCGGCCTGTATGTTTTGCATCCCAATTATAGTATTTGTCTTCTCCTTATCACTCATTTCTCCTGTTTTTTGATATACTGGTGAAGCCACTAATTGTGTTTGTGTTGCAGGTATCCTCTTGGTTGTTTTTATGGTGGTGGATGTACTAGATGTTGCCATGTGTAATCTATGTATTATTTCTGCCCACAATTTCATACAGTTTAATTTGCTTAGTGTATATTAATAGGCTATATATCCAGCTACTATATTAAATATTCTTATTTAGATACTTTCATTAATAAATCAGTAATACAAAAATAACCAGGAGAAAGGTAGTGGGGGGTGGGGGGTGGAGAGAGAGAAAACAACGAAATATAAGCAGATTTTAACAATTCATCTTATTACCTTCTTCTTCAATTAATTAGAAAATACAATATTATCCACTAACAATTTATATTAATTCTCAAATCCGTCAATCTATATCAATTATTAATATGACTGTAGAAGAATAATCAATCAATTAAATAAATTCTATCAGGTCTTTCTATTGTATTGTTAATCAACTAAATTAATCAGGTTTCTTTTCATATATTACTTTAAAATATACTTTCTTTAATCAAACCACTACAGAAATAATTATATTTACTATATATCTTCCCTTTAATGTCTCTCACTCACTCTCTTCAGTCCAATAGGTCTGTTTTAAATAGTTCAGTATTTAATAGTTAATAGTCCAATCGTATAAAGTCAGTACAATTAGAGTTTTGTGTATTTCTAATGATCTATAAAGTTTGCCTCCGGAGCAATAGTAGTGTTTGTATCTCTTGACACTTCACTCCAAACCACGCTCTCCTTCAGTCACTTCTGCTTTCACTCTCCAGTCCACTCAATCAAATCAAAGTCAATGATATCCGACAAGTTCGCCCCCAAAAACTTTCCCCTTTTCAACAAATAATCCTTTCGAAAAAAAAAACCAGCTCTCTCTCCGTTCTCACAGGGTAGTTTAAAGTTCCTGCCGATTTCTCTCCTCCGATCTCTCTTACGCCACGCTCACTTTTTCGGCCAACCGTCCATTCGAAAGCAACCAGCTCTCTCCGTTCTCACAAGGTAGTTAGAAGTTCCAGCCGGTTCCTCTCCTCCAATCTCTCATACACCCCGCTCACTTTTCCGACAAGCAGTCCGTTCGAAAACAGCCAGCTCTCTCCATTCTCACTATGCAAACAGAAACCTCAGCCGATTCCTCTCCTCCGATTTCTCGTGCTCTACGCTCCTCAGTCCGCTTCCACTCTCCCTTCTCCTTCAGTCTCTTTTACTCATTCGGTTCCTTACTTTCTTTATTCCGCTCGCACTTCACAGTCCAGTCCCGGAGCCTAAGAGTCCAGGGATCCAAACTTCATCCTCTATACCCCAATCACCAAGCATGCGATCGCTGGTTTGTCAGACTCCCTCCGTGCACACCAGCTGTCTATAATTTATGCGCTGTCACTGTAACATTCAAAATGGCTCCACTCCGCTCGATCTTCTCGTCGCCGCTTCGCCCTTCTTTCTCCGGAATTTCTATCACCAGCGTCCACTCTTTTCTGTCCACCAAACTTCGGGTTTCTCTCACTTTCAGTCCTCTGTAGATGACTTATTTTCTTTTTTCCGATCCTCGCTTCCCACTCACGCAGTCATCAGCACTTCAAGCCAGCCTGAAGAGGTTGGTTTTTCCACGCACCGGATTAAGGTATTTGTCTTGTACCTTCGGAGGATTTGCGCACCCCTCCGAGGTCCTAAGACGTTCCCCTTTAAACTGATGATCCCTCCGAGATCATCAGCGCCTATTTCGGCTCCAGGTACAGGATTGTTAGGCACCCAGGAACGGAGCCCCGTTCCTTTCGTCCCTAACGCGCTGAAGTCGCCGCCGGAAGTCTCATTGGATTTCTACATGTGTGTTTATTGGCCTGAACCCATGATATTCAACCAATGACTTCTTCTCTTTTTAATCAAATTAATTTTCAATTTGTGGTGAAGAAAGTAAATAAACAACAACAATCTCTACAGACTGGAACAGTTTATTGAAACAAAGTACTGGTTTATATTCAGGAATATTTTAAAGTCAGAACTGTCCCAACAGAGACAAAATGTCTGAAGTTAACGTCTCTATTTTGTTTTCTGGCATTCTATTTTATGCATGCATACACCTCTTATGCGTAAGTAAATGAGGTGACTAATGCATATGTAAATGAGAAATAAAATACAAAATGGCCTTAAAAACTCACGTTATTGAACGAAACAAATGGCAAAGTTAAAAAAACAAAACAAATTCAGTGCCCAAATAAATAAATACAAGAATAGTAGGTATAGTATGTAGTTCTAAATTTTCTCAATGTCTGACAGAACCCATTCTTTTCTTGACAAAGAAAAGAGTATTACAGTTTTGGGTTAATAATACCATGTGTGGGTTCATATTATTTTTATGCGGCAGACTTCGATAGCACGGTCATGGCCACAATTTTCAGTTTTTGACCTTCCAGTAGATGTCCCCACACAGATGGTCATCTCTACCAAGTGGGTTTCACACCTTACCTCAAGGATTAGAAAGGACATCTGGACAAATCCCCCTCCCCAAACCATTGGGCAATTTAAAGATAAGAAACACAAGGAAGCATTAGAGTGGAAAAACACCATTACTATCATTAGGAGCTATAGAGAAGCTAGTATGTACTTGTTGGTTCAATGCCTTAGGTTACTCTCTATCAGCCTTCTTAGTTCTCTGGATTACTTCAGAAAAGGAGACTCACATATGATTCATCGTTAGGGCCATTTTGATTTGGAATGTTTTGCCTCCTTTGAATTCTGCACTCTGGACCTATAAAGGAACACAAATAATTATTTGCTAGGCAGTCTTCAAATAACCAGAAATGGCATATTAGGAATGTGCTTATTCTAAGTGTGAAACGCAGTAATTTCATGTAAAATTTCTGGAATTTGTGATGACTGGAGTTCTTAAACTTACTTTTAATTTACTTCAGTTTGCCACCTTAAAATGGCAGGATGCTAAAAAGGGCTGTTGGGAGAGGTACCCAAACATGGAAGTGAGATGATGTGTATGGCATGGGGATTACAAGTTTGCCAGTGCATGACAAGGAGCTTATGGCTGACTCCCATTTTTTAGGGATGTTGTCTGTGTCTAATTCCATCTTTTATTTAATGTGCAAGCTACAGAAATCTGGTTGGTGTGCCTTGTGACAATAAAGGTATACAAACATGAGAGCTGGTAGAAGGGAATCAACAAGTATCTGGCCCAACTTTTACCTTCAAGCAACCTTTATGTTGCTGCTCTCTAACCCCATCTAGTGGCCGGAGGAATAAATATGCCCAAACATACCATCTTTATATACTGTTATTGTGTTCTAGCCCCATCTAGTGGCCAGAGAGACAAATACCAAGTATATTGTTTAAAGCTGACCCAACCCCATTACCCATCAGCCCGCACTCCCCAAACAAGTGCATTTGGAGAAGGCAGAAGCACAAAGAAGAATCCATCTTAATCTGTGGCACATGGTCATCCAAGGACAAACCCACATCCCACACACAGAGCATCACTGGTGAAATTTAGATTGCTTATTAATTGTTATGTTCAGTAGTAACATAACAATTAATAGTAGTAAAAAAAAACATCTTGCTTGAACCTGATTGATCATGGGAGGATCAACAATGGGAGGCAGTTAAGGGAGGGAAATTTTGAACTTAGGGATTTTGGCATGCAAGTCTCGGTTCTGGCATTACTGCAGTACACTTGACTTCTAATAAAATTATACCTTTCTCAAGAAATGGAGCCAAGGATCATTTCTGTTTAAAGGGTTAAATACGGGCAGGACAGATGGTTCAAATGCTGTCAGGATAAATCTTCCCATTTTGGATGCATTCCATAAGGGGCCATAATTTTAAATCGGGTGATGCCAAATGTTAGGATAAAGTGAGTAGACAATATTCTTGGATTCCCTTCAATTTGCTGTCCAATTTTTCCCTATCTGAAAGAAGAACCCTGATTTCCAAAATTGTTGAAAGAGGACACAATTGGATTTTAAATGTAGGATGAAAGCTTTGGGAGATAGTTCTTCCTCTGCATACTTGACTTAAAAAAAATAAACAAAGTTTATACTGCAGTTTTTAAAGGAAAGTGATATCAACTTACAATAGCGCCACCATAAAATCAGTCCCACAATCACTACAACAACAAGCGGAATAAACCAAAGCCATTTCAAATGGTCTGTGAAGAAGAATATTTAATAACATCACATTTTCCAATCTATATCCAATTTGCAGATTTTTGAATTTGTTCTGTTAAACAAAGCAACAAATACAGTGCTAAAAATGGAAACAGAAACCACACCTGGTAGAATTGTAAACATTCCTTTGAATGAAACAGAGTCAAACAGAATACAGGTAGTCCTTGACTTATGACCAGAATTTGGGGACAGAATTTCTGTTGCTAAGCAAAGGGGTTGTTAAGTGAGTTGTGCTCAGTTTTATGTTTTGCTACCATTAAACAAAACACTGAAGTTGTTAAGTGAATCATGCAGTCGTTAAACAAATCTGGCTTCCCCCATTGACTTTGCTTGTTGGAAGCCATCTGGGAGGGTCACAAACGGCAATCATGTTAACCCGAGAGGCTGCAACGATCGTGAATGCATGCCAGTTGCCAAGTGCACAAATTTTGATCATGTGACTGTGGGCATGTTATGCTGGTTGTAAGTGCGAGGACTGGTCATAAGTCACTTTTTTCAGTTCTCTTGTAAGTTTGAATAGTCACTAAGTCAAGGTTGTAAATCAAGGACTACCTGTGTAATTTGAAATTAAAATGGGTATTTTATGCTACCATTTGAAACCATTAGCTTTTGCTAATCCCATGCTGATGCCCAATTATGTCCTGAACAGAGATATAGTAATAATAGTACATGTTCTGTAGGTAAGATCTCTTTTGAGTTGAACTAATTTTTGATGATTTTATGGACACATCCTAGACATTTATAATGTTGCTCAAACTCTATAGACATACTCAAACTCTTCGGAAGATGAACCAAGTTTGACAGTGATTCTTCCAAAGATTGGCCAAGTTTCTGCAAAATCCAGATACTTGGTGAAATCCAAATCAGTGAACATCACGAATATGGGTTTTCACCATTTTGAGGTAAGAAACTCATGGGAAGAATAATTTAACTCTTAAGATAGATTTTTAAATTGTTTCAAAAATGAGTGCTAGGTGAAAATTGTATGCTTCCATTTGATTCACCCTGGCTGAATATTGAGCAAAAATAATGAGGGGAGCAGATTTCTGCAATTGTCAATGGTCAGAAAAGAAATCAAAGGCAGGTGAGATGGGGGTTGAACCTCAATAAATATTTATTTATGCAAAGTGCTGTTCAATGCTTACTGATATTCAAGAGTGGCTTTGATGCCTTCTGGGAAAAATTGATAAAGGACCCTGGCTTCCGTCCAAAGAGAAGAGGCAGCACAGACATTGATTAAGGTATTAATACCACTCTATAAAGCCTTAATAAGACCACACCTAGAATACTGCATCCAGTTTTGGTCACAACACTATAAAAAAGATGTTGAGACTCTAGAAAAAGTGCAGAGAACAACCAAAATGATTAGGGGACTGAAGGCTAAAACATATGATGAATGGTTGCAGGAACTGGACATGGCTAGTTTAGTGAAGAGAAAGACCAGGGGAGACATGATAGCGGTCTTCCAGTATTTGAGGGGCACAGAGAGGAGGGGGGGTCAAGCTATTCTTCAAAGCACCTGAAGACCAGACAAGAAATAATTGATGGAAACCGAACAAGGAGAGATTCAACCTGGAAATAAGGAGAAATTTTCTGACAGTGAGAACAATCAACCAATGGAACAGCTTGTCTTTGGAAATTGTGGGAGCTTCATCACTGGAAGCTTTCAAGAAGAGATTGGACTGCCATCTGTCAGAAATGGTATAGGGTCTCCTGCTTGGGTGGGGAGTTGGACTAGAAGACCTACAAGGTCCCTTCCAACTCTGTTAATCTGTTAAACTGATTAATTCTGCCTTCTCCTTGTTGCCTCTAACGACATTCCAGAGTGGGAGGCCTTGTTGTAAGGCACCCCTTTTTTCAGAGCTGTCAGAAGTCTATCCAGCACCAGATTTAATCCAGCACAAGATTAGATCCAACCATGTTATTCAGTTTTAGACACAGGCTGATTTTGGAGTCCACTACTTTCCTGGTCCCTTTTGCTTGCTAAGGTGGTAGATGAAATGGTAGATGAAGCGAAAGAAAGTAACAGCAGAGAAAGAGTTTTGGACAGACCAGCTATTAGAGTCTTGATGAGCTGAAACATGGCCTTGCATACATTCAAATCTGGTTCTTCCCATGGGCATCAACAGGGAGGGGTATGAAATAAACTCAAGATGAAAATTACAATCATTAATCAAAGACCCACCCACCCCTTTACACAGATCCCCAAAAGGGGATGGTGCTTCCATTGTGTAGTTGTGCTCCCACCTTGATTTTTCTTTTTTTTGACACCTCCTCAATTACCTCTTGTATCCCTTCCTTTCTGGAGCATTAATCAAACCTAGTTCATTAACCAAATCATAGTTACCTTTTCCGTTTTGCGCATCTTTTTCCCCACAAACTGTGTTTTGTGTTGGGGTGCATGCTTTTACAATGATGCCATTTTTACACCTGCAGATAAAAAGTGGATAATAATGAAGAGGTCCAATCAGAGAAACCTCTTCCTTCTTGAATTTTGGTGTATTATACAATCCCTTTTGTCTTGATGGATCAAATTGGTGAGTGGTGCAATGAAATGCTTGAAGACAAGGAAGGTTCCCGCGATTTCCCACAATGCGTGGAGAGATATGTCAGAAGAAAAGAAAATGAAGACTGTATACTCTGCTCTTTCTTTGCCTTCTCAGCTTTTTTTTTTTTTAATGTTCTGGGCATCCAGCATCATTTGACTTATCCTGTCAACTGCTGATATGAGTCAAGAGATTTGGTGGTGTACAAATTCAATAGATAAGTAGCATTTATTTATAAAAGTTACATCAGAGCCTTTGCCAGAAAAAATGTTACATTTAAAAGGACAAGAACGATGTTGCAACACTCAGAGAAGAGGCATGTGATAACCAAATATCCACCCATGTGTCCTCAGGCAATTAAAGACACTGAGCTTGTCAGCTGGAAAGCTGACAGTCTGGGTTTGAGACCCAAGTGCTGCACAATGGGGTGAGTTCCCGTTACCTGCCCACCTAGCAGTTTGAAAGCATGAAAGTGCAAGTAGATAAATAGGTATCACTTTGGTAGGAAAGGAACAGCATTCCATGCCCCTCTGTATAAGCATGCTGGTCACATGATCACTGAAATTCTTCAGACAATGCTGGCTCTCTTAGCTAAGAAATGGAGATGAGCACACACACACACACACACACACACACACACATAACTGGACAGGGGAAACCTTTACCTTTATGTCAGGGATAAGATCAGATGACATATCTGGAATTTCCCAAAATGGAACCATTCCAGGTTTCATGTGATAAAGAGGAAAGATTCAAATTATACCAATGGGAAAGCTTGACAGATTTTACAACAATATAGTTGAATTCGTACAATGACCAATATAAATCAGAAAATATTAGAATTTTATTCTAAACTTCAAACTGAACCATTATATTGAGCCGAGGTGGCACAGTGGTTAGAGTGCTGTGCTGCAGCTACTTCAGCTGACTGCTAGTTCAGCAGATCAGCGGATCAAATCTCACCGGCTCAAGATTGATTCAGTCTTCCATCCTTCCGAGGTGGGTAAAAGGAGGACCCAGATTGTTGGGGGCAATATGCTATTTAGTATACTGTCTTTGGTGTAAGCCGCCCAGAGTCCTCGGAGAGTGGGTGGCATAGAAATATGACTAATAAATAAATAAATAAATAAATAAATATTGGTTCGATTCCGACTACTGATTCAGTTTAGGAAAATATGTCTTTGTGTCTGTGCAGAGGTGCCTCAATAGAATCAAGGGTATCTCATTCAATCCATCAATTAAAATAAATTTTCCAGTTCAATAGGCTGGTTCATTTTAATGACGTTATCTTTCAACTTAATCTCCATCATAAATATTTGCACAGCCGTAGATATGGGTAGTCCTTGATTTACGATCATTCATTTAATGATCCTTGGAAGTTACAATGGTGCTGATAAAACTGATTTATGACTGACTAGTCCTTGAACTTGACTGTTCAGTGCCTCGTGGTCATGCAATCAAAATTCAGCAACCAGCATGTATTTACAACAGTTGCAATGTCCTGAAGTCAAATGAAATCCATTTACAACCTTTTTAGAGAGCTTGTAACAGACAAAGTCAATGGGGTAAACTGGATTTGCTTAACAATTTTGTGATTTCCTTAAGGATGACTCGCTGAATGTGAGCACTTAGAAATAGATGTTTCAGTCATCATTGTGGGCCATACGTGAGAACTATCTAAATAATCTTTTTTAAAACAACAACACAACAACCTACAGACCACAGACTCGCCTAAAATAGTAAAACACATGACACAAAAGTGAGATTAATTCTCAACCATAATGCGCCACCTGGTGTTTGTTAAGTTAGTGTGCATCTTCTGTTCCAGAGGTAATGACAGATTGAAGGAGGCATCTCCCAGCATTTTATAAAGCCTACTGTTCTTGGGGATTTAGAAAGAGATTAACATTTAAGATTTAGAGGCGGTAAAGCAGTAGTTATTAGAGAGAGAGGAATTGGGGAGAGAGAAAGGCAGTAGTGTTATACGGTAGAGTTGAAGAGTTACAAGATGGAGGAGTATTAGATGGTCTATTTTATACCATAATCTAATATAATAGAAGATGCTGAAGGAAAACCTAGTTAATCACCTTGTTGGAAATAGCAATAGCACTTAGACTGATATACCGCTTCACAGTGCTTTACAGCCTCTCTAAGAAGTTTACAGAGTCAGCATATTGCCCCCCAACAATCTGGATCCTCCTTTTACCAACTTCGAAGGATGGAAGACTCAGTTAACCTTGAGCCGGTGAGAATCGAACTGCCAAAGTGCAGTCAGCAGAAGTAGCCTACAGTACGGTTCTACTTGCCCATAGAAATAGTCAGAAAAATACCTAGGGCCATCTATGTATCTTACAATCTTCCCATGTGGATAATACATATATTTGAGACTGTAATAATTATAGAAAGTTACTTTTATATGACTATGACTCAGTTGCCATACTTGACCTGCAAGTACATCTTAATGCTTCAAGCACTTAATTTTGTTCAGCATCTGATTTCTTGATATAATTTTTTTCTGATACATGTTCATTTCTTTACTACAGACAAAAATGATACCTTTATTTATGTAAAAATATGCAGCTAGCACACATTCAATAAGGCAATTTAGGGACACAGTAGCTCAGGGCTGCATTCAAAGCATTCAGCTTTCAAAGTTGGGATTCCCCCCCCCCGCCCCCCGGTTTGTCAGAAGATAATAAGCCCTTATCTTCAAGGCCATGCCATGGTATTCTCTCTGGCTTCAAAATCACTACAAGTATTCCTCCTTTAACGAGGTTTAATTGAGACTAGAAACTCCATCCTTAAGCCACTTTGATGTAAGTTGAAAAACTACATACTTTTTACAATGGTAGTTTTGGAAGCTCTAGTGGTCGTCATTAAATGAGGACCCCATGTGACTGTGACCTCCAATTTCTTTCTGACTTCCTCGTTGACTTTGCTTACGGGGGTGCCACATAAAAAGTTGCAAATCATGATCATATGACTGTGGAAATACTGCAAAGGATTAAATGGAATACTGAGGCCTGATTCTACAAATACTTGTTCAGCTTTGTTCTAAGTTTGAATAATTGCTAAAGGTGTGGATGTCAAAGAATCTATCTCATCTGCTTCAGTCTGTGGAGATTCTCAGTCATCCAGGTCATGGTTGTCTCTAAGGTGCTTTTTTTCAAAAGGCAACTGGACTGGTTTTTTCCTTGAGGAAGAAGAAGATGTTTTGCTTCTCATCCAAGAAACATCATCACTTCTGGCACAATGGTGCAGACAATAGAAGGATTGATTCCAACAGGATGAGGTGGGGTTGGAAAGATCATATTTCTTTGCAGTCATCTGGTCGTTAGCACTCTCCCTGAGAGCTCTTGAGGCCACGTGGGGGCTTATCTGTGCCCTCAAGGTCACCTATATCAGAGTGCAAATGGGGGTGGAATCTTCTTGAAGCTGCTGAAAGGATTAGAAGCATCCATCTCTCAAAAGAGTGGAGGCATAAGACACCACCTGTCTATCCTGTCTACAACACCGTCCTTTCAGCAGTTACAAGAAGATTCCATCTAATCCTTCTTCTACCATCCTGCCAGAACCATTGATGCTTTTTGGATGAGAGGCTAATCTTCTAATGATTGTAGACAGCTGGAGGATTGACTAGAAGTCCCCGTCCCCATTTCCATTTCCTTGTCTGCTGTTGGTACTACCAAGGAATCTCCTTCCCCTTCCTCCCAAATATGTTTTTAGCTTTTATAGCCCTCCCTCCTTCAGCCTGAGAAATGCAAGGGCTGAAGAAGATTTCCATCTCTTCGGAGGCTAGAGTTGCTTATATATTTCCTCTGGTATTTCTCCCTACCTCTTTCTGATTGAATAAGTTCCTTACTATCCTCACCGGATTGGACAGGTGCTTCCCAATATCAAAGCCTGATAGAGAATAGCCAAATTTCCATTGATTCAGAAAGGGGAAAAGAAATGGCTTAGAAATTAAACCCCAGGGGAGACTCACACTTATGTGTGGGTGTAATGTGGATGTGCCATGTCTATCTATTACAGGAGTGTCAAACTGGAGGCCCATGGGCCGGATGCATCACATGCAGGTCACGGCCACTCCAGCTCCGCTAGGGAAAAACGTCACAATTCATCATGTGACGGCAACATGATAGCAATAGCACTTAGACCAGTGATGGCTAACCTTTTTGCCGTTGCGTGCCAAAAGTGGGGAGAGTGTGGGGGGCTGCGGGTGCGGGTGCCCACATCCATAATCCAATGTGCCCCGCTCTCCCGTGCATGCGCACATGACCCCCCCACTTCCCCTTGCTTTTGGCACGCGATGGCATGGTGGGCCCAGTATGTCCATTTCCCCCCCTCCCTAGGCTCCAGAGGCTTTCTAGGAGCCTGGGGAGGGCAAAAACAGCCTTCCCCATCCCCCCGCAGGCCTTTCGGAGGTCAGAAACAGCCAGTTTCCCGACTTCTGGTGGGACCGGAAGGCCTGAAAATCAGTTGGCTGGTGCGCACATGCGCGCTGGAGCTGAGCTGGGGCAACACTCGCGTGCCCACCAATATGGCTCCGCGTGCCACCTGTGGCACCCATGCCATAGGTTCGCCATCACGGACTTAGACTTACATACGGCATCATAGTACTTTTACAGCCCTCTCTAAGCAGTTTACAGAGTCAGCCTATTGCCCCCAACAATCTGGATCCTCATTTTACCCACCTCGGAAGGATGGAAGGGTGAGTCAACCTTGAGACGGTGAGACTCGAACTGCTGAACTGCAGCTAGCAGTCAGCTGAAGTAGCCTGCAGTACTGCATTCTAACCACTGCGCCACCTCGGCTCTTGCGATGTGGTAAGTTTGACACCCATGATCTACCGGCTTGATTTCTGAGTTCTGTAATAAGAAATCTTTCCTGGACTTCTTGTTTGCAATAAAGCAATATAAAATGTCAACCTTCAGGTAGGTTGAATTTCTGGAGAACAGAGATAAATTGTCACATCTGCACTGAATAATATGAGTATCTAGTTTTGTCACTCATAGTAGGCGTACTTACGGATCACAAATCTCACAGTGGCGGCAAGGCTTAGTCGAATTGCAAAAGAAACCCATCATACACCTACATTTTACATTCTGTGTGATGGTACAATTTCTTTCAGGTTCCATTCCTAAAATAAATGGAAACATTTTGTTATTCAAATGTTGTTGTTGTTGTTGTTGTTTTTAAAAAATATCTCATTTTTAAATGCCTGCCAAGCTTTGAAGACTAGGCATCCTCTCCAGGAAAATAATGCTGCTCTTCAAATACATGAGAGAATTTCAAATACGAAAGACAAAAGGTTATTCTTTGCACTGCCCCTGGCCATGTAAAAAGCATATTTCAGTAATAGACATTTGACAAAACATTCAGAGAAACTTTTAAATCAGAAGCACGTCACCCATAAAACCAATCTCTACTTGAAAACAGGTCTGTGGTTGGAAAAATGAAGATCGCATGAAGATCCTCTTAACTCTGAACTTCCTTCATCAAACCAGGGCTAGAACAAAGTGGTTTTCAAATTGTCAGGTTTTTTTTAAAAAATGCTCAAGTCTGCACCAAACCTCAGTGACTTGTGATTGTATATTTCTTTCCAGCTAGCATACATCAGGACACAAACATGCTTACATGTTTTTAAGTTGTATTCAGAACAGTCTATTTTGCTGCACAGGAACCCTATTGGTGTTCACAGCTATCTGTAGCTTGTGAGGGCCATAACTTATGTTTTCTGTAATCAAATGAATTAAATATCCTTTTCTCCTGTGTGAAATACATTAATGTCGAAATAAAATATTGTTGATCATACATACCGTGCACTGCATCACAGTAATTGCATCGCAGGCAAGAAGTTTTATAATTGTCTTTATCCATATAATCTTTACCCTCTGTGCAAGGTTTGCAATTGGTTTTAGGATTGCTTCTGCAATCTAACGATTTGACAACAGAACCTGTAAAAGAAAACGTTTCAGAAAAGGCCAGTAAAACCCTTCTGATTAGGAACATGGCAGATTTAGGCCAGGGGAGACATTTGAAACATTGAGAGCATCCTATATGAATTTTCATAGATTAGTTACTGTGAAATCCATAGGTAACCACAAATGGTACTATTATTGATGGGACTGCTCCATCCACTAGTCCATAAACAGGACTTCTGGGCTATCAGTTTACATATTATGTGTCTCAGCCCTATGAGGAAAATCAGATGAGCAAACTGATTATTATTATTATTTACTTCATTCATTAAACATGAAACTCAGTCAACTGAACATTCAAAAATGCATCACAAATACCATTGACTGGTGCTAATGGTTGATATGAGTTGCTGCCAGCGTCCTAGATATCAACCAAGTACCTTCTCAAAATATATGCTATTTCAAGTAGCACAGTTTTTTGCAGTTCTGCTGGTGTTATTGCAGGAAGCTGCAATTTGTGGATGTATCTTATAAAATTCTTGGACATGGTCCCAAGTGCCCCGATGACAATGGGTATCACGGTTACATGTTTCAACCATAATCGCGTAGTTTCGATGGCCAGGTCGCGATATTTCATGATTTTTTTTCAAGTTCTTTTTCTTTGACTCTGGCATCTCCTGGTACCGTGATGTCAATAAATTGTACGTTTTGGGTTTCGACAACTGTGATATCTGGCGTGTTGTGTTCCAAGTGATGATCCGTCTGTATTCAAAAGTCCCACAAGATCTTCACCTTCTCATTTTCTATAACTTTTTCCATTTTATGTTCCCATGACTTTTTGGATACAGATAAATTGTATTTTTTACATAATGACCAGTGGATTAATTTAGCAACTCGGTCGTGTCTAGCTTTGTAATCAGTTTGTGCAATTTTGCTGCATTCATATATTAAATGTGGAAACAGTTTTAACTTTGTTGTTGCAAAGTTGGCATTATGATTATGATTATGATTATCCATCACACAGTCAGCCAGATGTTCAGACCCTTTCCAAGGACCTGGGATAGGTAGGTCTGGATGTTGTTGTTGTTGTTGATATTATTGGTTATTATTTAAGATTTAATCTTCAATTCGATTCATAGTCTCAGACTGATAAAAACTTAATAGTTTGTCCTAACCCAGGATTTAAGAGCTGTTAAGGTAATGTCTGAGCATATAGGCAGTTCCGAGTAAGGTTTCCCCCCCACCCCCAAGTCAGAATATTCAGATCTGATAAATTCAAAATTTCCAAGTATCTAGGTAACCCTTTGGGTATTGCTCCAAGGGCTCCTATTACTCTTGCTATAACCATTGGTTTCTTCCTCCACAATTGCTCAACTTTAATTTGCAGATTGCGGTATTTCATTATTATTTTTTAGCTGTTTCTCTTCAATTTGTGCATCACCTGGTATTGCAATATCAATGGACAAGACTCACCGCCCCCCAATAGTGATGTCAGGTGTGTTGTGACCTAGTTGTCTGTCTGTTTGGATTAAAAAGTGCCACAAAATCTTGACCTTTTCAAGAACTTTGTCAATTTGATGTTCCCAATCATTTTTGTCACATTCGAGCACAAACCTCTGGCAAAGCTTCCAATGTATCATTTTGGCAAATTGATCATGACGTTATAAATAATCAGTTTGTGAGATTAATTTTCTTGTTTTTTGATTCAAGTTATCAAGTTTTAACTGAT
This sequence comes from Ptyas mucosa, assembly GCA_012654045.1. NCBI lineage: Eukaryota > Metazoa > Chordata > Lepidosauria > Squamata > Colubridae > Ptyas > Ptyas mucosa. The sequence goes on from WNWU01000021.1 coordinate 178,689, forward strand.
TTCATCTTCAATTCGATTCACAATCTGGGAGTGGTAAAAACTTAACAGTTCAAATCCTAACCAAGGACCTAAGAGCTAGTAAGGTAGCAACTGATAACTACTACTACTACTACCACTACTACAATAATATTCTATGCCACTTATCTCAGTGATATAATGACTTTGGGTAGATTATTCTTTATCAAGATAGTTATGGTTACAGAATCTTGCAAGTCCTGCCTATGTTTTCCCTCCCTTTTGTGTCTTATGACCCAAGGAGTTGGGCAGTGGTCTGAATCACCATGGTGTAGGAGTTATGGTGCAGAGCTAGGTGTGAAAAGACCTAGATTTCCCTTAGGCACAGAAACTATCTAGGTGACTTTGGCACATTCATCCTCCTTAGACTGAGAAATTATAACGGCTTGTGGGTATATTTTCAAAAGGGAGGAACAGCTCAATGCTTAGAGATATCTCAGCCCATGGAAGGAACGGAGGTGTGGAAAACATCTCAGAAGGAACTTTCCCTAATTCTCTGCAAAGTAAAGGCAAGGCGAGAGAGTTATGCTTTCAGATTTGCAAGATTCTGTTACTGTAACCTTACAATAAAGGTAGTATTAGTACTCATGGTATTGGTTCCCTATCTGGACTACCTCAAAAGGCTGTCAGAAGTTGAAAAAACATCTGTCTACCAACTTGCAATGGACTAGGATAGTAGACTATGATCAATGAGCCTTTCAGTGGCCTTCATTTTGCAGTGGATTAATTCAGGCTGTTAACATTCATTCATTCATTCATTTATTTATTTCCTGGTCTGCTCTGCTTAGAAAAAATACTCATGTTTTTCCTTTTCTAAACATGCCTCTACTGGGGTTTAATCTGAGACCCAGAGACATTCTGGGAAATGAAAATGATACCTCAAACCAACGCTCAGCTTCCACATATGCACTTTGTTTGTGTGCATGCCTTCCGTGCATGCGCCCAGGCTCAAAAACATGGCTAAATAGGATGGTATTACACTGGGGCGGGTGGACATTCATCACTACCGATTTGCCCGAACCGGTCCGAACCAGCTGAATACCACCTCTGCCTCAAAATAATACATTGTTTAGTGCTTGCTTCCCATTTATTATTTTAAGAACATGCATTTGAAAGAAATAACATTATTAATACCGTATTTTTTGGAGTATAAGATGCACCTACCTTTTTTGGTTGTTTTTTTTAAAGTTTTTTTTTATTTTTTAGACAAACACACATACAAACATACAATGTGTTTTCTTTGAACAGAGTATTTGGCTGGTTCACAAATTTAAACAGTGTTTAGTGTTTTCAATTAAATTTACAATTTCTATATTTCCTTTTTTCCATATTTATTCCTCATCTATTTTTTTTAAAAAAACCAATATTACCCCTCATCCTCATCTCTAATCTTAATCAAATTCAATTTTTCACTTCTATTCTATATTATACCCATTCCTATTGTCATCTATTTTTATATCCATCCTCACATTGGTTAATTATTTAATATTACAATTGTTTAATACAAATTCAACATTTTTATATAAATCAATTAGTTATAACTATCTTTTTTGTATATTAATCAATATGAACATGAATATTCCAATTATTTCCATGCAATCCAATTTCTTACAAATCAATTAATTATATTTACCAATAATAATAAACCAAATAATTTCCCCCATATATTCCTTCAAATCATAACTTAACCATTTCTGCTTTCAACACAATATACAATTAATAGTATCTCAATTATTACAATTCCCTAGTTAAATAGAGCTTTTTTTCTTTTGTGTTTTAAAATCTTGAACTCCCCTATTTTGCCATAAATTTCCCATTGTTTGAACCTACCTTTTTTGGTGAGCAAAAAGAAAAAGAAATGTCTCTCCCTGTCTCATTTTGTCACGTTGCAGCAGAGCCTGCTTTACTTTCAGTTTCCTTTTAGCCAGGAAAAAAACAATCTGCTCAGCACTCTTTGCAGCAAGTAAAGAGCTTGCAAAACAAGACCTTGCAAAAGAGCCTGCACAAAACAGCTGAGAGCAAATCAGCTGAGAGTCGGGAGGCCGATCTAATCAACTTGTGCTAATTAGCCTATGCCGAAGTTGAATGGGGCTGTTTTTCTTGCTGTTTGCTTGCAAGGAGATAACTGCTGGGAGGCAGAGGCCAAAGGATGGGGGCCAGTGGGTGGGCAGGGCTACATTCGGTGTATAAGATGCACCTACTGTAAATTTTCACCCCCTTTTGGGGAGTAAAAAGGTGCGTCTTATACTCCGAAAAATACGGTAATTAATATTAAATTAATTAAATTAAAATTAAATATTAATAAATAATGTAGAGAAATGGAGTTTTGCAAGCCTCAAGTGAGAGTACAAGTCCAAGAATATCCCCTTCTTGACCATTTTGGATTTCCTGACTCACTTGGATCTATGCACAATCATCTAATGGAATACATTGTTGGAAGAAGGCTTATTAAATACATGGGGCTTAAACAGCTTACTTGTTAGTATCTTATTTGACCACATGACTAAGTTTGCAAAAGTAGATTTACCTATATATTTTCTTTTAAGAGGATTATGGAATGACACTTTATATACTAGCATGAAAAGTGGATATGACGATCTTCTCACTTACTTAGTACTCTCATTTCCTTGTCAGGAGATGGAATGTGATAATTTGCTGCAGCCAACTCGCTGTGGGCAACTCGCTATGGGCAACTTGCTGTGGCTAACTTGCCATGGCCAACTCAACACAGCCAACTCAACATGGCCAACTCACCACGGCCAACTCAACACAGCCAACTCAACACGGCCAACTCAACACGGCCAACTCAACACGGCCAACTCAATATAGCCAACTAACCATAGGACAATTTAACAATTGAATTTAATTATTTAAAATTATTTAAAATAAATAAAAATTCTTTTAATTTTTGCCATTCACATTTCATTCTGTCCCTCCTTTTGCATCCTTCCTTTAATGATTCTATTCCACCATTTCTTTGATATTAGCATAATTCTTGTCTCGCAGCAAGTTGCCCTGTGGCGAGTTGGCCATGGCAAGTTGGCTGCAGAAAATGGTCATAGACCTGTGAGGAGAACAGAAGAGGGAGAAAATGTGCCACTAGCATGCTTCCCTCTCCATCTTTACATTCCATTCACAGCACTACATATTCACATTGTGTGTTAATGTTTCAGTGTTTTAGATTTAGGTAAGAAAACTTTTGGTTTTCTTCTTAAGGAGAAGTTTTCTTCTTAAGAATCGCTTCTTAAGGAGCAATTCCTCAAATGTGGTTCAACTTCCACTTCAAGAAAAAACAAGCATAGGTAGTCAGGTTGAGTTATTCAGAGTCATCTCTGAAGCAATGCTTCACTGCCTTCAGTCAGAATGAGAGATTGCCTGCATGCATGAATAGCATAAAGGAGCACTGGGGGAGTGGGGGGTAGATAATAAAGATGGTGGTTGCAACATCAAAGCCTTGCATAGCCACTTGAATATTTTGAGACACATTTCCCCTGTAGAGTATCGGTCAAAGCTCAGGAGAAAGAGAGATATGGAGCTGCTGCAGTTCATCGGAATGGTCAAATGTTCTGAGGAAACACCTTAATAATAGTCACTAAATAGACCAGGACAATGCTGGTGGGGGATGCTTTTCTTCCACTGCTATAAAGAGAAAGAATGAGAAGAGAGAGCGGCAATAAATAGCTCTTTTCATCAAGAAGGCCAGTCTTCTAGTTAACATAACCAAAGCCACACGGCAGACTTTTCATTGTGCAAAGTACATTATGGTGATACTGTTCAGTCTTTAGGCCATCTAGATGCCACCACATGCTCTCCGGGATCTTCGCTAGAAACTTGGCTACGGCTAAAATTGAATTTCCAAGTTTCTGTCCTTAAAGTAACTTCGGCTATGTTATTATTTTTAAAGGTTTTTTTTCTGCGAGCTGCCTGAAACTATAGAAAAGTTAAAAAGCACAGCTTCCTTATTCCTGTGTCATTATGTACTTTCTTCCAGTCCCTGAGGCAATAGAAAAATATTGCAACACACTTTGTGCTGTGCTTGCTAAACCAAACCCTATCCTGCCTCAGTGACTAAGTCAATCATGGGTGTGTGGCTCTTACAGATAGGGCTCAACTTGAGGAAAGTGATGGGTGGAGCCTCCAAATATTATCTGCTGGCAGGAAAACAACAGCAGAAGGAATGGCTACTCCATTACTCGACAGAAAATAGAAGATTCCTTGTAATTATGAGCCATGGAGGGAATTTGAACTTCCATTCTACTAAGCAGAAATGCATTTCAACTGTTGAGACCCAACCTTGCAAAATCTGAAACAAAGAAGGCAAGGTAGAAGTACACAGGGGAATCCATATGAGCAGGCCATGTGGGGTAGCCCTGTGTTTTTTTTTCTATTTTAGCTCTTCCACTTGGTGAAAAATATGTTAACAAGACTTTTGTAGCCCAATGGAATAAATAGAGAGTATGGATGAGGTCTGAATGCTATTGGAATATAGTTTCATTAGGATTCTGCTCCAGCTAGAATGGTGTTTCTCAACCTTGGCTGCTTGAAGAAGTGTGGACTTCAACTCCCGGAATTCTGCAACCAGCCTGGAAAAATGGAGAGTTTCCGCAATCACAGAGAGGTGGAATGCATCATGTCATTTTGCAACCCATCACTAGGACCTGTGCTTTAAACTTGGCAACTTGAAAGTGTTGGGTTTCAACTTCTACAATATGAAGCCAATATGGAGAAACACCAAACTAGACAATGATGCATCGATGGATCAGAAAAGTGGAGGCTGGCTCCATCTTTGCTGTGGGGACCAACTGCTATTGGTGATCTCTGCCTTCCAACTAATTTCATGCATTTTCAAAAGCACCTCTGAGCCATCCTGAAATGAACACACCTTAATAGCAAAACCATCACAAAATCCAGATTTCATCTCACCTTTCCATAGTGACTTTAATCTTTTTTTTTCTATTTCTCTATGATAATACTTACCAGGCTTACAAAGGTCACAACAGACACGATTGACTTCATATTGCCCTTCAGGACAGCCCTGGTTAGTGTGAACAGAACCACTATTTGGTAAGGATCTGGCAGCGGTTAAATCAAGAATCTGTAATGGAGAGGAAAACAAAGTATTATTGCATTGTGGCTTTTAGTCTTAGAGACGATTAGAGGTGATTAGTGCTGTGTTACTAATTGTACTCTGTCAACTTACCTCTTAAGTCATTTTGGAATTCCTTAGCAGAGACTAAGTTAATAAAAAACAGAAAAAATGAGTGATGTGAGCAAATGATAAGAACACTGATAGAAATAGGATTAGAGGTGGGTTTCAGCAGGTTCTGACCAGTTCTGGAGAACCGGTAGCGGAAATTTTGAGTAGTTCGGAGAACTGGTAAATACCACCTCTGACTGCCCTGCCCCATCTATTCTCTGCCTCCTGAGTCCCAACTGATTGGGAGGAAATGGAGATTTTGCAGTATCCTTCCCCTGCCATCCCCACCAAGCCACGCCCACCAAGCCATGTCCACAGAAATGGTAGTAAAAAATTTTGAATCCCACCATTGAATAAGATGATGGCTACAGTGGTTCTGGTGGCACTATTTCATTTATTTATTTCAATTTCCAGGCTGCTCACTTCCAAAATATCTCTGGGCACCTTCACAAGTTTAAAGAACGTGATATAAGACAATAACTATCCCCAAAACAGAAACATGCTTTAATACCATTTTCCAGGTTAAAGGGAACTACCAGAATATACAAGTATATAAAAGCTATGCTAATTTGTGGATTGGGGGGAACTCTCAATTTCTGATGTAATTCTGAGAGCCCACCTCTTTTTGCTGTACAGAATAGACAGCTTGCAATTTCCTGCCTTGTGTGATAATAGCAGCCGGGGTGGGGGGTGGGGGGAATCCAGCATTTGGCTGTGCCAATTCGTGGTTTGGCCATCAATTTGCCATACATGTTGCACCCAAAAAGTGTCAAACTCAGGAAATCAGGAGTCCAGGCGGTTCAAATGGATATAGGTTTATTGTGTGCTAATGCTTTCTACAAAAGTCTGAACTACTAATGGTCAAAGCCAATTGGCAGTTGATAAGAGTCAGGAGAATTCAAGCTGGGCTGGACTTAGATCTCTTTGCATGAGGGACTCGAGGCTCATGATGCATTTGACCTCTCCCTCAGATCCAGCCTGGTCATCTCCTATATCGGCGCCCAAGGAACAGATAGGCTGGTAGCTCCTGACATATGAGGATAGTCAGTCTCTAGGACAGGGGTCAGCAACCCGTGGCATCTGGAGCCGCAGGTGGCTCTTTCATCCCTCTGAAAGCTCCCTGCTGCTCAAAATATGAGTCACAACCACCATTGTGTGACACCTGCCAGCACACGATTTATTGAGCTTTTCGACCTCCGGTATGCCAAGCATGGATAAACCCAAGGAAAGAAAAGTTTCAGAAGAAAACAGAACATTTAATTCAACTACATATGCTAGTTTTGTGGCCGCTCAGGAAATAGTCAGGGTTTTGTGGGTCCTGGTGTTTTCTTTTGTTTGGGAAACAGGTCCAAATGGCTCTTTGAGTGTTTAAGGTTGCCGACCCCTGCCCTGGGTTATTCTGAATAGCTCACTGTGGAGACCAATAATGAACCTTATAATAAACAAGGACCAGTTTTAGTCCTTAAGTAGTACAACTGTGCATATCCTTACAAAAAAAGTGCTTCAGCATATGCTGAGCACATATGAAGAATAAGTTTCTGAATCATTAAAGCAACTGCATCTTTCCCCAGGATGATGTGGCGGCTTCGGTAACAATCTCCAGCTACCTCCATGATTGCTCCAGGGGTAGAAATATAATGGAAATGGTTGTGCATTCAATATCAACCAGAAACAGTTTCCCAGTAGCAACAGCCTGGAAAAAAAAAGATCTGGCTGTTTTAATTATTTGAAAAGAAATGTCAAACATTTCTTCCCAAGGGTTTGCACAATCCTCCTTTATAAATCCCATGTCTCTTGCCACCTGGTCTAGAAATACATGATTTAATTCTCCTTTCTGATCTTTGTATTTTAAATCCAGCAGTATTGGAGGTAGGTAAGTGTACACAACATATTCTGTACAAATCATTCCTCTGGGATGTCTGGGGAATATGATTAAAGTATGAAGACAATGGCCATACCAGTGTGATGGAAGCAGGGGTGGGCTTCAAAAATTTTAGCAAGGGGTTCTCTTCCCGGTTGCTGGGTGGGTGTGGCCATGGTGGGCGTGGCCAAGTCAGCCTCCTGCACCACAGCGGGGTGTGTCTATTTTTGTCCTTCCTGGAGGCTTTCCTCAAGCCTCCGAGAGGGTGAAAACAGCCTCCCCAGGCTCCAGAGGCCCTCTGGAGGCAAGAAACAGGTCCATTTCTGGCCTTCCCAAACTTTCAGTAGGCCCATTTTTCAGCCTCCGCATGTGCCCTGCACTTACGTGCATCCAAAATGGTCTGCGTGGAGACTCCTGGGACGGGCGAGGTGGGGTGGCGTGGCTGGGGCCGGGAGTGGGATTTGGGGATTCTCCAAATTGCACAGAATCTTAGCTAGAGATTCTCCTGAACCCCTGCGAACCCCCAGCAGCCCACCCCTGGATGGAAGCTCACTCATTTTTTTTTCTATTCCTAGCACCATCATGGACACCATCTTGAACCTGCGTTCCTCAGACGACAGGGCTAATACAGAATTCCCTTTTCTTTTATTCAATTAAACATGATCTCTTTTATTTTCTGATGTAAGGGGAAGTTAAGCTGAGAACTGTTCAGGTATAAGAGTTTTCCCTCCCACAGAATGCCATGTAATTTGTTAGGATAGGGCTACGTTACCTCAAAGCAGGGAGGAGTTGGGTAGATAGAAATGCATTTCTGAATACTACACCGCTCCTCTGAATAGAAACCTCCTTTTCCATTAAAAAAAAAAAGTAAGTTCACCCAAAAGAGCTTCTCTGGTGTGCTACTTTGTTTAACTGCAGGGACTTTTTCACATGAAAGTTTCACATTTGAAATTAGAATTGGTTGTCCAGAAACCGCTAAAATAAGATGAAGAATCTGAATCACTCAACTGAAAAAGATGCAGAGGTAACTTTCAACTTGAATTTAACGGCACGTCATCAAAACTGGTATTTAACATTTTTTATACCTTTCCTAACTAATGACTTTTTTTTAAAGGAAATTAGCATGGTAAGTAATTATAAAGGCCTTCGAAATTTTATAGCTTTGAATATTCTGTGCAGACAGAATGTGCAAGCACCTTAAACAGGAACCTACAGTATTGTCCTGCCTCTGAAAGATATTTTCCCAAGTTACAGGATAATTTAAAAAGTTCCTGTTTACAAGAATGAACTTAGAACGACCACTTAAATTATTGCAGTTGAAATATTCTGAGGTTTTAACTTCCCAGTCAATCGAAAATTGTCAAATGATTTTAGTTTGCGGTCCATTGAGGAAATAAAGGCATTCTTTTATATATTGCCTATATCTGACAGTTTGTCAATTTCTATCTCTACAATTCAAAGAGAAAACGCTTTAATACCTCTTTTTGAACTGAACTACATACAGACTTCTTAGTACCTTTCTTTTCTACCTAAAAAAATAGAATAGAATAAAATGCAACATGGTTTTTGTGTAAGGTTACTACTCTTGTTAAAAGCAACAGATAGAATAATTTCAGCTACATAACAATAGGTCAAAATCTCAAAGATGCTTTTTTTTCCTTCAAAAAGCAACTGGACTGGGGTTGTTGTTTTTTTGTTTGGGTTTTTTTTGGGTTCCTTAAGAAAGAAAAAGAAAATGTTTCGTTTCTCATGTGAGAAGCTTCATCAGCTGTGATGGGGGGGGTGGGGTGGGGGATGGAAGTATAGGTATTGACAGTTGTGACTGGAATGGAAGGATTGTAAACCCCCCCCCCTCCATTCAGTCAGAACCTATCCTATATGTGGAGACTCTAGAAAGAGTGCAGAGAAGAGCAACAAAGATGATTAGGGAACTGGAGGCTAAAACATATGAAGAACGGTTGCAGGAACTGGGTATGTCTAGTTTAATGAAAAGAAGGACTCAGGGAGACACGATAGCAGTGTTCCAATATCTCAGGGGCTGCCACAGACAAGAGGGAATGAAGCTATTCTCCAAAGCACTTGGAGCAATGGGTGGAAACTAATCAAGGTGATAACCAACCTAGAACTAAGGAGAGATTTCCTGACAGTTAGAACAATTAATCAGTGGAATCGGCTTGCCTCCAAAAGTTGTGAATGCTTTTTAAGAAAGGTTTTAAGAAGAGATTAGGCAACCATTTGTTGAAAATGATATAGGGTTTCCTGCCTAGGCAGGGGGTTGGACTAGAAGACCTCCAAGGTCCCTTCCAACTCTGTTAGTCTATTCTATCCTTCCAACCCTCCACCATCCAGTCTCAACCTTCAGTACCTATCCTTCTATCCCCCACCCCCTCCGCGATCAGAACTGATAAAGCTTCTTGAACGAGAAGTGAAATGTTTTCTTCATCTCCCTCAAGGAAAAAAGCAGTCCGGTTGCCTTTTGAAGAAGAAGGTGGAGGAAAAGCACCTTTGAGACAACTGTGACCCGGATGTCTGAGAACCTCCACAGACAGACAGGTCAAAATGAGCAACTGAATTTCTGCTACCAAAAAATACCCCTTAGGTGAACCTTTTAAGGTAGAAAGCTCTACATATGGATAAATACTTACAGCATAGATGATTAAGAAAAGCAGCAGCTGCAACATGTTTTCAGGCTGGCTCTTAAACTAAAGTGAAAGCAAAACAAGGAACTGTGTTACCAGAAAGAAATCTTTATTTTTATTGGTGTAATAAGGCAACACCCTCTTTTTTTTCAGTGCTTCTATGGGAGGGAAATTCCATCTGAAACAAATTACTGCTTACATCAATGCAGGCAAAGGAATTCACCCTTGTACCTAGCAACGAAAGAGGTTTCCAGACACATAATTACAGTTAGTCCTCACACTTACAACAGTGTATTTAGTGACTGTTGAAAGTTACAATGGCACTGAAAAGAGGGTCTTGTGACCGTTTTTCACACTTATGACCACTGTAGCATCTTTATTATTTTATTTTATTTATTTATTTGTCAAATACATATAAGATAACAGATATAAGTATAAACATGATTATGAATACAGGATAAGGATATAAATAAATGGGGACAGAAGGTCAGGGATGTAGGCACGCTGGTGCTTTTATGCACGCCCCTTACAGACATCTTAGGAATGGGGTGAAGTCAACAGTAGACAGTCTAAGCTTAAAATTATGGAGGTTTGGGGAAGTAACCACAGTAACAATCCCCATGCAACAGTCCCCACGGTCATGTATCAAAATTCAGATGCTTGACAACTAACTCATATTTATGATAGTTGCAGTGTCCCTGGGGCTCATGTGATTCCCTTTTGCAACTTTCTGACAAGCAAACTTGTTGGGGTGTGGGGTTGAGGGGTACCCCGGACTGTGAACCAGCTCATGAGCAAATGCACTGAGATTGAAATAAAACCGACAAAAGAGTCTTGTATAAATATATAATTTAGTTTAAGATACTTAAAAAGACACTGTGCCTTTAAAAACCACATTAAAAGCAAAGTCTTATCTGGCTATGTGAAGCCAGGCTATCTCCCTAGATTCCTCTCCACAATACCGAAAACAGTTCACAAAAAACAAAGGTTAATACAAAGATGGACGTCTTCAGCGTCGATACATCATTGAGGCAAACGAAGGGCAGCAGCGAAGACTTCACAATAAAAAAGTCACCTGAGAATAAAAGCAGTTCAAGCATCAACGTAGCTTGAGAGTCTGTGTGAAGAAGAATGTCCAGCACAGCTCAAATGTTGGCTTGTGTGCTTCAAACAGCAAAACACAAGCATCTATGGGAGTATCTCAGCAGCGGCGTCTGGAGTCCTTATCTGCATCTTCTTTCCTTCTGCAGCATCATGCTGAGCTCTGCAATCAGCTTCCAGCAGTAACACTGCTGGTTTAGGCCTGACCAGTGTCAAGGACCGAGTAGCAAGCGAAAAGGTCCTTGCTTATATTGGGAGCAAACCTGCAATTATCTAGGGCGGGGAAGGCTTGCAGGTAATTGCATACAGCAGATGGCTTGATTGAAGCCATACCTCTTTTGTGGCTAATCATGTAGCCGCAGCAATCCTGAAAACACTCGTGACAAAACTCAGTGGGGGAAGCCAGATTCGCTTAACAACTGCATTACTCACTTAAGAACTGCAGTGATTCACTTAACAATTCTGGCAAGAAAATGAGGCAAACATCGTAAAATGAGGCAAAATTCACTTTGAAATGTTTCCACTTAGCAACATAAATTTTGGGCTCAATTGTGGGAGTAAGTGGAGAACTACCTGTAACATATTGTAGAAGGCATAAGAAGAACAACAGAAAAAGGTGCCACTAAGGCAATATTCAGATGAGAAGATCTTGAACTTATTCCAAGAAAGAAGATTTATTTATTTAATAACATTTTTATCCTCCCCCCCCCACAACTCACTCTCAGTGATTCCGGGCAGCTTACAAAAAAATTTAATAAAGGGGTCAGACAGACCCCTCCCTAATTCACACGCAGATAAGCACATTCAGACTTGCGAGATTCTATTATTACACTTGTTGCAATAAAAATAGTCCTGACCTATGTAACACTGGTTTCCTTTAGACCGGGGTCTGCAACCTTAAACACTTAAAGAGCCATTTGGACTCATTTCCCACAGAAAAGAAAACACCAGGAGTGACAAAACCCTTCCCGTGCCTGACTATTTCTTGAGTGGCCACAAAACCAGCATATGTAGTTGAATTAAATGTTCTCTTTTCTTCTGAAACTGTTCTTTTCTTGGATTTATCCATGGTTGGCCTACCGGGGGTGGGTGGGTTGAAAAGCTCAATAAATGGCGTGCCAGCGGGTGTCACACATTGGTGGTTGTGACGTATAGTTTGAGTGACAGGGAACCACAGTAGAGGGGTGAAAGAGCCACATGCGGCTCCAGAGCCACAGGTTGCTGACCTCTGCTTTAGACTAATCTACCTTATAAGGTTGACATCTACAGAACTGATCAGTACAGGGGGTGGTTATAGTTTAGAAAGATTCAAGGGGGAAAAAAATGGAATAATAAACTCATCACCCAGAACACTGATGCTATATGGAAAGTTGGCTGGGAAAAACAGTTCACCTTTGTCCCTAACAGCAGAACGTGTCCCATCCACCTTGTGGGTGGGTGTGGTGAAAAAGGAGTTGAGCTAGGAAGATGGGAGAGGAGTGGGGAATAAGCCTCCAACTTAAAGACTAGCAAACTCAGCAGCAACGTTGAGAACTGTAAGACATGCTTAGCTGAAAGATGTGGCAGATGTGTAGGGGATTTACAGCAGGGGTCTCCAACCTTGGCAGCTTTAAGACTTGTGGACTGGGAGGAGTTGAAGTCCACAAGTCTTAAAGCTGCCAAGGTTGGAGACCCCAGATTACAGTATAAATGCAAGAGAACGAAGATATTTTTACAGTTCCATATCACGCCACTAGAGGGCCATATATATCACTGCACAAAATGAATATGTAACCAAAAAAATATGGCCTTTTGAATTGAAGGCTTTGACAGAAAACCAGCAGATTTGGAATCCGTTCTCCAAATTATTATTGACTTAATTTTGGCTTAGCAACTTTTGTAAACACAGCCCCAACGGTTATGGTTTCATGACTTAAAGCTAGATTTAGATCCAGTCTTAGTTGTTAACAGAATTTGACTTTTGGGGACTTATTTATAATTGAAAGAGGATAGGTTTTCCAATTTTCACAGGAATAAGAGAGGCTTGAGAGCCTCTATTCCAGTAAAAATATCTGAAGAATGGGATAAATATGAAATTCTACCATGGATGTGAAAAATCGTTCTCAATTTGTCATTGTTAGCATCCAATGGGCAGATATATTTTAAACATGCCATAGAAAGAGAGCCAGTTTGGTGGTGTGGTTAAGATACCCGGCTGAAAACACAGAGCCCATGAGCTGTAGTCCTGCCTTAAGCACAAAGCCAGCTGGGTGACCTTGGCCCAGTCACTCTCTCCCAGCCCTGGGAAAAGGGCAACGGCAAACCACGCCTGAAAAATATTGCCAAGAAAACCGCAGAGACTAGTCTAGTCAGTTCCTAAGTGTCAAAAAACTGGCAGGCAGGCAGGCAGGCAGGCAGGCAGGCAGGAAGGAGGGAAGGAAGGAAGGAAGGAAAAGAGAGAGAGAGAGAGAGAAAGAAACAGAGAAAGAGAGAGAGAGAGAAAGATGACAGAAAGAAAGAGAGACAGAGAAAGAGAGACAGAGAAAGAAAGAATGAAAGGAAGAAAAAGAAAGGAAGAAAGGAAAGGAAGAAAAAGAAAGGAAGGAATGAAAGGAAAGGGAAAGGGAAGGGGAAGGGAAGGGAAGGGAAGGGAAAGAAGGACAGGAAGGAAAGGAAGGCGAGGGGGGAGAGAAGAAAGAAGAAGGAAGGAAGTAAAGAATGAGAGAGAATGAAAAATAGATAGATAGATAGATAGATAGATAGATAGATAGATAGATAAAAAATCTGACACTGGCATGTTTCAGAAACTAATTATGACATAGAAATAATGCTATTAAATCAAGCTCGCCATATTTCCAGTTTGTTAAACTGAAACTAAGGTTATATGATCTAATCTAGATAATGCCAGGGATGGACTTTAGTTCTTACAAAACATACTTCTCCTTTGCTTCTGTCAGCAAAGAGATACAGCTTTTTGGCTCAAGCTGTGTCCCTCAAATAGGGTCAAAACTATGACATATAGCTAAAGCGTCATTCTCCCTTTGCGGGTCTTTTTGAGATTTACTTTCTAGGACATTTTTGTCAGTTCACCAGGAAGTTCATGCTGGATCACAAACAAGAATAATCTGAATCAGAAGAGGACATCTGATAAGTTAAGAAGGGAAGCTGGCTCTGTCTTCTTCAAATGGATCTATTGCCTTCTCCTCTGACTGAAAACATTTTTGGATGCATTTTAAGAAGAGTTTGAAGATGTATTTAATAAAACAGGCTGATTGGTGGGATGGGTTGTGAGCAGATTCTGAGAATAACAGAAGGGCTGTCGAGTGCCAGGGAAATCAGAAAACCCAGGCAGTTCAAATAAGTATAAAGAATCTGAACAACTAACAGTCAAAGCAAATTGGCAGTAAATAAGAGTCAATGGAATTCAAAATGGTCTGGAATTAGATCCCTTGTGGGTGCAAAAGGACTCCAGACTGCACTTGACTCCTCTTTCCAATTCAGTCTGGTCATCTCCCACAAAGCTATATTGCGGTATCAAATTAGTAAAGTTAAGTGGTAGGTAGAGGTTCAGGATTTTATAGTTATATAAATATTATTTTTTTATTGAGATTGTAAATGGCATATCTTTATTTTATTGGCTTTTTAAAAAACGGTATTCAGTCTTTATTTGCTGGGTTCTTATTGCATTGAGGATATATTGTAAGTCAACATTTTTGTTTTAAACGCTATAATATAGATAAGAAAGAAAGGCCATGAACTCTTCCTTACGGCTGTGTCTTTCCTGATGCCAAGCTCTGTTCTGCCTCAGTGACAGGGGTTGGCAAGTGACACTGTACTGATAGTTTTAATTTGACCTAAGGACAGTCATTGAAGTTCCTGGTAACACTTTCCCCTCCCACCCAGTTTCACCTGTTAGTGAGAAAAACTATTAATCATTCTCCTTAATGTATGGTTAGATGTGATTGGGTGATTGTGATTGGGGGTGGTTGTCTTTCAAACTGACAGAATAGAATAGAATAGAATAGAATAGAATAGAATAGAATAGAATAG
>WNWU01000021.1:196840-214988 GCA_012654045.1 Ptyas mucosa
AGGAAGGAAGGAAGGAAGGAAGGAAGGAAGGAAGGAAGGAAGGAAGGAAGGAAGGAAGGAAGGAAGGAAGGAAGGAAATATAGGGCGGGAGCAAGGGAAGAAAGGAAGAAAGGGCTGTATAGGAGAAGGAAATCTTTTAGTTCACCAATCTCCTTTGGAATATATCAAGTAATGTTTCTCTCTCTCTCTCTCATCTGTCTGTATCTGTGTATCTCTTAACACATCTGTCTGTCTGTCTATCTTTCTATCATCTGTCTATCTATCTGTCTATCTGTCTGTCTATCTATCTCCTATCTATCTGTCTATCTATCATCTATCATCTATCATCTATCATCTATCATCTGTCTATCTGTCTATCTGTCTGTCTATCATCTATCTATCTATCATTTATCTATCATCTATCTATCTGTCTATCTGTATTTTTATTTATTTCCTTTTTTATTTTTATAAATTACACAAGGTAATGAACAATAATTGTTTTTCTTCCTCCTCTTTTTTCCCCACAGCTACAATCCTGTGGGGTGTGGTGGGCTCTGTGTGTGTGTGTGTGTGTGTGTATGGCCTAATGAAACCTAGCCAGCTTTCAAGATGCAGTTTTTTATCCCTTCTGTGAATTTGGCCCCCTGACCATTTTTGGAAAATGATAACCAGGTACTTACAAGATGGCAGTGTTTTATTTATTCATTGAACTGGTATGCTGCCAAATCCTTACAGACTCCCGACTGTCTAGAGCAACAAAAAGATACAGTAGACAATTAAAATGTCCATCATTATAATAATAAACACGCAGCAACCCAACTACTCCAAACAGTCACAGAAGGCAAAATCAGCTTACATAATTTTCTTAAAAGGATAGAACCACGAACGGTTAACCCATTGGTGACAATGAGTCTCTTTGCAACTCATTTCAGGGGAGGTTGTTCCTGATGTTGATGGTGTGACAGAAAAGGTCACATTTCTAGCCTCAGCAGAGACACCCCTCTACCCCCAATTTGCTTTGAGGAAAAAAAGGCCTCCCCTGCTCATGACTTTCATTGACGAAAAACCCAGCTGCCATTCTACAAATGACTCAGTGTGGTGAGGCTTGGATTTCAACTGCACTTTGATCTGCTAAATTAATTACAGGATGAGTGACAGAGTGGGGAGAGAAAGTAAAAAAAAACGGTCCTTTTAAACCACAGAGTGCCCTAAGTCGTTTTGCACCATCAAAACTGGAGTCCTGTTTCTCAAACGCCAGTTCATAGTTTTAGGGTCTATGAGTTATTCATTCAGATTCATTTTTTCCCCTAGACATTTGAAAGAAGCCTGGCACTAAAATACTAAAAATAAGTTATTTGAAATACATGCCTTCTTTCATCATTTCAAATACAGATGGATGGTTTCTTATGAATATATTTCTTTCTGCTTATTAACACGAGGAATACAGTTTAACTACATTAAGGAACTGCAACTGGCTTAGTGGTTATATTACAGCTGCTGAGAGTTTATGACCACATAAAAAGTTTTTCATTTCCTTATTTGCAGTGATCAGCAAGAATAGAGTAGAGTGCCTTTATCTGATCTTCTGGGAAGACTACCAAAGATTCAGCCTTTAAAATGGTAATGCCAGCACCTGTGAGCCCACATTGCTCCCAAGTACATAGAAATAGCTACAAATATGTATAAAATGGTCCTTTATATTGGTCCCTTTATACTACATTTTAAAGCCCTAGGTGGAAAGTCAAATATAATTGAAAGGAAGTGAAATCAAATATATTTATATTACATTTTAAAACTCTAGATGTGAGGTTAAACATGATAAATTATAGAGTCATAAAACCGTGCAAGTATTAATATGATTACACAATACAAGAGTAATGGCTATGAAGCACTCTTTCATTGGTGGTTGTCATTATTCCTTCCTCCCCTTCTCCTATGCCTTTTGGTTTTATAACTCAGGGGTAAATTCAGCGGTGAAATCCACTTACCTTTGCTACCGGTTCGGGAACGGGAGTACTCAGGGGGTCAAAAGCAGGTCATCCCAGGGGGTAGGCGGAGCCTTCCGCCGCCGGTGCTACCAGTTCGTGCGAGCTGGATAAATCCGGCTGGATTTCACCGCTGGGTAAATTATATAAAAATATATACTTGGACAAAAAAAAAAAAAGAAAAAAAAGAAAAAAGTATTCTTTTTATAGCAAAGCTGTAGTGCATTATAGAGAATTCATTAGGATACTGAGAAAAACAAACGAAAGATCATTATATAGGAAATAAGTTTCAAATGTATTTAAAACATACCTAGATGTATTGTTGTTCCAAGAAAAGATGGGCTTATGGATCCTGGAATGCATCAGCCAAAAAGCACACTAGAAGAGACAATGGAAATGCTTTATTTGTGTAAATAAGGGTGCGACGGAATAATTTTCCAAAACCAGCACACATACTGCATTGGTGGCCATCCTTTTATTTATTTCTACAAGGAAGTTTCAACAACAGAAAAGTAAACTCTAAGTCAATAGAAGTGTTATCATTTTCAACAGTTCAGCTGGATGTCATGATGGGTGAGGGAAGGTATGGGTTCAAGTTCTTACGGTAGTAGCTTATCAGTTGACCTGGGGCTTGGTAGATAAAATATCATTCACAGCCTTCGATTATCTGACAAATCTACTGTTTCCTACGTAGCAATAGGCGTGGTTCAATAAAGAGCAAAGATGGAGTAGCTCTGGCAGGTACTCTAGTATCTGGAGAAAATGTCTATCTATCCATCCATCCATCCATCCATCCATCCCACAAGTGTATGTGGGAGGAACAAGAACATATTAAAAACATCAATATAATGACACAGATGATTCCTGTTAGAAACAGCACTATATATTACATAATCAGATGAAATATCTGGTGCAATAAAAAGATTTTAAGATCACTTCAGAGACTCAATATCAAAATGGCAATTTGAATTTGTTCCTTAATATTCCAGTCTTACTCCATAGTTCCAGAATTAAGATTTATTGAATTCTTAATACCTAGAATTATGATGTAGCTTTAATATACGGAAGTGTAAACTAGAATTACGTAAGATCATACTTATGAGTATGAACCAAGTATCAACTCATGGATATTTTAAGACTAGGAATTGTACCAACAGAAAGCAGTTCCTGTTTCCTGCTTATTAATACATTGTATCTTTTAGCTTTGTCTCCATTTCGCATAAGCACAAGAAATTTTGATATTCGAAGTGAATTTATTTATTAAATTGATATGCTGGCAATCTACCTGATAAGGCAATTCTGGGTAGCTTACGGATCATAAAAAGATAAATAGAAAAGCAATTAAAAATTTAAAACTATGGAAATTAAAAATTTAAAACTATGCAAAACAACAACAAGGAGATGGGCGGCATGGGGGTGAGGTCTTCTTATCTGGTCAACCACCTCCAGCGGTGAGTGCCCCCCTCTGGGCTCCAAGCCAAGTAGCACATCCAAGTTTTAATTAATTAATTAATTAATTAATTAATTAAATTTATTTGCTGCCCATTTCATTTCTGAGCAACTGGGCAGTTTATAGTATAAAAATATTAAAATAATCTGAAATAAATATTCCTAACCCAATAAATGACAATACAATTGAAGTAAAATCATGGTCACAAGATGGGGAATATTAAGTATTGAATAGATGGGCACAGGAATCAATCAGGAGCCAGTAGCTAGAGCGGGAAAATTAAGTGCACCTCAGTGGCTGAAGCCGCGGACAGCTCCAGTTTGAAAAGGGCTGCCACGGCTCACATTGGCATTGCTGTTACTGGAGATGAATAAAGCTATTGAACTGCTGGATGTGTCCTGTTGTCCTCTGTCTGCACACACTACTCAACAGGGAAGGAAGGAGCCAGTTGCAGGGGAAGGGGGGAATTAATACTTAATTAATCAAGCACCTCCATTGGGGTCCCAAGCCACCTGGCAGACCCAGGTCTTTAGGCCCTTACAAAAGGTCAAAGGGTAGGAGCTGATCTTACCTCAGGAGGTAAAATATTCCAAAGGGCAGGAGCCACAACAGAGAAGGCCATTGACCTAGATCCCGGCAGCCCAAATTCCTTGATTGATGGGATCTGCAATATGACCTCTCTGCTGGTGTCACTGGGGCAGGCCAGTCCCATCAGAGTGAGGCATTCCCTTCTCAAAGGGTATAGCATTAAAAACTAGAAACTTTTGCTCATCAGAGACCATCCCTTGTTCTAACGAAAGACCAAAATTCTGTTCAAATTTTGTTACCTAGTCAGCTCTACTACTGTTTTTGGTTGGCTGCTGTGAATCCTTTTATTCCCACTTCCTGCTTTCACCCTCTCCTTCATTCAGTCAGAGGGCTACATTAGAAGTTCTTTTATCCTTTACAAGCTACAACTCTTGTCCTCAATAATGTGCCTATTGACCCTTCCTTGGAGTGTGCCAAGTTTCTTGCCCTTAATTACAAAAACGAATAAATGGGAAATCGGCAGGCAATCAAGCAAGAGACCAACTTCAAGGGATTTGTACTTCTAGGCATGCTTCTGGGTCCCCTTAGACTTCCAAGGTCTCCTTAATAAAGTGGGGATAGCCCAGTCTAGTGTTTTGCATGAGGGGTCAGTCCTTGGTGCCCTCTGAGCTTGCTTGTTTTCTTGCAGACGTTTCATTACCCAAACTAGGTAACATCATCAGTGCTAGTAAGGTGTGGGGTTTGCCAACAGTTTATATTATGGTGACTTGCCCTGTCAGTGTTGTTGGGAGTGGTCTTAGAGATTCTTTGGTTGGGCTATTTGCTGTTGACTTCTTTGGGGGATTGTTTACTTGATTGTTGGGCTGATGTTAACCTTTGAGTTAATCCATGCTGATCTGGGTGCTGATTCCTGGTGGAGAGGTGCTTGGGTCTTTTAGTTCCTTTTGGCTGATTAATTATAGTCTATAGATGTTGTTAATGTCTTGTGTCTATTGATGGCTAATTTGTCAGAGTGCCAGGCTTCTAGAAATTCCCTGCCATTTTTGGACTTGGCTTGGTCTAGGACAGTGTTGGCGAATCTTTTTGGCACCAAGTGCTGAAACGGGAACGCGGGTGTGGGAGAGCACCGAAAACCAGAAAAGCAGCTCCCCAGCATGCAGGCTGGGAGTGCCAGAAACCAGAAGAGCAGTTAGACCATCTGGCCGGTACGCATGCATGCGCCGGAAACCAGAAGAGCAACAGGCGATGGCTGGCATGCCTAGAGAGATGGCTCTGCATGACACTTCTGGCATGTATGCCATAGGTTCCAGTTTCCGATGTGCGCATGCAGGCTGGTCACCTGGTGTTCCAGTTTCTGGCGTGCATGTGTGCATGAAGACCAACTGGCCAGCACGCATGCGTACCCCAGAACCCGGAAGAGTAATGGGCGATGGCTGGCATGCCTGTGTGTGCCACTTCCCGCATATGTGCCATAGGTTCGCCATCACAGGTCTAGGATCATCACATTTTCCCAATTGAAACTATAGTTAAATCTGTCTATATGTTGTGAAATTAAAGAATCGACATCATGTCTTCTGTCTGTTAGTGTTTTGCATCAAGTGATGGCTTTAGGGATTTCTCCAAGGAATGTCTAAATAATCAAAATAATGGCTGAACTCGTGCAGTTAAATTCTCACTTACTTTATATGTGCAACTCATGTAAAAAAAAAGGGGGGGAGTGTTCAATTGAGTGGTTATGACCCCAGAAGGTTGTTTTATATTGGTAACATCTACTCTGGGGCCTATTCTTGAGAGGGGTCCTCCCAGAGTCATAAAATTCCACTTAACAATTGGACCTCCAAGTTGGGGACCTCTGCCTTAAAGAATATGATTGCTGCAACAAATTCAGATATCTCTTTTTCTCTCATAATTCTTTTCTTTCTCTTCTGTGAACAAAGTTGATTGTTCCTGTTGATTTTTAGGAATGGTACTTGCAGGCTCAGAAACTGGTGAGCCTGTGGAGAGAAACATGATTTTTAAATAAAAAGGATAAAGGCTTTTTAGCAGGATCGCTCAAGTTTTAGGAGGTGGTTCTCGAGAGGCCCCAAGTCAACTGCTTTGCCTTATAAAGCAAAGGCATGTATTAAGTTCCCCCCCTCCCGCCCTTTTCTAGTGGAATGTTTTGGATCCGGCTTTGTAAGGAAGCTAAATCAGACAGTATTTCAAATTTATTGAAAAGGCTTTTTATTCTAGTGAGATCCGTGTGAAATGTGCTCTTTAATAACTGATCATTCTGAGGAAATGAGCTGAAGAATTCAGACTCTAACACGTTTTTCAGCTTATTTGGGTCCTTCCAGATTGTTTGGATTACAACTCCCCTCATCCTGACCAGTAATGGGAGTTGTAGTTAACAACCGCTGGTGCGGGAAAATCAGTTGTGTTTTGAAGGGACACTGCTCTAGATTGAAAAACATTTGTTATTCCTAGATAACTACACAAAGAACTGCAGGCAGCCTACATAATGTATCCCTGATTCCCAACAATATTAATTTTAGTAATTTGAGCTACTAACTACAACATGGATTTCATATCCAAGTCTGTTTATTTCTATATCAATTGCTAAATTGAAGTAAAGAACACTCTAATCCCACCATTAATATGAGAGCCTGGGAAAATTCCATTCAGTTCAGCAAATTTGGCTATAAACATTTAGTAAAATTTTTAAGAGGCCCTTGGACTTTCAGTGGTGTGAAGAAAGATATTAAGATACAAGAGTTTGGCCACATCTTATGATCCTGCAGATGCCATTGATGGAGATGTTGGATTGCTGACTTCAACTAAATTTAGGGGCAAACACTGGGATTTACTTCAGAGTAAATCTAAAACTCTCCCAGGTTTTAATGTATAAATCAGACAATAAGCCAGGCCTATGGAGATTCTCAATCATCCAGATTATGGTTCTCTTAAAGATGTTTTTGAACTGGAGAAGCTTCTTGGATGAGAAGTGAAATGTTAACCAAAAGTACTCATATAAACTGGGTGAAACTAGGCTTAATAGCAGTGACTGTGAGAGGGATCTTGGAATCTTAGTGGACAACCAATTAAATATGAGCCAGCAGCATGCAGCAGCAGCCAAAAAAGACAACGCAATCCTAAATTGCATTAATAGAGGGATACAATCAAGATCAAGTGAGGTACTAATGCCACTCTATAAAGCCCTAGTAAGACCACACCTAGAGTACTGCATCCAGTTTTGGTCACCACACTATAAAAAAGATGTTGAGACTCTAGAAAAAGTGCAGAGGAGAGCAACCAGGATGATTAGAGAACTGGAGACTAAAACATATGAAGAATGGTTGCAGGAACTGGGCCTGGCTAGTCTAGTGAAGAGAAGGACCAGGAGAGACATGATAGCAGTGTTCCAATATCTGAGGAGCTGCCACAGAGAGGAGAGGGTCAAGCTATTTCCCCAGGCACCGGAAGGCCAGACAAGGAATAATGGATGGAAACTGAATAAGGAGAGATTCAACCTAGAAATGAGGAGGAACTTTCTGACAGTGAGAACAATCAACCAATGGAACAGAAGTTGCCTTCAGAAGTTGTGAGAGCTTCGACACTGGAGACTTTCAAGAAAAGATTGGACTGCCATTTGTCAGAAATTGTGTAGGGTCTCCTGCTTGAGCAGGGGGTGGGTTGGACTAGATGACTTGTAAGGTCCCTTCCAACTCTGTTAATTTGTCAAATCTGTTTTCAAAGAAAAAGAAGAAGATCAAATTGCGTTTTGGGGGGGAAAAGCACTTTTGGGATGGCAACAATCCATGTTTTTGTAATACGGTACATCATGAGCATAGTTTTCCTTTCCTTTTGTTTTGAATATTATAACCCAGAATATCTCTTAGTCATATGTTTGATAAGGCATCTGCTCTGCATTACCATTTTTCTTAGTGGCCACATAGTTCTAAAATCAAATCACAGCTTTGCTTTCCTGTTGTGCACAAGGAGGCATTAATCTCTCCGGCAGTTCTAACGTTTGGTCCCACCCCTCCCCTTACTCTGTGAATGAGATCTTTCCAGTATGGAACCAAGGCAGGATTAATGATTCCTCTTGTGCTCCATTGACAGCTCCATACATATAGTACACATGGATCTTGCCAAAGCATCTGCTCCATGCCAGAAACTGTCCCTGATGCACCAACTACCCCAGGAATCTCTCAGTAGCAGCAAGCCTGGATTCTCCTTGTGTTTATATAGCAGGCAGCCAAAAAGCTTCTCCTGGCTTTGTGAACAGCAGAAAGGAATGCCGAGTGGAGGAGACCGAGCGACCAGCAGCCACCCAGAACTGAAGGATTTGTGGAGAAGCCCCTATATGGTTCTGTTTGACAGAGAGATGGAGATGGAGACTGGCTTTGCTCCTTGTTTGGTGAGCTGGTGGGAGGAGACAGGCTATATAGTCAGAGAATATGCCATTTCTCAGTGCACCATCCCAGAACGGCACGCCCTGAGCTGAGAAGGGTAAGTGGCATTAAACCCAGCATAAGAGTGGAGAACATGGAAATGGTCTTCTGAGTTAAGCATTGGGGAATTGGCTCTTCAGGGGTGTCTCCAGATAGAACAATCTCTGTCTCAGCTGCATAATACAGTTAATAGGTTTTGCTCTTGGGTTCAGAAGAAAGAAGCACAGTTCCTCCATAGCCCTCGGCTCTGCAGATGTACCTGGAAGTAACACTATAACTGAACTCCATAGGAATGATTCCCTGAATTAGACATTTTGTAGGGGTGCAGCATCTAACACAGGGAGACTTGTGTCTGAGCGAATTTGCAACACACATAGGATTGTGTGGATTGGCACCTCTTGGTTAAGCATTTGTAACTCCTTTAAAAGATTTAAGTACCTTCCAAACTGTTTTCTCTTGCTGAAGTCAGTGAAGTTGAAAGGCGATTTACTGGATTTGCTTTCTGCATCGGTCTCATTTCTATCCTTTATTTATTTCCATCCTTAAGATTGCAGAGATAAAATAGCTATAGGGCTAAGAGGTTTTGCACAACTGAATTAATTTTCTGCACAGCTTTCCATCTGTTTCGGTAATATGATCTTTTGTTTTACATTGTTCTTAGTGTGGGTCATCCTGATGGACAGCTCCCCCGCTCTTGATTTCTTGCAGTTCAAACTGATCGGTAATACAAGGCTTCACTTTTGAAGCTGTAACTACAAATCATGAGTCCAGTTTTTCATGGTGGAGCTGAGAAAGGTTCTTTCATTTTTTGGTACCTTCTTTTTCAAGCCTTCATCTGCATTCCCACATCTCAGACAAACCAGAAGCCCTGGGATCTAAGTGTATTTAGTAGTTAACAGTTGCATTACCAAGAAGGCAGGGGCTAACTTTGATTTCAGTTGCTTTAAGGGCCTGTGTAAGTAACAACCTGTGTTTGCTTGATGGTTATTTTGTATGGAAATGCCTGCTGTGCTCTTTAAGTATGAGAATAGAAAGCATGCTTAGTATCCTTAGGTGAGAGTTCACTAGAAGTAAACACACCATCACCCTATTACTACTTCAATAGCAACTAAGAATAATTCTGAGCAGTAAATGTTACAAAGAATAATTGAAGAGGATGCTTATAAGTGTCAACCAAATACAGATTTGTAATGAGTCCAAAAGGGTCTTGTCCGGCATGATCCAAGACAGACCCTTTTCCTATTTACTTTTAGTAGACATTCTTTTTTTTTTGTAATAACTTTTTATTTTATTTTATTAATATATAAAAATTCCAACTTCAATTGAAGAGTGTTGTCTGGGTACAAATCATTTTAGGAAGTAAAAAGTAAAGTAAATAATAATAATAATAATATTTACAACAATATTCATTGCATTTATATCAATTATACTAATATTAATAGCAGTAATAATCATACTATTTGTTTAACCAATTTAAAACCTCTTCCTTGTATCACTGATCCTTTCATAAGTTTCCCTTTTAGTAGACAGTCAAAGATAATCTCCTTCAAACTGGTGAGGAAGAGGGAGAGGGAGAGGGAGGGGGGAGGAGGGAGGGAGGGAGAGAGAGGGGGGGATTTTCAATGAACGTCTATGGAACTCTGTTCCTCTACATCCTATTAATCCAAACACAAAAATATATGAAGAAAAGAAATGTCATTCATCTCAATGATACAATATATATTATTATATTTCATCAAACTTCTTATTATTTTAATTTACATGCTTTTGGTAAGCTGGGCATCTCTGTAACATACATGATATTTTCATTTTCAGCATTATTATTTTAACTCTAATTAAATTATTATAAATAATAATCGCTAATACTAGGAACAGTATAGGAGTTGCGATTCAGTGAAGCAAGAGGCTGGTGGATTTAAATGTGCATTTAAATGTTGTTCATTGCACCCAGCCTTTTCTTCATTGTCTTTGAGTTATTGCCACTTTGATTTCTTAAAGACTGACTTCACACATGGTAAAAGGTAAAGCCATAATCTGGCTTGTATACTTTAGCTTTGGTTAACATGTGAACTCCACTCCTGAGATATGTAAGCCATGATAAGTCACACTTTTGAAAATAATGGATTGTTAGTAATGAGCCATGGTTTACAAATAATAACCCTGGATTTACAGTCACTGCAAACAAATTGTTTTATTGTCTAAAAGTCTGTTGGTCTATGACTTGATTGATTGATTGATTGATTGATTGTCTAGAAAACTGTATGAACACAATTTAATTCAGGGTAACACAAAACCCAGAACTTTTCCCATAGTTACACATTTTTGCAGAATTCTTGGCCAATGGAGACTATTTGTTTAAAGCGAGACTATTTCAGATATTAAACCTGAATTTGAATTATTCTTGAACTTAACCGTATTTTTTTGGTGTGCTTTTCAACTGCTTCAGTGTAGATTTTCAGTTATATTGCTATCATATATCACTTGTTTTGTTCTGACACATGTAGCTTGTTTTGGCTAGAAAGTTGCTGTTGTTGTTGTTATTAGTCCCAGCCTTAAGATTTGAGTTCCAAAAACCACAAGATTTTTTAAAAAGCACAGAAAATTCTAATTACTTTCTGGCTTTTAGTAGTCGTTCAGATGTTTGCAGCTCAGATCTGTTAACCCTGTGGATGATAATCAATGAATTTATAATAGAGTTTGTCTTTCTTGTATGCCATGATTGTGCTTAACTTTGTGTATAAACACAACAATTTTGAGAGCTTATGCAGGACACACATGCATGTTTTCAGGTTTAGTGCTGATTTCTGGGCTCTGCAAATTATTGTGAGTTTCCTAGAACTTTAAATGACTGCTTGGCTGTCATTAAAAGTCTTGCCTTAAATGTTTGGTTTCCCTGATTTTCCCTGAGCTCGGGTAGTTACTAAATATGGTTTGTATTTAGAGTTCCCCATGCTCAAGCAGAAATGCAGCATTCCCTTCTTCCTCCTCCCTTTAAGGATATTATTTCCCTTTTTGGCTCAGTTGAGTAGAGTTTGAGGCAAGGAACCTTTGACCTTTTCTGCTCTGTTCCAAAAACAGCCTTTTAAAAGGCTTTGTTTCCTAATTAGGAAATAGTTTGTTCCCAATCAGCCAGAAGTTTTCAGCATAGGTGCAGATTCTGTGTTTTTAGTATATGTTTATCTATAAGTGAATATTCCTTATAAAATGCATTTTTTCAGCATTTCTTTGGAAAAACTTACTTTCTTTCTTTCTTTCTTTCTTTCTTTCTTTCTTTCTTTCTTTCTTTCTTTCTTTCTCTCTCTCTCTCTCTCTCTCTTTCTTTTTCTTTCTTTCTTTTGTCCAAGAATTTATCCTGAACACATTCTCATTCAATTTTACTCTCTCAAAAAAGTAACGGTGATTAAAAAGTAATTTTACTACAGAATATTCAACACAGCATTCGTTTACACACTACATTTTGAGATGTGTGTCTCTTGCAAATATGACAAATTATTATTTGCAAATGTGAGATTTTTACTAGTGTATCCATAAACTGAACTCACACTAATTCACTTGTCTTCTTGTAAGGTGTGGGGAAAAAAACCCTCAATGTTTATATTCCATTCATAAATATGTATTTCTTATCTCCTGGCTTATATCAGGTTCTCTCACACAACTACAGTAATACCTTCAACACATTTCAGGATCTAAAGCCACATGAGGACTAAGTATTATAATATAGCAATTTTGTTTTGATGGGAAACACATTGGAATCTCATCACCATGAATCTTTGAGGGAAGAAAATGCAATGAATGTAATGAAAGAGAATTGGGTAAAAGAATTGGGTATTGAAATTTCTGATCAAAATTGAAATATGAACTGGGTTAGCAGAATAATGAGGACATTATCAATAAGGATTAAAGAACATAATTATAAAGTTATTTGGAAGTGGTATTTGACCCCAATAAGACTTTTTCAAATGGACAATAAAGTGGACAAAATGTGTTGGAGATGTAAAGTGGAATTTGGGACGTATGTTCATATGTGGTGTAAATATAATGGGGTTGAATTTTTTTGGTCCAGGAATGACAAATGAAATATTTGAAATGATTAAAAAAAGGGTCAAATTGAGACCGGAAACCATACTATTATTAATATTAATTGAAACAACATTAACAACTGGAGAAAAGGAGCTGGTGAGAATTTTGGTTATAATGGGGAGAATTATAATTGCTAGATATTGGAAATTAAATGTTGATTTAAAATTAGAAGAATGGTATAAAGAAACTTGGAAATTTGCATTAAATGATAAATTGACGTGTGATATTAAAATTAGAAGTGGTATATATAAAGAGAACGTTTTTTGGAACACTTGGCAGCCGTTTGTGGACTTTGCACTTGGGAGATTGGACGAATCGGCGCCAGTATCTTATCAAATAAATTTTTGGAAGAATTGAAGATTTTAATTTCCTAAGATCTCCTTTCCATTTGTACAGCACGCGGGGGGGGGGGGGGGATCTTTGTATTTGTATTTTTGTATTGGTTTTTTTTCCTGTTATTTTTTAACAATGAAAATATAATAAATATTAAAAATAAAAAAAAATAAAAATCACAGAGAATGGGTACATGTGGGGAGGTACCACCAACCTCTCCCTGTGCCCCCATTTTCTATCTTCCAAAATGTGTCCTTTCCTTCAGATGCAATTCAATAAAATCCTCTTCCCTTTGAACCTCCGCATCACATCTGATGTGGGAAATCCAGCCTTTATAATCAATTTATGTGTATTTGATAGATAATTATCTGGTGATAGACAATTATCTGATAGACAATTATTGATTGGTGATAGCAGTGGTGGGATTCAAGTAATTTAACAACCGGTTCTCTGCCCTAATAATTTCTTCCAACAACCAGTTTGCCAAACTGCTCAGAAAGTTAACAACCGGTTCTCCCAAAGTGGTGCGAACTGGCTGAATCCCACCACTGGGTGATAGACAATTATTGATAGACAATTATCTGGTGATCAATCTATCCCATGCCTTTTTGGGTATTTTTAGTTATTTCTTTTAAATGCTAAGCATGAGCAACTCAATAAAGCAAAAAACTTAATTGCCTACATCTCTGACTTCTGAGGTGTGTTATCCAATATTCTGAATCACAATTAAAAGGTTGTGTGATATCCTGCCTTTGATATTGGAGAAAGCCTGAGTTTTGATCTCAGCTCAAGTTCATTAACTATGTTGGCTATGATCGGACAATCTACTTTTCTCACAGTATTTTTAAATACATGACCATCAGTAGTGGGTTCTACTTCCTTTGCTACGGGTTCGGAACTGTGAGGTGCGCGTGTGCACACTTGTTTTGCTCATGCATGGTGCTTCTGCATGTGCAAAGAGTGTCCGTGATGACGTCCAGGTGGGTGGGCGGAGTCTCCCGCTGCTGCCACTACCAATTCGCCTGAACTGGGACGAACCGGTATTACCGTGTTTCCCCTGAAAATAAGACCCTGTCTTATTTATTTATTTTTTAATTTGATTTATATGCCGCCCTTCTCCGGAGACTCAGGGTGGCTTACAATGTGCTAAGCAATAGCCTTCATACTTTTGTATATTTATACAAAGTCAGCTTATTGCCCCCACAAACTGGGTCCTCAATTTACCTACCTTAGAAAGGATGGAAGGCTGAGTCAACCTTGAGCCTGGTGAGATTCAAACCTGCAATAATTGCAGGCAGCTGGTGTTAATAACAGGGTGCTTTAGACCACTGTACTACCAAGGCTCTTTAGTACCCCAAAATAAGCGCTTGGCCTTATTTTGGGGGAGGTCTTATTATTTTGGAGCACGTGGAGCAAGATGAGGCTCCTCTTGCTGTCTAACCTGATTTCCAGCTGTGTGTTTAAATATTTTCAGGGAGGGCTTAAATATTTTTTGGGGGAGGCTTATTTTAGCACATGCGCTCAAAACCCCGATTGGGCTTATTATCAGGGGATGTCTTATTTTCAGGGAAACAGGATAGATATAAAGTCATCAGCTATCTGGAAGAAATTATATCTCTCTCTTTCTTACCAAACGAGAAATTTATATATTGTAGAACGAAAGTTGAAATGTTCAGGAAGGACAAATTTTCTGCACTTAAGAACCACGTTCTGTTCTTTTTCTACAAGTTTTGAAAACCATGCCTTAAAGATGCACTTTATTCATTCTGCTTCTTAAAATAAGGGAAACCTGGTGTAGGTTAAAGGACTAACAAACTGTAGGTGAAGCTTTAATCCTTTTTTATATGCTGTCTCTAATACATTTCAACCATCACTACCTTTCTTTAAAAATATTGCCTTTACTATTTTTATAAATTACTCAAAGCAATGAATATATCTAATATTCCTTTCTCCTCCTATTTTCCCCAAACAGCAGCCTTATGAGGTGGGTTGGGCTGAGAGAGAGACTGGCTCAGAACCATCCTGC
Source organism: Ptyas mucosa (assembly GCA_012654045.1). Lineage (NCBI taxonomy): Eukaryota > Metazoa > Chordata > Lepidosauria > Squamata > Colubridae > Ptyas > Ptyas mucosa. Next base: position 211,655 of record WNWU01000021.1, read on the forward strand.
TGGCTTTCTTGCCTTAAGCAGAACTAGAGCTCAGAAACTCCTGGTTTCTAGCCTGGTGCCTTAACCACTGGACCAAACTGTCCAAAACATGCAGCTTTATCATAAGGGTAATCAGTTTTTTGTTGCTCAGGTTACCTTATCTAGGTTGCAAAAATCAAAATTAGCCAAAGAGGTAAAGTAGTCTCTTTGCTGCCATCTTGGTGTTCATCTGGATTTCTGCAGGCCAGATACAGCAGTTTGTTTCTGCTTGAGCTCAGATTCATTCATTAAGTTAAAAAGTAAAACTAGCTTTAAGTTAGGCAGATGAAACTTCCAGAGTTTGCTGAACTGCATCTCCCAAGCTCTAGCGCTTCCATCTAGAATTAATCAGGTTGTGTTTAGGAATATTGTTCTAAGTGCCTCACCTCTGCTTTAAGTTAGGAAGTTTAAGTAAACCAGTTCAGATTTCACCACTGGTTTAAACAATTACTTTATTGCTCTTTTTTTTTAAAAAAATTGATTTATATGCCGCCCTTCTCCGGAGACTCAGGGCGGCTTACAATGCGTTAAGCAATAGCCTTCATACTTTTGTATATTTATACAAAGTCAGCTTATTGCCCCCACAAACTAAGTCCTCATTTCACCTACCTTAGAAAGGATGGAAGGCTGAGTCAACCTTGAGCCTGGTGAGATTAGAATTTACAATAATTGCAGACAGCTGGTGTTAATCACAATGCTTTTTAGTCTGCTGAGCCACCAGGCCCTCTTTGATTTCCCTTTGCCTATTCAAACAGAAAGTGAAGCTACATGTTTTAATGCACCTTCTGCTGTCCTTTGTTGATTGGAAATGTTGGATATTTTCATTGGATATTCTCCCTTCTCTTTGTAGGACAATACCTGTGTGGAAAAAGTCTCAGAAAGTGACTCTAGAAGATGTGCGAGGAAGAGGACAGCACAGCTCTGGTTTGTGATAATGGCTCTGGCCTATGTAAGGCAGGCTTTGCTGGAGACGATGCTCCCAGGGCTGTGTTCCCTTCCATCGTAGGACGTCCAAGGCATCAGGTAAATGAACAATTCAGTGGCTTAGCAAAGAAATCAAAAGAGTCGTTTGAAATGAAACACTGGAAAACTTGTAGACACGCTCAACTCCATGACACAGTCCTCATGTCGTTTATTTTAGATTAGTGCAGTTGATATAAAGAGGACTTTTCAATCAGGTTCTTGAATAGGTGTCTTAGAAATTCTCCCAAAGGTGCTTTTTCAGGAGGCAAATGGACTTCCTTGTTTTTTTTTCTTTTGAAGATGTTTTGCTTCTCATCCAAGAAGCTTCTTCAGCTCTGACTGGATGGTGGGGAAATAGAATGATTTATATTCTGAGGACACAGATAAACTTCCAAGTGCTTCAACGATCCTCTAAAAGGAGCCAAGTGAGCAGCTGTCTGCAAGGAATATAAATCCTTCCATTCCCTCACTATCCTATCAGAGCTGAAGAAGCAAGAGAGTCCAGATGCCTCCTGAAAAAGCACCTTTGGAACAACCATGACCTGGATGACTGAGAATCTGTACAGACTGTCTTAGAAATTAATAATTTTTCACAGGAAATTGGGAACCTCTTTTAATTTCTTCTTCAGAAATTAAAATTTCTTCTTTGCTACTTTTGATTACAAAGAACAAATACTGTATATTTTAAGTGGTATGACGGGAGATGGAATACACACAAATGGTGGTAAAGATGGGTTTTAGGATTGCCAGGAAATGAAATATAAAATAGCAGCAAATCTGATAAAATTATTTAACCCCCACACCCATTTTCTAAATTGTCACGGATGTTACATTTCAGAGTCATTGCTTGTGAAAACTCTGAAGCTGCTGAAATTTTTAACGAAGTATATGAGACATATGTTCAATAAAACCATCCCTGTCCACCAAATTGTTTCTTTCATGTGGTAAAATAGAGGAAGGGCTGTTTGCTGGTTTCCTATTCAGCTGCCATTATGTACATAAATGGCTCAAAGCTGGAATAATCAAAGGCCCTTCCCTTTGGGGTTAACCATGCTAATTGCCTACTGCATGGTTTTCATTGGCTTTGAAAACCTCTGTGCCTCTTGATATAGATTTATAGCTACTTTATATTCTTCCTTGTTTACATTTCTCTCTTTCCCTGCTTTTGTCTCCCCTCTGTGCCATTAGCTGATTTTAAAATTTACTATTTTTTTAAAATAAACCTCAAGCTATATTTTTTGTCAGCTGAACTGAGTGGAGAGTACACTTGCTCAGATCTGGATATAGGAATTAACTGGGACTGCACAGGTTACAAACTAAACTGGAAATCACCCACACTAATATTCCAACAATACAATAGTCTGACGAATTCTTGTGGTTCAATGGGATGAAGAATACATATATTGTATTCTATTGTTGTTGTTGTTGATGATGATGAAGAAGATGATGATATAGTATTACTCTCTCTCTCTCTTTTCTACCAAAAGCTGCAATTTTAAATACAATTATTTGGAAGTAGTATGAGGTACCTGGGTGACTCCTAGATAAATATGCATGGGCTGATCTGGGATAATCTTATAGACTACAATCATGTAGACTACAAAGTTTCTGTTAGATGGCTCTCTGCTCCTTTTATCTCAGTGAATTGTTTTTATTCTCTTCTTTAGTCAAAAGGGAGTCCCAGAGTAATTTATATTACAAACGGTGAGAAGATTGATGTTTGTCTATAGATTGACTATCTCAATGACATATTACAGGTGGAATGAAAATAGGAAAAAAAATAGAAAAAATAAAAAAGAGGAAAGCTTTCATTCTAATTATTTCAAAATAATTTGCTGGATGCAATTCCGAAGAGGAACCCTATGTAGTTACTTATTCAACTGGCCTGGTTGATTGACCCCTTTTGTTCTCTATTGTGGTTGTTTTCTAGTGACAGTTCAAGGAGGACCCTGATTGGCTGAATGTAAATTGAATCTATTGTAAAATAGTGATGAGTAATCCATATTGGATTTCAGGTTGCAAGGCCCAGAAGAATCTAAAGAGCACTTCTCATTTCCAGTAAATGGAATGGGAAAAGCATTTATTCAGGAAAGCTATTATTGAAAATATCTCAGATTACATTAGGCTAAATGGTTCAGTGCTGTTGTGACCCAGGATAGTGCATATCTATATATGCTTGTGACTCTTTGAGTGACATAATTATTTAGGTGGACATAACGCCCAAACCAAAACCAAGTATGCCACATTAACACAATAACCAAACCCAACATACTGTATAGGAACATAATTATATATCATGCCATACTATATCATATATCATATATCATATATCATATATCATATATCATATATC
>WNWU01000021.1:217386-274327 GCA_012654045.1 Ptyas mucosa
CATCTATCTATCTATCTATCTATCTATCTATCTATCTATCTATCTATTATCTATCTATCCATCCATCCATCCATCCATCCATCCATCCATCATCTATTTATATTTCCTATTCCTATCTATCCATCTATCATCTATTATATTTCCTATTTCTAAACTTCCCATCTCCCTCAGAGTTTGAGAATGGCCTTATTGCTATATATCAGTAATCACATAGAACTGCAGAATGACGGGAGGTGTAGTTCTATACCTCTAATAAGCATCTACTGCCAGTGATCTACCTATTAAATACAGTTACAAAATATTTTATAACATTGCAAGCCCCTTGCAATGGTTTAGAAAAATGGCCTACTGATGTTCAAATTAAAATAAGCCAAGGGAAGGATTTATTCATTTTTTTTCTCTATTATTTTCAGATTATGTTTGAGACATTCAATGTCCCAGCGATGTATGTTGCTATTCAGGCTGTTTTGTCTCTGTATGCCTCTGGACGTACAACAGGTAAGAATGAGAAACTGCTTTGGGCCTTCAGAACATGAATGAGAGTGAGTTGACTTGAAGGCAATCAAAACCTGTTTTGTGTTACCTCAAGGGATTGTGCTCGACTCTGGTGATGGTGTCACCCACAATGTGCCAATCTATGAAGGCTATGCTCTGCCCCATGCTATCATGCGCCTGGACCTGGCTGGCCGTGATCTTACCGACTACCTCATGAAAATCTTGACAGAACGAGGCTACTCATTTGTTACTACTGGTAAGGAAATTACATGTGGTCGTCACTGACATAGAGCTTTATATGCTCCTATCGTGTATATAAAACAAATTATTTTCAAATATTCTCACAAGGATTCCCATTTATATATTTTCCTGATGTAAAATTTGGTACATATTATCAATATTTCAAAAGAGTGTCCCAGAGACTGGATTCAAATGGACTGCTGTTGGTAGTCAGAATACAGACAGATCGCCGAATTGGTTCATTGCATAAGGTATCTATAGTTGGTGCCAAATTCTCTTAGAGGAAAATGTGTTGCAATTTATAATGTTTTCCTGACAAAGCCACAGCTAGTTTCTCGGAAACCTCAAGAAGAAGAAACCTACTTACAGTTTGAAAAAAGTGGAGCAGAAATTGGCACCTATCCAGATGCAATAAATTATTTTCTGCCAAGAGTAATTCAAATTATAGTCTGGCACTGGATGAGAAACTGCATTGTTAAGTTTCTTTACCTCTAAATCATTGTCTGCTAACCCATGGCCTCTGGGGACATAAAATCAGAATTGTCTACTATAGACAATCCCTGCTGCATCTTACAGGCTCTGAACTAGGGATCCTTGTTTATAGCGGATTGTAATCAATAGTGTCTATCCGAGCAAAGAATACGTTCCTTATTATCCTTGCATTCAGGATGCATACCAGTTCCAGAGCTTTGGAGAACTTCATTGAGCAGTTTGGTGTTTCAAGGGACTGGAGAAGGAGAAAGAAGAAGGGAAAGAAGGGAAATTTTATCACACAGGATGTTGTTCTCATTCATGCTGCCATTATACATGTAGCTACTAGCCCTGCAACCAGGAAGTCTTCTTCAGGGCATAGAGTAGAATGTGCAATTATATACAGTGGTAGGTTGCTCCCGGTTCACACCGGTTCACAAGAACCGGTAGTAAAAAATTTGTAGTCGTTCGGAGAACCAGTAATAACATTGGCTGGCCATGCCCCCAAACTGGTCCCTGGCCTGGTCACCACTCGCTTACCCTGCCTACCTCATCAGAGGCTTTTTTTTTTTACTTTTAAAAGCATTTTTTTCTGCAACCTCTTAAGGTTGTAGAAAAAAATGCTTTTAAAAGTAAAAAAAAAAAAAGTTGGCCACGACCACCCAGTTATATTATCCCTCCACCAAGCCACGCCCACAAAATAAGCCACGCCCACAGAACCGGTAGTAAAAAAATTTTAGAACCCACCCCTGATTTTGTGTGTGTGTGTATCTCACACCCAAAAAAGCTCAGTGAAAAATACTGCTTAAATTTAAACTCAAATATTTAAAATTCGATGATTTCATTTCCTTTTTAAATATTGAAATTGAAATGTTGAAATTGAAACACTGTGTAGGAGGAATGGAGAATCTGGAGATGGAGGTAAAAAAGGAATCAATCTAGAATCCTTATGTGGCCACAAATCCAATCCCCCCCCCCCCCGAATTCTGTGGACCAAGCAGGTGCTAAACATTAGTTGAGAAGATTTCTATGCCTAACTTGTTTAGCAATAAATCAATTGAATTGAATTGAATAAATCAGTTGAATTGGATCTTCATCTATGGACCTGGACTTTCAGGTCTGACATTTGATTGCAATATAATAGCAACCAAATAGTAGCACAGATTTTATTTTCCAAACCACTAGTTCCTGAAGTTAGACAAGTCCAGGGGTGAAATTCAGCAGGTTCTGACAGGTTCTGGAGAACTGGTAGCGGAAATTTTGAGTAGTTCGGAGAACCAGCAAATACCACCTCTGGCTGGCCCCAGAGTGGGGAGGGAATGGGGATTTTGTGGTATCCTTCCCCTGGAGTGGGATGGGAATGGAGATTTTGCAGTAGCCTTCTCCTGCCACACCCACCAAGCCACTTCCACAGAACCGGTAGTAAAAAAATTTGAATTCCACCACTGGACAAGCCCATCTAGAATGTTTAATTTTGACAAATTAAAGGGAAAAAATGAAAAATGTTTGGGAAATTCAGAATATTTGCAGGATAATGCATTTATGATAAAAATGCTGAATGTTGAATTGGTTTATTTAATTTCAGTCAGCATAAATATTAAACTATAGCTAAAGCAAACACCATGAGACTGCATTTTTTTCTTGTATCCGATGGAACAGGAGTTCATGCAGACATCTCTTCTTCCAATTTCATCCACAGCTGAGCGTGAAATTGTCCGTGACATCAAGGAGAAACTCTGTTATGTTGCCCTGGATTTTGAAAATGAGATGGCCACTGCTGCTTCTTCATCATCCTTAGAGAAAAGCTATGAGTTGCCTGATGGCCAGGTGATTACTATAGGGAATGAACGATTCCGCTGCCCAGAGACCCTCTTTCAACCCTCTTTCATTGGTACGTTGATGTATACACATAATGTTGTATTTTTGTATGCTTCGGGTCAGTTTTGGTTCCTGGTGATTGCCTAGACCAGTCCCTGAAATTTTCTTACCAAGGCTTTTTGGAAATGGTTTCTAGTACTAAGAGAAAATAACGTCAGGACTAGAACCCACAATCTCTTTGTTTCTAGCCTGGTGTCTTAACCACTACACCATATACACCATATTGGCTCTATTCTTGGTCTACACAATATCTGTCTGTCTGTCTGTCTGTCTATCTATCTCTATCATCTATCTCAGGGGTGTCAAGCTTGCATCATCATGGTGTCATGATGTGACATGTCGTGACTTTTTCTCCTTTCACTAAACGGGGCATGGGCGTGGCCAGCATGTGATACATCCAGCCCATGGGCCATGAGTTTGACAGCCCTGATCTATCTCTATCTCTATCATCTATCTCTATCATATCCATCCATCTATCCATCTATCACCTGTCCCTCATGCCATGTCATATAACTGGACTGCCCTTTGACAGCTATAAAGAGGTCAATTTGTTCATCCAGATTTCTGGTTTTCAGCAATCTTAAATGTATAAATCTACCTGTATAAACTTTCCATGCAATTTTATTTCAGATAACGTTTGCTCTATTTGTAAAAGGTTATAAATATTTTCAACATTTGATTGTAAATCATTCTGAGGTGGTATTGTAAATCAAAAGATTTAACATGTTTAATTCGTTATTTAAGAATATTTAACAAGTGTTCCTTTTGCAATCTTTGTCAGGTATGGAATCTGCCGGCATTCATGAAACTACCTACAACAGCATCATGAAGTGTGATATAGACATCAGGAAGGACCTTTATGCAAACAATGTCCTATCTGGTGGGACCACCATGTATCCTGGCATTGCAGATCGTATGCAAAAGGAGATCACTGCCCTGGCTCCCAGCACTATGAAAATAAAGGTATTGTTTGATTGATCACTACATAATTCACAGTGCCAGGGATGGCTATGTTTACATGATATGTCAGGATTCCTAGAGATGAGGAATCTGCTATGTTCCATTCCATATGTTGGTGAACTGCAACTGTGAGTATCCTCATCACTAGCCATGCTGGCTAGGACCACTAGGAATTATAGTTCAGCAATATTTGGGAGTCATCAGCGAGTTGAAGGCACGAAAAATCCTAAACCAATCATTTTCTCAGTTCTACCCCTGAACTGGGAATGGTTATTGGAAATATATTTTCTGTTTGATTTGATTTTATATTTTAAAATTATGTTTACTTTCCTTTGGCTGTGATACTTTTATTTTGCCTTGAGAAAATTGGATCTTCAGCATGAAATGGATTTTATCTCACAGTAGCCATATGAGGGAATGCGGCAACATGCACTCAACTACAAGTCAATTAAAACACTAACAAAAAGCAGTGCAAAGCACTAACATTCCAGCAAAAGGAATCTGAGTGAAAATCAAATGAAAATTATAAATTGAAATAAGCAAATTTGGATTTAATTTAATATTTTAAAAATCAAAATTAAGCATCAATGGGATTTTCTTTTTAATCATTTCATTGGGATAAATTAAATACTAATCTGAATTCTTAGATTGAAGAGGATGATGTTGAAAGAAAGTTCCCATAAGGAAATTCATCACATCAGTAGTGACTGGATTTAATTTGCCAGTATCATTTTTTTTAAAAGTACCTATCATGTTTCTTTATCACAGTGAATCTCGGGAAAAAGGTTCCTATTTTCACACAGAGTCTTCATAGAATTGCATTGCTTTTAAAAATAGAATAGAAATGCAACCCGAGTAAATAACGTCTGTAAGAGTCTAAAGCAGGGGTCAGCAACCTGCGGCTCTGGAGCCGCATGTGGCTCTCTCATCCCTCTCCTGCGGCTCCCCATCACTGGTCGGCTCCACAATTGATAGGGTTTTCAATTAGGACAGGTAGAGGAAAAAGGACGCCACGTTAGAAGGAGACTCTACGGTGGGAGTGGGACCTGTACTTCTGGTCGGCAGAGGAAGAAAGGATGCCATGTTAGGAGGAGACTTTATGGTGGGGGAACCGGACTTCCGGTCGGCTCCAGAATTGAACGGGGAGCTTCCAGTTAGGAACTTTGTGGCTCTTTTGAGTGTTTAAGGTTGCCAACCCCTGGTCTAAAGTAACTGAGTATAGCCCATTTTTCTGTCCAAAATGATTTGTGTAATCTCACCCTTAGAAGTGCAACATCAAAAATAAACACATTTGCTTGGGTTAGATACATTACTTACAAACAGATATGAAGTCTCTGTTACCAGTTTTGCAGTGTGAAAAATGATGCCTGCATAATTTGTAATATTCTCTGTTTGAAGTGGTTCAATAAGATCTGTTCAATCCTTTTTCCTTCAGATTATTGCTCCACCTGAGCGCAAGTATTCAGTCTGGATTGGAGGATCTATTCTTGCTTCTCTTTCCACCTTCCAACAGATGTGGATCAGCAAACCCGAGTACGATGAAGCTGGCCCATCTATTGTTCACCGCAAATGCTTCTGAGTTGCTTCCCCTTCTGTGAAAAATATTCTAATTAGCCTCCCCCAAGTACCTTCCTTACAATTAGCTGGGTTTTTCAATAAGATGTATTTGAGGTTTTTAGGGGGCAGAGGAGGAAAGAATTGTAAACATGCTTTTCAGGTGCTTTGAATTTTTTTATTAATAAACCTCAACTTTTCCATACTCTACTTGGAGTAAATAGTATTCCTTCTCCTCTGGAAAAAAGAGTGAGACATGGCAGATCAACATTATACTAGTCAATATTTGCATTAAAGTTCTACGGATAGTGGAAAACGTGAATCTTGATTAAAGGAAGTTTGTGCTTGTTTTAATCATCCACTGGAGAACACACAAAGATAGCAGCTATTTTTACGTTTTAGACCTAGATGGGCACACTGTAATTTATGCATATGTAGAATTGTTTGCCATTCCTCCCTAAATCCTATGGTTATATCTAGTTTTCAGGTCTCCATGCCCTCTGACTTCTACCTGCTGTGACTCAGAAAAATCAGAATTATTTTAAGGTTCTTTCTTCTACAGTGAATTTATAGGGAGGCGACACTGACCCTTTAATAATGCAATAGCAGGTGTTTGGGACTGAAGCTAATTGAATAGAAGGAACTCGTGTTTGTGAGCTCACACATTCATTGTTCACTTTATTATTTGACCAGAGTTTTTCTGTGCATTTCTCAGCAGAACCTGCTTTGCTCCTGTTGGCGAGTCTGTTCTTCCATATTTCCAAATCTATTTTATAGCTAGCGTTATTTTTAAACATGCTGTAAACATTCACATGTCACACTTAGGCACCCCTGAATACCTGTAGGGCAGGAAAACAATCATATGTAGTCCAGAGAGGGAGGGGGGGAAGAAAAAAAAATTGCAGAAGAGTCAAGACTGTCATTGTGTCAAGTTCACTTTATTGTCATATTATTCCAATAAAATAACATACCCGGACTGAATGCCACCGTGAGCTTCATTTTGACTGTACAATGAAATAACTTCAAAATGAGAAAAGGGCAATAAATATCAAATTGTTAAATTCAAAACATACAAATATAAAATGTCAGTAACTTGGAAAACGCTAGGAAATCAGGGCAGCCTCGTTTTCCTTTGGACTTATGTTTAACCGAAGGCATTCTTCTCTCTGTATCACCTCAGATCCAGCACAGTTATTTTTATCTCTTTTTCAATGACATGTTTGCAGATCTGCAAAAGAAAACACCAGATTAATCTTAGATTATCTGTCATTAGGCAGCTGCTGCAAAATTAAATAATTCAAATCTGCAACAATTTAAGGGAAATGTGGATTTATTTCACTGGGATATTCATCTAGGGACGAAGGTTCCCCTAAGGCTGCGATCCAATTGCAACCCTGAAAGGTGCATTTTCAAACAATCATCTTCTGTTCTTCCTTTTTTTGGAGAAGATAAAGATTTCCTTGAGTTAAGATGGATTCCTAGTGATTTCATTCACACATCTATATAATTTTCTTTGTCAGCTTCTGGGATTATTTTTAACGCAACTTGATAAACGGAAACTTCCTGAAGATTTTCTTAAGGTCTAACTTGGTTTAGTTCTTGAGATAGTAAAAGCCAACATTATTTAGGTACTGTTACCTACTTTCAAGATTTCTGGTCAGTGTAAACCTAACCACATTGCTCATCTGGTTTGGTGGTATCCATGATTTAACAGACCTAGTTCTTCTGATTATCTAACTTTCTCCATAATAAACCATGAGGATGCTGGGATGTAGGAAGGTTTATCATCTGTAAGAAAGGTAGTTTACTTTTTTTGTAGGATAATATAAACAGTTCCATGGGACAAATGGCTTTCATCCAATCTTGGTTTCTACGGTAGGAAGAGGAGTAAGTTCATTTTGAAAATGAATAAATATCTATTAAATCTATATCTTTGTTATATGAAAACAGACAAATCCCTCTCTCCACTCACATATCCAACAATCTTGGCAACTATGCTAGTTTTTAATACAGTATATCTTTTTACAGAGTATTCTTACATTTCAATTCTGAGCAAATGATTTGACATTTGTCAAATTTAGAGATAAGATAACTTGTCATTTTTTACTGAGAGCACACCGGAATTTCATTTCTAATTTCATTAAAAATGAAATTCTGTTGCCTGCTCTCAAGGGAAAGTCTATATCTACTCAAACCCATACATATACACATGCTATATACATACATATATACCTGCACCATCCATATATATATATATATATATATATATATATATATATATATATCTTGAGAGTTCACAAGGTTGATGCTATATACAACAAAATGGACTGAATCTAGATCACGGGTGTCAAACTTGATTGCGTCACATGATGTATCGCAATGTATCACAACATTTTTTGCCTTTGGGGAGCCAGGGTGGGCGCGGCCTGCGTGTGATGCATCCGGCCCGCAGGCCACTGTCTGACACCCCTGATCTAGAGGTTCTGCTTTGAATACCATGAAGCATCCTCCCAGAAGGTAACAAGGAAAACGGGTCATGAAGAGGATGTGTAGCGTCCCAGACAATTCTGCAGACTTTGCTCAACCATCGCTTATATGCTATGTCCTGGATAAACAGAAGTGAACTGCCAATGATCTTTTCTGCCACTCTCTGCACCGCCTTCCTGTCTGAAGCAGTAATGCTTCCAAACCAGACTGTAATGCCATATGACAGGATGCTCTCAATTATCCCTCTATGGAAACTGGTAAGGATGGTGGAAGAAATGATGTACTATTCTAATGCGACATAGAAAATGTAGGCCCTGCTAAGCCAGTCTTACCAGTATTTCACTGTTGAGTGACCAAGCTGGCCTACTTGTAAGCTACACACCCAGAAACTTGATGTTACTAACTACCTCCACAGGTGAATCATTTATTCATAGAGGTGTACGGCTATGCTTGCCTTTTCTGAAATCAACAATAATTTCTTTATTTTCTTCTATGTTTAAAATGAGGCTGTTTCTGTTACACCAGTTCACTAAACCCTCTACCTCCTTGTGCTCATTGAGAGAGCATTCATCTCAGTCACAGAATGACACTGAGCGGTATATCTTTTAACTTTACAGAGGTTTAGAATATGAACAAGGCAGGAATAGTGAAGAAAAGGCTCTCAAGACTATCTAGTTAGCAAACTCTGAATTCTAGAGATTGCAGTGCAAAACATCTGGAAGGTGATGGGTTGGGAACAGCAGCTATAGCAAATTAGTATGACCCACTTTAATTTCTACATCCTGCATCTGACCGTCTGCAAGGGCTTCTCAATGTGTCTGCAAGGTAACATTTGCCTTTAACAGTTTTGGCAGAATTTCTGTATCTCACTGCAGGCATGACTGAATTTGCATTTGAATTTCTGCTTCCTATCCAAATTAACTAATATACTGATGTATGAAATGAACACATATCTAAGTATTGTTGAACTAATCTCCGTCCTGGTGCCATTCTTTTCAATCTTCCTGCCAAAATATAAATCTGAGATTTCTCCAAGCTGGGTGGTGATATGAATTGGACCATCTGAATCAGGGGGTCAAACTCGTGTTGTCATGGTGTCGTCACATGATGAATTGTGACTTTTCCCCCCTTCGCTAAACTGGGCGTGGGCGTAGCCATCATGTGACACATCCGGCCCGCAGGCTGCGAGTTTGACAGTCCTGATCTGGATGAACTAGATTAGAGAAGAAGAAATTAGATTTCAACTTATACTACATTCACATTCCTGTTTGAGTAGTGGGGCAGTGAATGTACAGAATGTTAAAAATTAATATGCTACCCTTACATTAAATAGCCTAGGATCCTTGGTATGAGGGTGAAAGCTCTTCTTCTTACAAGCAGAAACTTCCAACATGCCAGCATTAGTAAGTCTGAAGATTCCCACCCTAGAAAACAAAAGAATTATTACATCTAAGAAAGCAGCACTAACCCAACTATCATCTATAACAGATAGTGCTGATCTCAGTTGCACAAAGAATACAATAACTTCATGGAATCTGTCTGCAAATTGAATTTGCAGCTGGCTACTAATGGAGACACAACATACAGTACTGAGAGAAGCCATTTACTCAACAATTCAAGTCACTTTTTGAAAATTACATTAATGACGAGTCATCTTGTTGAGAAACCTGTCACTACAATACTATGACAACCAAGGACTATCTAATGCTCAGAAATAAGTTTCTTTCTCATGCCAAGAGGCTTCCTTGCAAAGATAAACTTTTCCTGAATTAAGACAGTCATCCCTATAGCACAATTGCATCACAAATGATTTAAGTGATCTCTGAAATGATGGGCCGGAGGTCTACAGTATTTTGATTGCTTCAGCAAAAATATTAAAATGACAAATGAAATATCCTACTTTTGAAAAATCCACAACTTAAAAACAAACCATGATTTAATCAAGGCTAAACATATTGCCTGTTACATGAAAAAGGTAAATCCCTGGCATATTTAATGTAAAGGATGTAAATAAATATAAAAAATATAGAGAAGACCACAAACATAAAAGTGTCACTACCATTTAATGAGACATTTCTAGACTATAACAACATGGGTTAGAGCACAGAGCAGGATTAACAAAGGTTTCTTCTATGGCCCATGGAGGAGAAGGAAGACTTCTATTAAACCTCTATATCTATGCATCTACCGCTAATATTTTCTTCCCCAAAAAACTAAAAAGTAAAATAGGCGATTTGAGAACCTGAGGTTCAATAATAAAACTATTCAGGTTTAATAAGAGAGAGAGAGAGAGAGTAGTATGGGAAGGCATAACAGAAGGCATAACATAACAAAGAATATTCAGGAATTAAATTTGATTCTAAAAATGTATACCATTATCTGTAAAGATTGAAACTTGTACAATATGTATTTTTCCCTTTTTTCCCTTGCCTTCTTGAACATTTTACAGTTGACATAGAACACAAAAAAACTAAGAACACATAGTATAGAACGCAAGAAACTAATTATCTGAACGTAGTTATCTGAGGATGGAAAAGGAAGCTCAAACTCACTCATTATGTTTTGGTGAACAAACAATTGCAATGGCCTCTGGCAGCATCAGCTGATAAGAACAATGCGTATGAAGATCAACGCTGGATAAGAACGCAGTCTGGGTTGGATGGGACTGCAGAGAAAGGCAACATTTTACATAGAGTGTGACTTTTGTTCTATTTTACGAATACAAAAGAAAGAAGTCAGAATTAGCTGCATCCACTTATTATTTACTAAATAATAAATAAATGTTATTTATTTCATCCTCTTTGTCACAGGTTCTTTTAAGTATACCCAAGTCAGTGGATTTCAAAACACAAGAGAGCTACCACAACACCACAGGTCCTTAGGTAATCCACTCCCAAGCACACACAGGCTCTATGTTCTCTATTCCACTCTTCCCCATTGCTGCTACACTTCCTCCTACTGCTCCTCCAACTATTACTCCTTGTGAGTCCTACTGCCGGAGAATAGTATCTCTTTCTATCAGCTTCAGGCTGCTTTACAAACATTCACCTACCTCCTCCTCTCTCTCTTTCCCACACAGAAACAACACCCTACCCAGCTGTCTCTCAACTGCTCAACTTTTATAGCCAGCAATTGCTGTGCTGGCTATGAAGAATTTTAAAGAGACAGCAGTCATAGATGGTGGCCATTTTGTAGGCATCCTTTCCTCTCACAATGTCAAAACATGACTCCGGGTAGCTATCAAAAGTTAAAAATAACATATACAAAAAATGTAATACATAATTGGCAGTTGAAATAAAACCAAAACACTATCAAGTCAACGTTTTCATAACCACCTCACACGCTCTGCTATATAGCCCAGCCACCATCTGTGGTGACATAGAGATGTCTTCAAGGCCTTAAGAAAGACCGATAGAGCTGGGGCAATCTAATCTCCATGGGGATGATGTTCCAAATAGCTGATACCATAACAGAAAATGTTCTTTAATATTGACCCAGGACAGCTTTCCATGTTTATTTATTAAACATATTTAGCCACCCTACTCATACACAGTGACTTGATGCCATACAACATTAATGTTGTAATAGAGATGTACCTAAATCAGCAAGTCTCAAAGCCACGTCCCAAGAACAGTTATCTCATTTTAAAAGAACTGACTGAGATTTAAGGAAAAGGAGGGAAAAAGACAATCACCAAATTTGAACTTTATTCAAACAATATGTTTAAACAATATTTAAATATTCTTGCTCTAACCATGGAGTGGAAAATCATTGATATAGGACATTGCATCCTTCTAACCTGACCTCCTGTCACTCATTCCACAACTGATATCATCTCTCCTTCTGGAGTGATCTTATTTGGAAACATTTTTCATTTCTCAGGCCTACTTGGATCAAGGGAGACACTTCTGAATGAAGAAAGGTTACATTTTGCCCAAAGGTGAAATCCAATTTTTTTAACTACAGGTTCTGTGGGCGTGGCTTGGTGGGCATGGCTTGGTGGGTGTGGCAGGGGAAGGATACTGCAAAATCTCTATTCCCACCCCACTCTGGGGCCAGCCAGAGGTGGTATTTGACAATTTTCCAAACTACTCAAAATTTCTGCTACCGGTTCTCCAGAACCTGTCAGAACCTGCTGGATTTCACCCCTGATTTTGCCCCAAATCCAATCTATGTCATCTGTTAGAATGTATATATGAATATAAAAAACAAACACACATACATATACAAACATATGTTTGTGTATAGTATGTGTATGTATGTATGTATGTATGTATGTATGTATGTAAAATGCAAAAATACGTTTGTCTGAGAGAAAGAAAGCTGATCTGGTCTACTACCAGATGGCATGCAGCTCTGAACATTAGCTTAAAGAAAATGCAACCTTACATTGGAATTTCCTCCTGCTGCAAGAAATGTCTACTATCTAGCCAAGTATACTTATCTCTACCTACATGGATCCATCCCAGCGTGAGAAGATCATGTTGGTCTTGAACGCCGAATAGCTCTTCCACATTCTCCATGTCACAATAGTCTGGTCCTGCAGACTGTTTTGGTACGATTACATGAGTAATAGTGAATTCATTATGAGTCTGTAAGACACAAACCCAAGGAAATAGCTTAAGGACTTCAATCCCCAGACCAGCACTGGCATCAACCAAATTTTTTAACTATTTATTTCACAGGAGCTGTGCACATTTACCCCAATCAATACCAAAGAATCATTTAAACAACAGGCAGAACAGGGGCCCTGGAGGTTCCTATACTAAGGAGGCTCTGGGTACTACATACAAAAATGTCTAGAGAAAAAAAATATGTCATTGGACTGTCTATTCGGGGGTCTCCTACCTTGGCAACTTTAAGACTTGTGGACTTCAACTCCCAGAATTCCTGGGAGTTGAAAGCTGGCTCAGGAATTCTGGGAGTTGAAGTCCACAAGTCTTAAAGTTGCCAACGTTGGAGACCCCTGCTCTAGTTCAGTACAGATTGATAACACAAAAGTTTACCATTCCTACCTGGAAATTCCAAGAATAAATCTTGTGGCCTACATAGAACTTACTTTCTTATTTATTTATATAGTTACTGTATACTGTAAGTTACTGAAGACTCTTAAAGGATATGGATCTATTTTCTTGTAAAGATGGGAGGTGTTATTTTTTAAATAAACACTATTATTTCCTTATTCTTATTATTTAAATTCCATTTTCTTGCCCAGAATACAGAAGTCTCATAAAAGCAGTTCAATAGTTCAAAGTAGAAGGACACAAAGTGTTTTGAGGTGAATACTTTTGAATTTAGAATACCCTATTTCAAATGCAAAGCATCTGCCTCTGAAAATATGATGGACTGTTTTGTATATCTTAGAAGGGGTTTTTTTTAGTATTAACATTTCTCTTCTGAGTGTAAAACACAACTTGTTCAAAACACATCAAAATATTGTTTTAATCTCAAAACAGCTATTTATTTTTCATTCAAATTAGGAAACTTCACATTTCACAATGAGGCATTTCAATTCAAAATGGTTTGAATTGAATTTAAAGTTGTGCAAAATATGGTATTTGGTCTGTGCTACCATTTAGGTTTTTTACATTACAGAATAGCTCAACACAAACATATATGACAAAGAATGGGAACACTCAAACAAGCTTAGAGATGTGGAAGTTTTTTTATGCCTCAAAATCCTGGAGGGTTCAAATGAATCCATCTTGAGGGAAGGCAATTAAGTCTCTGACAGTATAAAAATTTGAGACCATGATTTGCATTACAATGAACAATACCATTTTACCGACCTTGGAAGAATGGAAGGCTGAGTCAACCTTGAGCTCATCAGAATCGAATTCTGGGCTGTGGGCAGAATCAGCCTGCAATAATGCATTCTAACAGTTTTTTAGAAATGTGTCCATATGTATTTTGGATATTATTCAATTATTAATCTCTGGAACATTCTCCCTATTTCCAAGCTCAAACTAGCCTCTACTTTGGACATAAACTGATAGAAACATGTCTTTTTCAACAGATGTCTGGAGACTAACAGTTACGCTTTCCTTCCTGCCCAGTTTGCAGTGGACTATTTTATATTTTATTTATTTTTTTAGAGTTAGGATTATGTTTATATCTTTAATTGTTTCCATTATCTGTAAGTCTTCTAGAGATATGTAATGGTGGTAAAGAAATACTGAGAATAAAATTAATTTTAAAATAGACGTATTGATTCCTAATGGGATATTTTTCTAGACCACATTCTAAACCACTACAGCCAAACATCCCAAAGTCTTAGAGACCTAAATTGTTTTTTAACCAACAAATAAAAGATATTGAATAGCTGAAGTTCTCTGAGCTGTTCTTCCTTTTACATCATTTCCTGTGAAGGATTGGTTTACCCCAGCTTGAAAGTTTTACAAAATCATTACTAAGAATAACAGATAATTGGTCTCTTTGCTAAGTGGCAAAGATTCACCGAGGTATTGATTAATATTCCCAAACACAAATGATGAGTCAAATGATTTAGTTCTGCATATTCTATAGAACTTCTAAATAAATCCCTACAGCTTAAAATTTTATTATATATTTTCTTACTGAATGTACATAGTCTGCAATCACCCAAAAGGCTTATATAGTACCAAAACCATCAACCCCACTTCCCCAGTAACACAAAAATTATAATACAAACCAGATAACCAAGAACAATAACAAAATCTTCCCATTTCCCATCACGTCATGGAAAATCATTCTTCATAGCAACAATCCAGGGGTGAAATGCTTCTGATTCATTCCGGTTCAGGAGAACCGGTAGTGATAAAAACTACCAGTTTGGGTGAACCGGTAAGGAAAAAAAAAAAAGCTTCCGGTTCCTCCGAACCAGTATTTCCGACGATCAGCTGTGCCACACGGTTTAGCTTTGCTGGACAGCACTACAAAAGCTAAATCACGCGCCACAGCTGATCCCCCCCTCGCTTCTACTTACCATCCCAAGCGTCCTTTTGGCACGTACGGCATTCGCATGCATAAAATGTGCATTTGGTGTGCAGTGCGCATGCGCGGCCAGTGAACTGGTAGCAAACCGGTTCAGATTTCCCCACTGCAACAATCAGATAGATAACTATCCTACAGATAGGCCCCTCATCATGTTACTGATATTCATAGACTTTCTGATCAGGTGGCCTTCCTGATTGCCAGCAGATTTGGTGCTGATCTGATCTTGGGAAAAATGCCAGGAAGGTCTCAGCTACAGCACATTGATTATTTGCAATTTTTTCCCCCAGAATCCAGAAGTTTCTAAAAGTGTGGTCAGAATCTTTGGCCTAGCTTTTTTTAGTAATTTTATCAGATTTGGCTGATTTTTTTCCCCCTTGAGTATCTTAAAATTGTTTGAGGCTAGTTTATAAATTTCAATATAAATAAAAAATAATTTTTAAATGTTTTACTTGAGAAATCTTATTAAACTCAGATCACTCCATATTACTGTATACAGAATAGAGCTGCTACAGACTGGATTTTAAAACTCTTTTTAGTTTTAGTTTGGTTATTATTATTGTAATACAGATACATATATGTCCTTAAGTCCTGGGCTCAGCATTTCATATGAAACTCATGGTTTAGAACAGGGCTGTCAAACTCCCAGCCCACGGGCTGGATGCGTCATGTGCTGGCCATGCCCACGCCCGGTTTAGCGAAGGGGAAAAAAATTCCCGATACATTACATGACACTGCTGTGACAACATGAGTTTGACACCCTGGTTTAGAAACATCTTCACTGCTAATGATAGAAACCTTATTCAACGGCAACAGAAAAAGAAAAAAAGAAAAGAGCCTTGGTAGTACAGTGGTCTAAAGCACCCTGTTATTAACACCAGCTGCCTGCAATTATTGCAGGATCGAATCTCACCAAGCTCAAGGTTGACTCAGCCTTCCATCCTTTCTAAGGTAGGTAAATTGACGACCCAGTTTGTGGGGGCAGTAAGCTGACTTTGTATAAATATACAAAAGTATGAAGGCTATTGCTTAGCGCATTGTAAGCCACCCTGAGTCTCCGGAGAAGGGCGGCATATAAATCAAATTAAAAAAAATAAAATAAAATATCCAAGTTATATTTGCTAGAAGGTTTTCTTCCTTCCCTCCCAAGAATCTGGCATAACATACCCATCATTGTATTTAATATCACTTTGCTTCTAATAAAATTTCACAAAAACTAAGAGAAATGCATTGCAGAATCACAAAACGGAAGCTGCGCACGTGGCAGGAAAATAGCTTAATAATTACAGGTTTTCCAGTCTTTAAGATCAACAATATTGCCACGAAAGTAGCAAGCAGCACAAAAAGATTTCTCGAAAAGACCCTCACAGAGGGGAAAAAAAACCCTCTCGCTTATCACATCAGTACACTGATGTTTCGGATCTACTTTCATTATGTTGTTATAACAAAAACTCATTCCAGTCGAAGTATCATTCAAAGTGCCTTTGCCATACAAATGTGAAGGTTTTATTGTACCAGTTTTCCACAGAGAATGCCACACGTCTCTATTCCTCTTGCGGTGTTTGCGTCTGCAAGCAGCAAAAACTTGTGACATAGATCACTGGGTAGAACCACACTTCGCAGTCCTTCAGTAGCATCGTCTAACAAAAAGAAGTAAGAGCAACACTTACACAGCAGTCTACAGTGTGAACTGTTCTCATACCACATAATCTGAAAAGCCCTCATCAGGCAGTGCGCTGTTTTAGAGTGGGTGTTTTAAGTATTCAGCACTACAGCCAATCTAAAGACTATCTGACATATCCTGATCAAAACAGACTTTTTGGGCCTGATGCACCTTTTATTTCTTTATTGCAAACCAAACATACTAAGAAATTAAAAGAGCCGTGGTAGCAGAGTGGTTTGAATGCAGTATTGCAGGCTAACTCTCCCCACTGCCAAGAGTTCGATCCTAACTGGCTAATATTCTTTCTCAGGTCAGTAAAATTAGGACCCAGACTGTTGAGTGCAATATGCTGACTCTGTAAACCTCTTAGTGAGGACTATAAAGCACTATGAAGCTGTATATAAGTCTAAGAGCCGCGGTGGCACAGTGGTTAGAATGCAGTACAGCAGGCTACTTCTGCTAACTGCCTGCAATTTGGCAGTTAGAATCTCACCAGGCTCAAGGTTGACTCAGCCTTCCATCCTTCCGAGGTTGGTAAAATGAGGAGCCAGATTGTTGGGGATAATATGCTGACTTTGTAAACTGCTTAGAGAGGGCTGTAAAGCACTGTGAAGCGGTGTATAAGTCTACGGTATTTTCCAGCGTATAAGATGACTGGGCGTATAAGATGACCCCCTATTTTTACTATTAAAATATAGGGTTTGGGCTATACTCGCCGTATAAGACTACCCCTCAATGTTGTCGGTGCTCCCGTAGCATCATTGGTCAGCGCCGGCAACTCAGATTCAGGAAGCTGTGCCAATCTCATCAAGGCTGCATGTCGCTGAATGCTGGACCCAGCTGGTTGCTGCGCGGAGCTTTCCCCACCGTCCCAGGCATCCAGGTGGATATTACTGACGCTCCGACTTCCCCAGACAGCTGGGACTCGCCATCACTGGGGGTCAGCTGGGGAAGTCGGAGCGTCGGTAGGCTTATACCCGGCGTATAAGACGACCCCTGACTTTTGAGAGGATTTTCCTGTGTTAAAAAATAGTCTTATATGCTAGAAAATACGGTAAGTGCTATTGCTATTGCTAAGTGCTATTGCTATAGAATTATCTATAAAACCTATCCATCCAATAACTTAGAAAGGTAAACAACAACAAAAAATGTACTTTCTTACTCTGAACGGCACTTAAGGTAGCAGCTGGCTTTAAGGCCCGACTGATTGGAGGAGATTGACTAGCAGAAGCGTCACACTTGTTTGCTATTATTTTGGGGAAAGTATTGTTCAGGTGTGGAGCAGATGACAACGTGTTCCCATCAGCTGGCTCTGATGTAACTGAATTATTCTTAGTTTTCTGACCACGAGCTATTTCTTGCTTTTTTAACTGATCTTCAAAGAATTGAAACTGTTCTGTTTCCAGTTGCTGCTGACGGATCTGTGCAATCCGCTTCTTTTCTGCCTCAATTAATTTCTCTTGCTCTAGTTTCTTCAGTAACTCAGCTTTGCCTTTGTTCTGGAAAATAGAATACATTAAAAGAACATGTTGTCACCTAAAACAGGGTTAATCCAAGTGAGAGGGTACAATGCATTTAAACAACATTAATCGTAATAGATCTGAATACTTTAATATCCGCTGCATCTACCAAGAACATCTCCAGATGTTATCAACCTCTGAAGAGTGATGTTGCAACATCATTCGCCAGATGTTGATAACTCCAGCAGCCCTAGCCCTGCATGGCTAAGATGAGGACTGTTAACAGCTGCAAATCAGGAACATCTGGAAGACTAAGGGTCAAGTTTCTATACTTAAAATAGATTTTAAAAGCAAAGAATCTGGATCTGGAAGATGATTAATTCTTCGGACTAGAGATTTTCCCCAGCTTAATTTATTCTGACTATTGAAGTCTCAATAACAGACTGCTAGAATTCAATACCACTCTAATGTCTGAATAATTATTTGCCACCCTCTGCCCCATTTTGCAAGTTTCATTAGGTCATATTTATTCAAATCTTTGCCATCATGTTTGGTTTGAATTTGGGAAACAAAAATAAAAATCTATATCACAAATATATATTAGACAGATATATCAGGAAAGAACTGTAACCTTAACTAAATCATTAGGCTCATGTGAAATAAATCTGAAGAGTTACATTGCATTTTAGAAAGTTATTCATACAAAAAGTGCCACAAGAAAATATATTTTGCTATTTACACATGCATCCAGAAGAAGCTGTGTCTTGGTGCACATTTCATACAGTGATGAAATCCAATTTTTTTTACTACCAGTTCTGTGGGTGTGGCTTGGTGGGCGTGGTGTTGCTTGGTGGGCATGGCAGGGGAAGGATACTGCAAAATCCCCATTCCCTCCCCACTCCTGGGGGAAGGATATTGCAAAATCTCCATTCCCACCCCACTCTGGGACCAGCCAGAGGTGGTATTTGCGGGTTCTCTGAACTACTCAAAATTTCCGCTACCGGTTCTCCAGAACCTGTCCGAACCTGCTGGATTTCACCCCGTTTCATACTCATTACACATTTTAACTTGTAATGTTTTAATATTGGAAGAAGACTCCATATACAAAAGCAAATACAATTTCACCAACAATATAATGTTAGGCTACAAAGTTATATGTAATTACTTCTAGTAAATATCAACAATAACTCTCCATCTCTGCAATATTTCAGCAAAGAAATATTCTTGCCATTGACTTACTTTGTTTTCAACACCAAGGAATTTTTTTATTTTAATTTTCTCAGGCGTTTTCATTTATATCAATATGTTAATTATTCATATTTATGGTACACAGAAACTTTTAACTGCTCTGGCTACTGCTTTTGTTTATTTTACTGTCTGTCTTAATGATGATTGAAATACTAATTTTAACTTAATGGGTTGTAAATTACAGTGGAAAAACAGTTCTAAAGAGTAGCACAAAATTTTAAATTGTAAATAAATAATGGGAGCCATTAGGCCCCAACTTAAAACCTAATTATTTTCATAGGTTTTAAGTTGCCTCTCTAAAGGAGAACAGTTGTAATTTTCAAACAGCGATAAAAACACCTTAGAAAAAGGTATTTAAGAAAATTATATATCTGGTTCTTCTGTCTGGAATAGAGCAGCAAAGATTGGCAAAAGAAATCACTGCGTTTTCAACAATTGCTGATACTGGAACAAGGCAGTCCTTGCAATGGATGACAATGGATTGTATGTACACTCATCTCTTATTTATGTATTTATTTGTGTTCTGCCTTTATTATTCTTACAAATAACTCAAGGCAGTGAACATAGCCAATACTTGTTTCTCCTCCTATTTTTTTTTTAATATATATATATATTTATATGCCGCCCTTCTCCAGAGACTCAGGGCGGCTTACAATGCGCTAAGCAATAGCCTTCATACTTTTGTATATTTATACAAAGTCAGCTTATTGCCCCCACAAACTGGCTCCTCATTTTACCCACCTTAGAAAGGATGGAATGCTGAGTCAACCTTGAGCCTGGTGAGATTAGAACTCGCAGTAATTGCAGGCAGCTGGATGTTAAATGCTGCCTTAATAGGAGGCATTAGCCTACTACGCCACTCAGGCTCCCACAACAACAACCCTGTGAGGTGAGTTGGGCTCAGAGAGAAAGTCAGCCACCTGGCTTTCATGGCTAAGTCTGAACTTCAACTCACGGTCTCCCAATTTCTAATAAAGGTAGCCCTCTACGTATGACCACAATTGAGCCCAAAATTTAAGTTGCTAAGTGATAAATTTATTAAGTGAGTTTTGCCGCATTTTACGACTTTTCTCGCTTCTTGTTAAGTGAATCACTGAGTACTTAAATTAGCAACATGGTTGTTAAGTGAATCTGGCTTCCCCATGGACTTTGCTTGTCAGAAAGCTGCAAAAGGGGATCACATGACACATTTATGGCATTGCAACCGTCATAAATGTGAGTCAGTTGTCAAGCATCTGAATGTAAATCACGTGACCACGGGGATGCTGCAAACGGTCGTAAGTGTGAAAAATGGTCGTAAGTCACTTTTTTCAGTGCTGTTGTAATTTCAAACAGTTACTAAATGAACTGTTGTATGTCAAGAACTACCTGCATGGTGCCTTAACCACTAGATAAAGCTAGTTCTCTGATTCTGACAGTGTGACATTGATTATCAGCTCAATTGAGTATCCATAGATGGGGAATGATAAGAAACCAAGATAATGACTGTACCAGTGGTGGGTTGCCCCTGGTTCGCACTGGTTCTATAGAACCAGTAGTAAAGCCGGCAGGAGGCTCCGCCCACTGACCCTGATGTCATCAAAACGCTTCTGTGCATGCGCAGAAGAGCACACACGTGCGCAAGTGAAGCAAGTGCGTGCACGCGGCCCCATTGCAAACTGGTAGTAAAGGTAAGTAGAACCCACCACTGGACTGTACCTGCACAACTAAAGGCCTTTAGGCACGTATGTGACATTGTATGTCACATACACATATGAAGAGGAAGGGCTTGGATCAACATAGTTGTACCTACCACCTTGCCATCTGGTCCCCCTTCCCTCTGCGGATATCGCCATGTGAAAGAAGAAAAATATTAGCCTTGGGAGTTAGTCCGGACAAGAAGCACACTCAGGAATACTAGTTCCACCTTGATTGTTAAGGTTATATTAACAGAATCTTGCAAGTCTGAAATTATATCTTTCCCCTTCGTCTTGTTTTTACAATCCAAGAAACTAGAGAGGGGTCTCTTCTGACATAATTGCCACACCCACAATCCTTCTGCAAACTCAGATGCTTCTTATCTCACTGTTGTCTCGTCTGTGGCAATGCCTCCTATCTGCCAAAGTCATTCCCACACACATTACACAAAAAGGACTAGCAGCATGTGGTGGGATGAGAAGGAGGGGAGGAGATTTTCAGGAGCACCATGGTTTCCCAGGGAGGAGGCAGTACATTTAGGAGAGAAACCTAATCAAGAGACTACTCAGTTTCAAGATGTGTGGGGGCGGTAAGAAGGGATTCAGGATAGCCACCCTAGAAACTTAAGATACATCTATTAGGTTAGAAGATACGGCTTTAGTCTGGCAAGATTCTGTCTCTTAGGTGTAAGCAAATAAAGAATTGGACTCAACTGGATTTCACTGTTTTGTCTCGGAGCTTGGCCTGATATAGCATCACTCAATGGAAGATGTTGATGCTTCAAGACCTAATAACACTTTTCAGCAGGATGATTATAAAGCCACATCAACTTTCTTTATCTAAAGGCAAAAGCAGTCACTTTGCCCAAACCAAAACGAATGATAACAGTTTTAAAATTGCTATTTAGTTTGTTGTAGCTTTCACCACATAAATTTATAATTTTGCTTTAGCACTGCTATTCAGGGAATGTATTAGAGAGTTGATACTTATCTATATAGCTAAAAAGCGAAAGGTACCTTATCTTGCATATATTCTTGGTATTCTGCATTGTATTTCTTTAATAACTCTTTCTTCAATTCATCAGTCCTTGGAAATGCTACATCCTTCAGTTTCTTTGTTAGAGAGAAAATAAGAAAAATAAAATGCAACTTTATACACATATACATACACACGAACATATACAAACAATACTTCTGCTGCTTCATGTGCCAAATAGCTTAATCAGATCCTACAGTTAGAATAAATGGTTTACTAGTATAGTATTTAATTACATATAGGCTAGAAACTAGGAGACTGTGAGTTCTAGTCCCACCTTAGTCATGGGTGAGCCGGCCTTTCTCTCAGCCAATGATAATACTGTAGACCCGACAGACAAACCGGATGGCCAATTTCTGTGGCAACCAATTTGACTGATCCAACAAAAAACAAAAAAAAAAAAAACACTTGTGGAAAATGAAACAGCTCCAGCTGCAGGTTGAAATTAAATGGCAGGTTAATCCTTTCTCTGCTATTAACACAAGGAATATGCAACTACAGGTAGTCCTTGACTTACAACCATTCATTTAGTGACTGTTTGAAGTTACAAAGGCACTGAAAAAAGTGACTTATGACCATTTTTCACACTTACAACCGTTAAAGCATCCCCATGGTCACATGATCAAAATTTAGACATTTGGCAACTGATTCATAAGTATGACGGTTGCAATGTCCTGGGGTGGTGTGAACACTTCTTGTGACCATCTGACAAGCAAATGGGGAAGCCAGATTCATTTAACAAGCGGGTCACTAACTTAATTGCAGTGATTCGCTTAACAGCTGTGGCATGTAAGGTCGTAAAATGCAGCAAAATTCACTTAACAAGTCTCACTTAGCAACAGAGATTTTGGGGTCAATTGTGATCGTAAGTCAAGGACTACCTGCATTCTATCTTTGGGTAATAGACAAAACATTCCTCAGATTATAGATTGCTAACTTTCAGGATTTGGCCCTAATGCTCTTTTTTTAAAAACTCAAGCTTGAACCTAGCATCAAAAAATCAAATACTGATTACAATTTGTAAATTTGAATCTTAACAGGCTCAATAAGAGCATTCAACGTTCTCAGGCCACTGTCAGGGTTTTTCTTTCATTAGTCATCCTTGCAAAAGAGAGAAATCCCCTAGATGGCCATTTCTTTTGAAAAAGACACTCTACCTTCATAATATCCTGTTTCTCTGGAACTGCACATTGCTGGTAGTCTCGGTGACATGGCAGCTTCTCAACAAACAAACTGGAAAAAACACACAGACACATTTATCCCTTTGCAAGCCTGATGAACAATACTAATGCTTTTCCACTGAGACAACTGCAAAATAGATGAATGAGGTTAGAAGGAACCTTTTTCTTCTTCCTTCATTCACAGAAGCTTTCTGTATCTTTGAAGTTTAAATTAGCAGCACTGCTATTCCATTGTTGGGTCCTTCGAGCTCAAAGACCATAACAGAATATTCAGAGCTTTGAAGGGATATTTTACTATTCTGAAAGTCCATAGCATGTGGCCCTCTGAAACTGTTCAGGAAAGGGATCTCTACTCACCCCCACCTCCTTCTAAACACAAAATGGTCACACCAAAGCTTCACTTGGCCATCTGAACAGTTGGAAATGATGAATGGGCAGAAGCCCCTTCCACCTCAACCAGAAGATAACTGAAAGTACCAGAAGAGGCCTTGAGTGAATGAGAGATTCATTTCCATGTGAGATGCACACTGTGGTACCCCTGCATCTAATGATACAAATTGTGAAGGGCCTCATCAGTGCAAAGTACAGCTCCCTTGAAGGCATAAACCAAGAGTCTTGCAATGCTGACCAGAAGGTTGGTAGTTCAAGACCCAAGCGCTGCATAATGGGGTGAGCTCCCGTTCTTGCCCTAGCTCCTGCCAACCTAGCTGTTCGAAAGCAAGCATACAAATGCAAGTGAATAAATACATACCACTTTGGTGGGAAGGTAACAGTGTTCAGTGCCCCTCAATCAGTGGTGAAATCCAATTTTTTTTTTACTACTGGTTCTGTGGGCGTGCTTGGTGGGTGTGGCTTGGTGAAGGATACTGCAGGGGAAGGATACTGCAAAATCCCCATTCCCTCCCCACTCCAGGGGAAGGATACTGCAAAATCTCCATTCCCACCCCACTCTGTGGACAGCCAGAGGTGGTATTTGCAGGTTCTCCGAACTGCTCAAAATTTCTGCTACTGATTCTCCAGGATTTGTCAGAACCTGCTGGATTTCACCCCTGCCCTCAATGTATAATCATGCCGGTCACATGATCACAGAAAGTGTCTTTGGACAATGCTGGCTCCCTTGGCCAGGAAATGGAGATAAGCATTGCCCCTGGTAGTTGGATACCACCGGACAGGGGGAACCTTATAATTGTTTGGAATCATATTATTTATTATGGTGCAGTGTCACTTATTTTTAGTGGAACTATTCTGAAAGAAATGGCTTGTACTCAATGCCAACTTTCAGAAGGTATTTTTGCATGTCTACATTTACCAAAAAACAATCTTTCTTTTCACCACATTACCCTCTCCTTTTCAAGTATAGCAAGCATTAGTTGACTCCCTAATATTTCCACCCCCCACCCAAATACCAACAATGTCAGATGCATGGCACAGCAGCATGCTTGACTTTCCACACCTCCAGAACAGTCAACTAATAAAACTGAATTCAAACAAATAACTTTTTCCTTGTATGTATGTATGTATAATTGTAGGCAGAACAAACATATCCACAGTTTTAATGATGGTCTCCAGTTTATGGTAATGTTTAACTCACGATCATTTAGGAGTTACCAGATTTAGACTTGTTGTTATTAAGACTATGCAAAGTTTCATATTCAGCTTCTGAGCATACGAAGTGCAGCACCGGTTTGCACATTTTGGAAGCAGTTGCATCTTTTCATGGGTTATTCTGCAGCAGCCATGGATTAATGGAAAAAGATGTGATTGCTTCTAGACAGTTGCAAATCAGTGCTTTCTCTCATGACCTCACATGCCCCAAAACCTTTCTGAAATTATATCCAAAGGACTGCACGGTCCTAATCAGTATATTCTGCTAGTCCTGTACCAAGGTAATAAAACTGTAAAGTACGTATTTACGAACTGATCCTTACGTTATAAATTTATTGTAGAGGACGAAGGCATTTTCAAGATTTCCCTCTTGCAGGTAGACAGAAGCCATGCGCTCCATCTCCACACCGGATCTGAAGTAGCGTCGGGGTGTAATGTCTTCATTTATTGTGATGTTACAGCCAAGCTTGCTTAAGGCACGGACACGCTCCTCTGGGCTCAAGGAAATATCTGTGTGGTCAGGAATAGCTGCTAGCTTTTTCTGTTAAAGCAGAGGTCATACATTGCACTTTATTTTGACAGGTGACTTTGATTCATGTATGTTCAATATTTCTGACAGGCGAATGAAATTACGGGATAGGTACACCCCATGCTTTTAAGAAGAAGCTGTCATTATGTTTCCACAAAATCCCTGCAAAATAAATGATTATGCTAAAACAAACATTTCCACTGCATCAGCGGTGAAATTCAATTTTTTTTTACTACCGGTTCTGTGGGCGTGGCTTGGTGGGCATGGCTTGGTGGGTGTGGCAGGGGAAGGATACTGCAAAATCCCCAATCCCACCCCACTCTGGGGCCAGCCAGAGGTGGTATTTGCCGGTTCTCCGAACTACTCAAAATTTCCGCTACCGGTTCTCCAGAACCTGTCAAAACCTGCTGAATTTCACCCCTGCACTGTATTGTATGCATGCATGCACACTAGTGGTGGGTTGCCCCTGCTTCAGACCGGTTCGCAAGAACCGGTAGTAAAACTGGTGAGAGGCTCTGCCCACCAACCTGGACGTCATCAGGAAGTTTCTGTGCATGCGGTCCCGTTGCGAACCAGTAGTAAAGGTAAGTAGAACCCACCCGATGCACGCACGCACACACACACACACACACACACACACACACATTCATCATAAGCACAATTACCTTGACACTTATTGCAACTAACATGCAACCAAAGTAAGGTCCATTGTGTTGCATTTCCCTGGTTTTTTTCTTTTCTTTTGTGTACACCTATGCAAATGCATTTTAACAATGAACTTTTCAGTCTCTACTTTTAAAATCAGTGTGATTTTTAATTTGACAGGTGACTTTGATTCACATATGTTCAGTATTTCTGATAGGCAAATGAAATTATGGCTAAGCACAGCCCATGCTTTTAAGAAGAAGCTTTTTATTATATTTCCACAAAATCCCTGCAAAATAAATGATGACGCTTAAACAACCATTTCCACTACACTGTATGCATGCATGCATGCGCGCACACACACTCACTCACTCATCAAAAGCATAATTACCTTGACACTTATTGCAAGTGACACGCAACCAAAGTAAGGCCCATTATGTTGCATTTCCCTGGGTTTTTTTCTTCTCTTTCGTGTACACTTACGCAAATGCATTTTAACAGTGAACCTTTCGGTCTCTATTTTTAAAATCAATGTGAACTAGTGCTCTATTATTCTCTAATGGAGATGACCGTGAGAGATAAAAAAAACAACCATGATTCATGCTGAAAAGCCTACGGTTAAGAAACTGTTATTGAAAACAGCATCTTCATAGCAATAGCAATAAAGGACAACATTATGAACCACAAACTGGGACTAGCTTAGATGCATCTTTACTAGATTTGGGGAATCAGTGCATCCTAGGACATATTTGAATTTGAATAGAATGCTTGTTCTACAAAAGCCCAGCAGATGTGTTGCCTCATCAGCAGTTTTCCCTATATTATAAAGCATTCATCCTTACCAAGGAACTCACAGTGAATGGTTCTTCCATGTTGTGTCAGCAACCCAGCTTATTCTTTTTCTTCTTTCCGATCATGCCATCTAGTCACAAAAGAGAATGGGAAAATGTATAGCACTCAGTGCAAACAGAAAAATTGCACAAATCAGTAGCCGTTGGAGAAATTCTGAAGAAATATAAGCAAATGAAATCAAATCCTATCATTTGTTCAGAGTACAACAACAATAAAGCACAAATATGAATTTTAAAATACAGAAAAATCAGCCCTGAAACAATGAAGAATGAAAAATGGATACTAACCAGCTTCTGCAAGCTATAGCTATTGCTAGAAACCTGGCAAACTTTATAGTGCTTACATCTTGCAGAAGGAAGACTGCAAGGAAGGAAGCCTGTAATTCCTTGATCAGAGAGCTTGTTCCTAAACTAAAATATTCTAATCTAAACATTTATGGTATAAAAATCAAAAATAGAGTTTACTAATTATTGACAATATTACAATTGGACAATAATTAGCAAGGTTTTGCCTCCTGTATTGCCTTTCTAGTATATAGGAAGAATGATACAATTACGTCAGTCTTTGGAGACTAATAAAGAGTTATTTAATAGCAATAAATATAGGGACCAACACAGAGGCCAGTCAGTCAGTCAGTTATTTTCAGTGACACTGGCAAAATCATATCTTTACCTCAGGGGTGTCAAACTCGTGGCCTGTGGGCCAGATGCATCACACACTGGCCACACCCACACCCATTTTAGCAAAGGGGAAAAAAGTTACAATACATCACATGTCGACGCGATGACTCGTGTTTGACCCCCTGCTTTACCTGGAGCTTTGCCACTTTACAATTGATAAACTGGTTTTTGGATTTCTGATTGTCGAACCAGGGGCCAAGTGGGATAGAAAGCTCAAGAAAATCACCCACCAAAGGAACACTAAGTTGCCAAAATATCTCATCCAGGATTCCAAACAGATTAAATCATTCACACTGGAACCAGGTTTATCCGAATGCAAGAAATAAGAAGCCAGAACAGGTGATCATCCTAAATTGTTACTACCTGTTGAAGCCCTGTCATGTCACTAGTGGGTCATTTTGTTTTTGTTTTCTCCCAGAAGCTTTTTAAAATTCTTTTCTTTTC
Organism: Ptyas mucosa; assembly: GCA_012654045.1. NCBI lineage: Eukaryota > Metazoa > Chordata > Lepidosauria > Squamata > Colubridae > Ptyas > Ptyas mucosa. The sequence goes on from WNWU01000021.1 coordinate 245,463, forward strand.
CTTTTTTTTTTAAGTAAATGAACAATTTTACAAGAGGGAGAATCATGATAAAACTGGATGTTTTTACAGGCTGAAATTACCATAATCTTGGTTTGAACATAATTCTTATCAAACCAAAGTTTGGAATGTGAGGTTTTAGTAGAAAACTGTAATTCTCCATAGCTACAATTCACAGTAAAGTCAGTGAGATGTCCGCATGCAATTGTGGACACATTAAGATGCTTATATATCCCTACAGCACAACCTTCTTCCAGCCTGAGTCTAGTTGTGAGGAAAGAGATAACTATGAAGATCTGAAGGTCCTAAGGACCAGGTGCCTTGAAGAAATGGATTTCTAATTGATATAAAAAGCCATGAATGTAAATTTTCTCCATTTAGAGCACCATGCTGCAGTGTTGCAGGCAGCAAGTGGCACTTGGGGACACTTGGTGGCAATTATTCAGATGGAACATCTTGAATATAAGAGGTAAAAGCAGCCACTAGCAATAACCATTTTGTCATCAAGTCTGACGAAGCAATATTTGTCTTTAGCAATGTGAGGCATCTCTACAGACGGATGTTCATAAGTAACCTGATCCTAAGACAGAAAACCAAAGTACTGCCCACCAACATTATAAAATCTGTGCCATTATACTGTATTTTTAGAAGACACTATATACCATGGTAAAGGAACATGCAACATGGCATTTCAATGAATTGCTGACAATTTGCCAGGGTTTAATAATGAATTTATTAAATAAATAAATAAATAAATAAATTTATTATTAAATAAATAAATTTCCTGCCTGGCTCTCTACATTATTTATTATTATGCTGCTAGCTAAAGAGAGGAAGATTTTATAATAGATAGTGTCATGTAAAATATTAATGAAACAGGATACTTTTTTGGGGGCATGTTTCGACGGGTGTGGAATACAAGATAAACCTTTATCAGTGCTAGCCACCTTGCAACACTGAATATTAAGAGTTGCACAGAGCTCTGGATTCAACCTCTAGAAAGTGCTTCACACAGGAGCACAAACATAACTCCTGTTTCCATGATTTCCCCCCAAAACACAGCTACCTTCTCTTCCTGCCTTCTCCACAGAGTTCTTTTTTGGAGATGAAATCCAAAGCACTTCACGGTCTTGTTGAATGTTTTCAAGATCTCATTGCTTTTGGTTTCATTGTAGTCTCACATTTTGCAGTCAAACCTGCTTTATTGTTCCAAGCAAGGTAGGTTCTTCACAGAGCACATCTGTTCCCATGTGGCTCTTTTGCGTCTCTCTCTCTCTCTCGCTGAACCTCCAAAAATCACATGGCTGAATTTTGGCAGAACACTCCCAAGAAATGTCAGCGATGCAATTTCCTACTACTGTAAGTTTTAGTAGGGGGAAAAAAGCTGATATAATGGTGTGTGAGTCATACTGTATTTCAGATCTGCCGCCATTCCCATAGTGAGAAAGCAAACTGGAAATCATGCCTCTAGCACAAGGGTGTCAAACTTGTGACCCCGGGGGACGGGGTCCGGTCAGTGGTGGGATTCTAGTAATTTAACAACCAGTTCTCTGCCCTAATGATTTCTTCCAACAATCAGTTTGCCAAACTGTTCAGAAAGTTAATAACTAGCTCTCCCGAAGTGGTGCGAAGTGGCTGAATCTCACCATTGGGTCCGGCCTGCGGAGTGCTTAGATCTGGCCCATGAGGCTGCCCTGGAAACAGAGAAGGAATGGCCCACGGTGCCTCTGCCAGTGAAAATGGAGTGACCCTCCCGAGCTCCATTTTCACTGGCAGAGGGTTGCAGGAGGCCGTCACAGGTGCCCCCGACATAAGTGATGTCAATCTGACCGCACACACCCTGGTCACACACACTCCACCCCCTTGAGGTCAAACACAACCCTGATGTGTCCCTCAATGATATAGAGTTTGACACCCCTGCTCTAGCACGTTGGGTGAAGCCACTACCAATAACTTGCCAGTGGCCCCCAACATTAAAAAAAAATAGTTGTAGCCTCTAATAGCTGTCTATTCCAACACAGAGGATCACTGTGTCTACTTCTTGGGCACAGATGGGGAAGCTGTGGCTCTCCAGATGTTGCTTAACTGAATTTGGTCTGGGGAAGGATGTTGGAAATTCCAGTTTAGTAATATCTGGAGGGTCGTAGGATCCTAACCACAAGTGGATACCATTTGCAGTATAATACTGGAGTACAAAATTCTTACTTGATATTCATTACTCATCAGAAATCATTTTGATTTTTTTTTTCATGTAGACCAGGATGATTGCAAAACTGGGAAAATAAAAACTAATAAACCTACATCCTGTAAAACAATAGCTAATCTCGGTGACCAGAACATTTCCCCCATCCATTATTCCCATTTCCAATATTAGCTTGGTGGTGCCAACCATATTTATCTTCCTTTGGAGACATTTTTGCAATAGTGATTGTGTATTTTTGTTTAGAAATGAATAAGAAAGTAAACAATACACTATGCAATATTCACTTTCCAGAAAACAGCTGTTTTGCTAAATAAGGCTTTCAGCAGGAACAAACCTTGAGTGAGAAACTCACTGATTCCATTGTTTTTCATACAGGTACAATTTACAGCCTTTCGTTTAGCAACCATTTGAAGTTTACAACAGCACTGAAAAAAGTTACTTATGACTGGTTCTCACATTACAACCATCATAGCATCCCCATGGTCACATGATCAAAATTTGGATGCTTGGCAACTGGCATATTTACAATAGTCACAATACACCACGTTATGTGATTACTATTTACAACCTTCTAACAAACTGGCTTCTGACAAGCCAAAGTCGATAGGGGAAGCCAGATTTGCTTAACAAACCATATGATTCACTTAACAATTGTAGTGATAGGCTTAACAACTATGGAAGAAAAGGTAATAAAATTGGGCATGACAGCTGCTTTGCTTAGCAACAAAAGTTCTGGTCCCAATTGTTGTAAGCTGAAGACTGCCTGCATTTGTTTTTTAAAAAGTGCTTCTTTTGTTCCTCCATTGTTGAAAGACATCAACAATCTCTTCCTCAACAGGGACTAGAATTTAGCTACTATTAAAACTTCCGTAATTCTAAAAGCTGCTCTGTGCCAAAACTCATGGGACCTTCAGAGTCATTTCCTATCAAGAAAACATTTTTCAACCTTTCTGATTTATAATACTATTCACCAGTAATGGAATACCCCAGATTTATTTATTTTTCATGTTTCTAGACTGCCCATCACTCTCAAGGAGGGCCTCTTAATGGTAGATTCAGACTGAACAATTAATTGTGTGCCTTAATAACCTTCCAAGATTTTGGGAGGGTACCAGAGATGAGTGTGAGGAGTTAAAATAAAAATCGTATTGCATTACTGTACTGTACAGTATTAAGTCATGTATTTTCACCTGAAATAATGCTTTAATACAGTGTCTCCATGCAATTTTTTTTACTTCTGTGGAGACATTGAAGATGATTTATTTTATGGAGTCATTAGATTTATATCCCATCCTTTTCTCCAGAAATTCAAGATGGCGTCTGTCACATTCTCTTTCTTCACAATTTCCTCTTAACAGCCTTGTGAGATAAGGTGAACTGTCAAGAATGATCAGCCCAGTCACTCAATGAATTTATATTGGTGAGGGTGACCTCCATCCTAATTCAAAACCTTAACTACAAGGCACATGTGTCTATGTTATTAGTTAATAAGGGCACTAACGCCCTTGCCTAGTTAAGGGCAATAAATAGTGCGTTAGGGCACTAACGCAATCCACAACATTTTAGAAAAAAACATTAGCACGGAAGATGGATTTTTATCATTTTTCACAGAATCTAAATATAATAGTTTAATTTAATCTGGCAACCAAGCCCTTTTAATTTCATTAACTGACAATTAACACAGTTTTCAAAAAATAAGGCAAGGTATAGGCCACTTCTGTACCAATGTGATTTACTTATTTTTTTTATCATCCTTCCTCCCAACAGTTCCAGAGCTATTTACATAATCTTTTTCTTAATCATAAGACATCTGTATAAATCATCACATTATTTTTTTTAAAAAGTAACAATTAGAGTCATTCTGCCCTCACAAAGCTAACATTCTATTAAACCCTGTCACTATGTACCATCTTCCTTCAAAAATAGTACAAGTATGAAACATACAGAAACCAAATAATTGAAGATGGGGGAGGGAAGCTGACCAGGTTTGACCCGCATAGCTCTCATGAAAAATTCAGTATTTACTCCACCGTTACAGAAAACAAGAAACATTATTTAGTTTTTCAATAGAGTTGGGGGGGGAGGGTCATCTATCTTCCAGTGACATCATAGCAGGTTCTGCCTTTGAGATTCAGCATCAAATCTGGAAGAACTGCAAATAAGTTATATGGGTTTTAATGTCATGTGTTGGAAATGCTATGATTAAGCACTGTGCATTTTAAAATAGGAAAATTATGATCTGGAAATTTTTTTGAACAGATATTATGCTGGTTTTGAGTTCTGGTTTTTGAACTCAAAACCAACATAACTTCTGTTAAAAACAAAAGGTTTCTAGATAATACATTTCCCATTTTAAAATACACAGTGCTTAAACATAGCATTTCCAGCACATGACACAATACATTAAAAACCCATATAACTTATCTGATTTTATTCCATATGCAAAGAGCATATATATTCTACTATCGGGTGAGATATGAAATTATTCTGTTCTGTTTTCATGGTTGCAATCTTGTGAATTAAATTAGTGAATAAGCAACTAATTTAACATGATGGCAGAACAAGAATCCAAACACTGGATGGCCTGATCAAAAACTAATTTCATCCAATATTCAATGCTGCTTTTAACTTACCTTTGTAACTCCCAGGAAGTAACTTCTGCCCAAAAGTTATTATCACTTTCTTTTTCAATTAACAATTACTTTTATGAATCAATTAGACTTTATTTGTTTCTGACACTGCAGGCAATTTGATGAGCCATATTTAAAATGTGGAAGTGTTCTAATATACAGGATGTACAGAAGCAAGCTATTCATGCATTGCTGTTCATTTCTGCATATATTTAGCCAATCACAGTTGGTTTTATAACTCTTTGTTCAGGCAGGCTGAGAAGCACAATCCCACTTCCTCTAAGCAGTGAAAAACAGAAAGTAGAAGATAAGAGTTTTAGTCCCCCAAAGGAACAATTAGTGTTTTGTACAGTTGTATGAATCCCTGGAGGGATTAATTTCTACTTTCAATTAGAAAATGGACTCAACCCAGGCAAAGATAATTGGAGATGCAACTCTTCGTGCCAGAGAGAGTAGAGGAAGATAGTGTGTGATTCTCACAAGTGGGTAAACACTATTAGTAATATTACAACTATCAGCAACTGCTTCAACTGCTAGTAACATCCATGACAATCAGCTTGAATTTAGCACATGGAAATATAAGTTCCATATTCCTTTCCCCAGCCAGTTTATTACACACTGGCTATTTCACTGGATGCACTAAGACGGTGATGGCTAACCTTTTTGCTGTCGCGTGCCAAAAGCGTGGGGAGCACAGGGGGGTTGTGCACATGCATGCCCACACCCATAATTCAATGCCCCCCCCTGTGCCCCGCCCCTCCCATGCACGCACAACCCCCCCGCATGCTACCCGTGCTTTTGGCACATGACGGCAAAAAGATTACCAGTGAGCCTAGTAGGCCCTTTTTTTGCTCTCTCCAGGCTCTTTCTTGGAGCCTGGGGAGGGTGAAAATGGCCTCCCTTATCCCCCCACCCCGAGGCCTTCTGGAGGCCAGAAACGGCACGTTTCCTGACGTCCAGTGGACCCAGAAGACCCAAAAATCAACTGGCCGGTGTGCGCATACGCACTGGAGCTGAGCTAGGGTAACGCTCGCGTGCCCACAGATATGGCTCCGCATTCCACCTGTGGCACACGTGCCATAGGTTCGCCATCACGGCACTAAGGCTTTATAAGCAATGTTCAAAAACACTTCATATTTTTCCAAAATATTTTTTACAAATTAATCCCAAATTCCATATTAAAAAAATAAACTAGATGTATTGCCTGGATATGCTTTGTTTATTTATTTTAGTAAAATAACTGGAATATGACTACAGACAAGAATGTTAGAAAGCTTCAGTAACATTTTATATATTATAAAATCTGTATTGGGGAATACATTATATAAACCCCCCTCAAAGATCATTTAAAATATGCATGTTTTCAAGACTTCCAGGTAAATTTCCAGTAAGAAGAGAAAAACAGCAGAGGAAAAAATACTGTTCATGGTGCTGAAGTCAAAAACTCCAGGCATGGTCAGGTCTCTGCACAGGAGAAGTCTAAATATATGAAAATTGGGCTCAAATATGCTACGTTTTAGAGTAAGTATGATACAAATGTTTTACTATATAGTATTTAAAATGGCGATTGATGTAGTGACGGATAATGGGCTCCTCAGGTCAAGATGGCACTCAATGTGCTACAGTACAGAGGAAAAAATAAAGTTCATTTAGGTTACCAGCAATATTTGTTAGTACATAGGTACATGACATAGCTAGATTAAAATGTTTGGGATATCTAGTTGCCAATACCGCTTAAAAAAATTCTGCAGACAGAATTACATCGAGAACATGGACCATCAGAAGTGTGAATATGGGAAAATATGGACTGGAATTGGACACGTTCAGTCAGATCAGGCTGTTTGCTACTCAGGTGGTGAAAAGGAAACAATAATGTTGCTTTTATTGTTAGGAAGAAGCAACAGCATTACTTGGCTATAGTGCAATTAATGACCAAATAATACATAATATAGGATTTCATGCACAACCCTTTAATATTATGATTACCAAGTTAATGTTCCAATCATTGATGTGGAAGAACTGGAACTTTATGAGTTTTATAATCAGTTTGAAACTGACAGAACGTGAAAGCAAGAAGTGCTGCTTGTATCTGGAGATTGGAATACCAAAATGGGAAATATCAAGGCTGTTGGACTGAGTGGTTTAGGAAACCGAAATGAAGGGGAACAACTTATTAATATCTGTCAATCCAATGATTTCTTCAGAGCTAACACTGGCTTTAAACAACCAGTATGACGTTCTATAAGCATGGACATCAACAGATGGAGCAGAGATAGTCCTCAACTTACAACCATAATTGGAACAGGAACTTCCATTGCTAAGCAATGCAGTTATGAAGTGAATTGCACCCGATTTTAGTATTTTTTTTTGGTTTTGCTGCAATCGTTAAGTGCAACTGGCTATTCCCATTGATCTTGCTTATCGGAAGTTGTAAATGGTGATAATGTCAACCTGGGATGCTGCAACTATCATGAATACATGCCAGTCACCACACACCTGAATTTTGATTACATGACCATGGGGATGCTGGATTAGTTGTAGGTGTGGGGACTGGTCATAGACATTTTGAGCATATGATGGTGCAGTGGTTAGAATGCAGTACTGCAGGCTACTTCTGCTGACTGTCGGCTGCCTGCAATTCGGCACATCAAATCTCACCAGGCTCAAGGTTGACTCATCCTTCCATCCTTCCATCCTTCCGAGGTCGGTAAAATGAGGATTCAGATTGTTGGGGGCATTATTCTACTCTGTACACCACTTAGAGAGGGCTGTAAAGGCACTGTGAACCAGTATATAAGTCTAAGTGCTATTTTTTTTTCCAGCACTTTTGTTATCTCTGAACGATCATTAAACAAATGGTTGGAAGTCAAGGATTATCTATATACAGAAATCAAACTGACTATTATTGCTGGAAGAAGATGTAAGGGCTCAGTTGTAATAGCAAACATGTGTCCATGGGTTTACAGTAGAGGAAGATGTATGAATCGCTCATGTGCAAATTCCAAATTAAGCGAGAAAAACATGAAAAAGAAAGCTAACTAATTTCAACGATATGATCTCGAGCACATATAATGCTACTTTCAAGCAGAACATTGGGAATTGCTTTGAAGTTCTGAATCTTATTCATTAGGAACCAGAGAAAGTGAAATAAACTTAAGGAAGTTAAGGATGCATGTGAAAAGAAACTACCAATAACCAAGAAACAGAAGAAAATAAACTGGAGGTCAGAACAAACTATGGTTATTGCTAAGATGAGAAGTCAAAACTAAGAAAGATCTCAGCAACAAACTTACAATAAAGAATTTCGAAGAACTGTTAGAAGACACAAGAAACAACATTACAGCAATATCTGCAAAGATACTGCATATGAAAACACACATGGGAAATCAAAGAAATTCTTTCAGAACAATGTCTGAACTCAGAATGTGGTTCCAATCTCAAATTGGTAAGCTAACTAATGCCAATTGATAGATAACAGTTGGTTCAAAGATCAAACAAAGATGGAAAGATGATACTGAAATTCTGTACAGTAAAGATGTCAACATCGTAAGATATTTTAAAAGCATTTCCTATATAGGAGGTTAAAGATGAAGTTAAATCAGAACTCTGGTCATTGCCAAGCTGGTAAGCTACAGGAACTGATGGAATAGCAATAGAAATATGGCTAGCAATAGAAGAAGAATCAGTAAAATGACCGAGGCATGTCTAAGATATGCCATCAAATCTGGAAAAAGACACAGTGGCCAAAAAATTTGGAAAAGGTCAATTTACATAACAATACCAAACAGAATGGATGAATTATTGTATCATATCTTTAATTTCACATGCTAGCAAAATAATACTTAGGATCATGCACAAAGATTAAGTCCTATACAGAGAGAGATGCCAGATGTTCAAGCTGGCTTTAGAAAAAGCCAAGGAATGTAATGCATTATTGCTGATGTAGGCTGAATAACTGCGAAAGCCAAAGAATACCAAAAAAAAAAAAAAAAGTCAGCATGTGCTCCATTGATTGTAGAAAAACCTCCGTTATTCATCATGTCAAGCTGTGGACTGTGGTTAGAAAAATGGGTATCTCAGAACACCTTACTGTCCTCATATAAACCTTTTGCATATCTCAGGAAGCCACAGTTCAGAGATAATATAACTTACTTCAAGTTGTCATAGGAGTGAGATGAGACTGTATATTATACAGTGTATAGTCTCCCCTTATTCAACCTACGTGTGCAATATACACTTTGATGGATTGGAAGATGAGTGTGGCTTTTAACACTGGAAGAACACACATCAATAACTTGCCGTGCTATAGTGATGATGTGACTCTGACAGCATGCAAATGATCCACAAAATTAAAAAATGGGAGTAAGATTAAATATAAAGAAGGCCAAACTAATGACAACAGGTACAGCAACCAGTATTAGAATTGACAATAAAGATAATGAAGTAAACGATAATAAAGTGATGTTTACCTCTTGCCTTTTAGGAGTAACTATCAACAGTAAAAGAATCAGCAGTCAAGAAATGCACTATATACAAGAACTTGGAGTGAAGGTATTGGGAAAGTTATTCAGACGCCAGGATATATTTATAACTGCAAAGGTCCGAAGTAACTTTCTCTGTGACACTGTATGGAAAATAATGCTGAACTTGGATGAAATGGATTAGAAAGATTACAGGTAGTCTTTAACTTATAAACAATTTAGATGAGGGAATAGAAGGGGAACTCATCAATTTTGCAGACGACACCAAGGTGGCAGGAATAACCAACACCCCAGAAGATAGGTTCAATTTCCAAAAGGATCTCAACAGACTTGAACACTGGGCCCTAACAACAAAATGAAATCAATACTGAGAAAAGTAAGGTTTTACACCTGGGCAAGAAAAGTCAAAAGTACAAGTACAGGTTAAAAACAACAACAACAAATGTTGAGTCAGATGCAAATTGACTCAACAGCAGTAACTGAGAGAGATCTTGGAGTCCTGGTGGACAATCATTTAAATATGAGTACGTATGGTGTATGGTGGGGAATGGAAGGATTTATATTTCTTATACTCCTTATACTAAAGGAGTATAAATTCTTCCATTCCCTATCATCCAGCCAGAGCTGAAGAAACTTCTTGGATGAGAAGCGAAACGTCTTCAAAGAAAAACCAGAAAGTCTAGTTGCCTCTTGAAAAAAAGCACATTTGGGAGAATCTGACTTTGCTTGTCAGAAGCCAGCTAGAAAGCTTACAAATGGTGATCACATAGGCCTCCATGACCATGCAACTGTCATACGTGCCAGTTGCCAAGCCTCCAAATTTTGGTGATCCCACGACCATGGGGATGCTGCTATGGTAGGAAGTGTGAAAACCGGTCATAAGTCACTTTTTTCAGGGTTGTTGTAACTTTGAATGGTTACTAAACAAATGATTGTAGGTCGAGGTGTTTTTGACCTTAAATAGATCATTGAACAAATCAACCAGAATTCTCATTTGAGACACATCAGATTCAAATTATCTTATTTCAGACCTAATATTGCAGGCCTAGCTCTCTGGAGAAGCCTATACTGGTGGAAAAGATGGTAGGAAAGAGATTGGCCTCAATTATAGTTGCAAGAGGTGCACCATTAGTAGACCTGAAAGACCACAATGGGAAAAAGCAAATTTATCCATAGTTACTAAGATTCTGTATTGACTTGATGGCACATAATCAACCAAAGCAATATGATTGATTGCTGGTTTTCTTTTTCTTTTTGACCTTTGAGTCAGTTTTGATTCCTGAGTAGTCCCTGCAGTTTTCTTGTAAGCGATGTGCCATTTCCTCCTTCCTAGTGAGTGACTGGCCCAAGGTTATCCAGCTGGAGGAGAACAAGAACTCTCCAGGTTTCTAACAACCTGCTTTAACCACTACACTATACAGGCTCTTCATGTGTATGTTACTTTATGTGTACTGTATGCCTTTTGCCTGATTTGGGAAGGTTGGGATGTATACCACTCAGAGTCATTCATGGCTTAAGTAGTTTATAAGCCCAAGAAAATTAAGAGATAAATTTAAAATAAACAAATCAGACTTTCTTTACAGTATTTCTCCAACCTGGCAACTTCCAGATGATGGGATTTCCAATTCACTGAACTCCCCAATTGGCACAGTCATTGCTATCCTCATCAGTGGAAGTGCTACAAGTAGGTAAAAAATGGCTACAAGGCTGCTTGATGATGAACCAAATAAATGATAAGCCAGCCTCTTACCCTGATGTTGCCAGGATTTCATCTCCATCTGGTATAAGATGGAAAAGAAATTTAGAGAGAAACCAGCCAGTTTATTTTAAAATGCAAAAGATGAAGGCAATGCGCTGGATAAAAATGGCTTTATGCATCTAATATAACCAATGCAAACATGTATATCTAAAATGTACCGCTTTTATGATTAAAACTGAACTTAGCTTGTTTATTAAAAGCATATGCCTGGCATTATCCTCTGTGTTGTGATCTTATGACCCTGAATTGCTGAAGTGTTCAAGATGATTGTCTCCCTTCAGATTTAACCCAGTCCTAGTCATACCAGTCATGTTAGAGATTATATGAAATAATGCATCTTTTTCGATGGATCCAGTATAGAAATGGCAAACCTTTCTTTATGTAATGTGATATAATAACATTTCCATTTCATTGGTTTTTTAAAATATATTATTTCAAGAGAAAATATGGCCTGTTCAAAATCTTGAGGATGACAAACTAGGCCAGCCTCGCAGACCAGCCCTTTCCAACCATCCAGATGTATTTCAAAGTATTCCAGCAGCTTAAGTTCCAATTCATCTGGAGGATTTACAAGGAAGGACGACCCCATTCAAGACAACACAACTGCCTGAAAGTTCTGTTCTGTTTTCTTTATAATGTGATTTCTATGTATCATTTTGAAGCACCTACGATAAAAACAGGGCAAGAATTTCGTCTTTAGTATGTTGAACCTGAATGGAAATAGAATAGGCTTTAATTCTGCCAAAATGTCAAGTCACCTTGAATTATGAAGTGTTCTTCCCCCATATATATATATATATATATATATATATATATGCAATTTATGACTATCCGTTTCCAGCAGGGCCTTCCAAGTCAATTATTGATCCTGGATCTTCTCAACGTTGCTTTTACACATTACCCCGATATCCTTTTGCTTTGACAGGCATCCGATTGCGTTCAAAGGCAGAGAGCATGGTTTTAAAACACACACACACACACACACACACACGTACCCCACGCTAAACTGCTGAGGGCAAGCAAAGAGAAAGCCGCAGTCCCGCAAGCGAAGAACGAAAAAAAGAAGAGACGCGGTAACGCTTGGAATCGCAGGCACCACCTGATTGCTAGAACAAGAAATTATAGCAATTGCTACCCTCCGGTGTGTGTGTGTGTGTGTGTGTTGGACATACACCCCCGTGGGACAACAACTAAAGCCAGCGCCGGTCCCGTTGAGGGCTGACGGGTAAGAGGAGGAGAGAGATGTTAAGGGAAACACAACGTCAACCGACGGCTCTCTCTCTCTCTCTCTCCATGCCCTTCCTTGTCGCTATGAAAAATCGCTGCACCAATTTCCCGCAATTGAGGAAGGATGGGGGGGGGGGAATAGCAGTTCTGCCGTCGAAGCCCACCGTACCCCTCACATACGCCCCACAAACGCCACCCTCATCAGCCCCGGTAGCGCAAACGCTACAAAACATGGGGAGCTGCTAGGTCCTCTCGGCTAGGTGAGGCGAGCAGCAGCCAACCCCCAAAGCCGCCGGAAGCTCCGAGCCAGGCGACGAGCAATGGCCAGACCCCCGCCGCCACTAAAACACGCAACGCGCCGGCGTTTTTCCCGCCGCTCCCGCTCTCCTCCTTTGCCTTCGCATCTCCCCGCGGCGAAGCCAGCCCCGTCTTCCCGTCTTCCTTACGCCGCCACCCCTTCCCACGCGCTCAAGAAAGATACACAAAAGGAGGCGGGCGGCGCCCAGGAGGCTCGCTTACCCTGACGCCGCCGCCGCCGCCGCCGTTGCGCAGGGTGGCCGGATTCTCCTCAGCGCGGCGAGATAGTTTGACCGCCTGGCGCTCGCCTCCTTTCGGATGAGGAAAGCCGCGGCTGCCGCCCCGCCACAATCTCTTCAACAATGAGAGGCCGAGGCCGGCCCAGCACAGCACAGCTGCATGCACCCGCTCGCCCGGCCTCGCTTCCTCCCCTTGAGCGGCGGTGCCAAAGCCGCCGGGGACGGCGGGGCGCTGATTCCTCTCACGCGACAGGCCGCCCGTCCCGCCGGCAGGGTCTCGCCGAGGAAGAAGCCCCCATTTCTTCCCCTGGCGAGGCGAAGGGGTGGCGCCGCGCTCGGGTTTATAGTTACACCGAGCTAACGGGGATGGGGTGGGGCAGAAGGCGGACACCTCAGAGGAAAGGGATCCAACGGCGGGCTCGGCGGAGACAGTCGCATGTCAGCCTCTGCTTTTGGGGTGGGGGAGGTTGTTTGTTTTTTTTTCCCCTCCAGCCTCAGGGAACCCAGACTGGCTTTGGGATTGTTGTAATGAGGGTGTGTGTGTGTGTGTGTGAAACTTTGGGGTAACCGCTCAAGTCAGCCCCAAAATAACGGAGATCAGGTGGATGAGAGGAGAAGCAGCAGTGCCAAAGGAGGACCAGAGGCAGGATGATGTCAGCTCTTCAGTGTAAACCAGAGAGGGCATCCAAAAACATGGAAACCTTTATTGGAAGGGAATGGAGATGTCTGTGAAGATTCTCAGTCACCCAGGTCATGGGTGCTTTTTTTAAAGAGGCACCTGGAGAGCTGAAGAAGCTTCTTGGATGAGAAGCCAAACACCTTAAAAAAGAAACCAGCTGCCTCTTGAAAAAAAGCACCTTTGGAAGGGAATGGAGAGTTGGAAGACCTGCCTCTTGCTAACTTGCTTGGGCTTAGCCAACTGTTGGGGATGTTGTCACCTTGAAGGCCCTCTCCATCTTTTTAAACTTCAATTATTCCAACCCTGTTTTAACTGCCTTTTAGTAACATAAAATATTTGCACCGTTTTTATATATGTTTTCAATTGTACAGTGCCCAGAGTTAATCTGTGAGTGAGATGGTCTGTAAATTTGATATAGAAATAAAATAAATAAAAATAAATATTGTGTAAGTTTGACAGCACATTTCTTTGCCTTTACTTTCCAAAGAATTAAGGAGAGTCCCTTCTGAGATATTTTCCATCTCTATTCCTTCTGTGGGCTGAGATGTCTCTTATATAATCTTGTCCTGGCTGCAGCCCCCAAAGTTATTCTCACACTCCATTACATCTGGAGGATAGACCCATCTCATTCCCTCTTCCAAGCCAAGGAATATTCTTGCCAATCTATGCTGTTATATGTTTGTCTGTCTGTCTATCGTCTCCCTCTCTATAACTGTCTGTCTTATCTATCAATTCTATCTCTCTATATAACTGTCCATCTGTCTGTCTGTCTATCATGGGTGAAATCCAGCAGGTTCTGACAGGTTCTGGAGAACTGGTAGCAGAAATTTTGAACAGTTCAGAGAACTGGCAAATACCACCTCTGGCTGGCCCCAGAGTGGGTGGCAATGGAGATTTTGCAATATCCGTCCTCCAGGAGCGGGGAGGGAATGGGGATTTTGCAGTATCCTTCCTCTGCCACGCCCACCAAGCCACGCCCACAGAACTGGTAGTAAAAAAATTTGGATTTCACCACTGATCTATTGTCTGTCTGTCTGTCTGTCTATCTGTCTGTCTGTCTATCTATCTATTCACACACACACATATTTATCTTGACTTTCCTCTATTTTATATGTTTGTATATGCACCCTAATTTCCTTATATGAAAATCAATGTTAAAATATGAGAGTTGAGAACACAAATGGCATGGAAATCAAAAGCAACAAAACACTTAACATCATATGGGTATAATTCCTATGTGGAAAGCTTGGTCCAAGGTAACTGAAGGTAGAGTGGGAAGCCATTTAACTTCCTTCTAGGAAGCCTGAGAAAAACCAATGAAATGATTTTTATGAAGAAGCAAATGCACAGTGCCACATCTATATCTCTCCTAGGCATCTTTTCCAACTTTCAGCCTTGGTTCAGATTAGTTCAAGCGGTCAGATTTGCCATGAATGGTATAGCTTAGTGGTTATGGAAGAATGAGCGTCTGGCTTGTTTGCCACTGGCAGCACCCATTTCAAAATCTGCAACCAATGTTATGACACCAAGCATTAACTTAAATCCTCGGGGACTTTCTCCATCTCCCAGGCAGTGGGAGAAGATTTTATACCTGTCACCTGCACACGTTGGATTAGATGGCATTTCTACCTGTTATTTTTTTTGCAAAGAATTTCCTTTCTCCTTATACTCTTTTCTTGCAATACCTGTTTCCCTGCCCATAAGGGTTTGTACTCTGAAAGACGTTAAATGCTATCTGCGGCTGAGGTTACCTCCCTGTGTAATAAATGCTTGGCCTCCACCCACTTCTTTTCTTTTTCACATTGGAGGAAACCATTCCTCACCTTGGGTCGGGCAGGAAGTGGAGAAGGAGGGCAGAATATATGTTTTATTCCCTTGTTATCTCCAGTACAGTTTTTCTGCTGATGTAAGAAAGTACTTATTTGCTGTTCTAATTGTTAATTAGATCTTTGCTAAATTCTCACTCCCGCGCGCACACCATTCATGCCCATACAGCTAAGATACTGCCTACGATTTTGATTTTTTTTCTTCCAAAAGTCTTTAGAATATAATGTTTTTTTAAAGTAACCTTACATACATTTCTACGGTCTATATCTATTAGTTAACTTAATGATGCCGAAGCATACAGTATAACTTATATTGGGTGCCACCAATACATAGATTTAGCAAAAAGCAAGTTACAATAATTCTACTTAAGTGACATGCAATCAGCTCATTGCAGTTTTGCAATACTACTAAAGATAAAGACTTGTCAAAGTTGAGCTTGACTGGTTATCATGCAGAAAAATCCAATGGAATTTTTAAAATTTATACTCTTTTTGAAATAAGTAATGGCAAAGAGCAGAAAAGGAAAGAGCAGATAAATTAAGGAAACCCAGATGAGTCTAGTTTATACCAACACCGTTCACTGTATCGCTCCAAACTTTTCTGTCCTTGCAATCCATTGCTTTCTCCCAACCCCACACATTGTCCCTTTTAAACTTCTCACCTCTTTCTGAAGAACTTATCAGCTCCATCCAACCACGAATTTCTCACTCTTCCTCTTTTCTTCCTCAAACCATTTACTCTCGCTTGCTTCAAATTCTTGTTTTGTAATTCAGTTCCCCTCCTCTATTTGAGTTCAAATATTGGCTTTATTTGAATCCATAGACCTTCTGTTCTTCAATGTCCGATACAAATGATTCTCAAATGATAGCTGTGTTATTTCACAGCTTCACACCAGGTGGTGATATTTAACTTTTCTGCACTCTAAAAAATCCCACTTCAATGTGGGTTTTTTGTTTTTTTGTTTGTTTTGCAGACTATTCATTTTTTCATTCAACTTAATACTCACCAAACACCAATCCCATTCATTTGTGGGTTTCTAAATGGCTTACTTTCTTGTAACCTCTCATCTTCTTCCAAACTACCTTTTCGTGTCACCATACATACATGTGTGTATACTGCATATGTGTACGTCTACACACACACATCCATATATACATACTTATCTAATTATATATGCTACATATATTATTTGATGTACCAATATAAAAAAGTTTGCACTTCACACCTATATCTCCAAAGAAGAGTAACTCCACTGTATTTTAGACTAGTTATCCCACACATTTATAGTAAGTGGGACTGCTATCAGTTGAGTTGAGACAATGTATATTAATATTATTCAAGTTTGTAGTGGTACTTCTGTAGCAATCTACACAATGTAACTAAAACACATTCTGTTATGCTAATTCTTTATTATAGTTGCACCAACACAAGATAGTTTGATGTAAATGTCCCAGATTCTTTGTTTTATAAACTGTAAACATCATTAGATGTGGTATTTTCAATTTTGAAAAATAAGATGAGTGGCTATGTACAGTAGTGGCACAGATAAGAGCCATGGTGGTGCAGTGGTTAGAATGCAGTATTGCAGGTTGACTCTGCCCATTGTCAAAAGTTTGATTCTGACCTGCTGAAGGCTGATTCAGTCTTCTATCCTTCCGAGGTTGGTAAAATGAGGACCCAGATTGTTGGGGGCAATATGTTGACTTTGTAAACACTTTAGAGAGGGCTGTAAAGTACTATGAAGCGGTGTATAAGTCTAAATGCTATTGCTATTGTTGCTTCACTTTAGAGTGAGTGCTGAAATTGCCAAACAATACATCAAACAATGAAAATTCCAGACTTCAAAGGTTTTTAACAAAGGTGGTTTCTGAATTGAGTTCAATTGGATGGATAGGACTGGCTCTATAGGTAAGAAAGGAGGAACTCAAATGTATACATTCTTCGATATTTTTCTTCTTTCCTGTTTCCTCCGAGATCCTTCCCCATAGACATTTTGAGAAGGTATAAGGAGAAAGCCAGAGAAACAAAATATTGTATTTTAGCACGTCTCTATCTTCAAGTACATAACAGTGCATTTGATCTTACCTTATGTCTCAGTCATCTGGGTCACAGTTGTCCCAAAGGTGCTTTTTCAAGAGGCAACTGGTTTTTCCTTGAAGACGTTTTGCTTCTCACCCAGGAAGCTTTCCAGTTCTGACTGAAGAAGCTTCTTGAATGAGAAGTGAAATGTCTTCAAAGAAAAACAAAGGAAGCCTCTTCCCTTATATTGTCAGCTAAGTTAGGCTGAGAATTCTTGATCCAAATCATCCTTGTTTCTTGAACTTACTGTTTTTAAATGGCATGTGGTATCATCTGTAGGGCCGGTCCATGATATATACATAGAAATATCTAGATTAATGGAAGGAAGCGAATCCTTTTTTACCTCTCCCTATAGATAAAATCCTAACATTTCCTTTTAAAGAATTTGGCTTTATGGAATCATAAGTGGATTTATGAAAAGCAACTACTATGACTGTTAACATCCACTTCTGCTGACAAGTTGGAAAAAAAATCAGTTTGTTCACAGAAAAATCTGATAATAAAAGTCACTTGAGTAGAAGTTGCCTTCAGTTACTGGCCTGAAGCATGTCATATTTCATTCCCTCAGAAGGAATTTCTGGGCCTGAATTTTTTATCCAATTCTGTTAAAAAGGTTTTTTTTTTGTTTTTTTAAAATAAATTTTTATTTGTTTAAAAGTACAAACAAGACAAAACGAGTGACAACAAAACATACAAAACAAAACATGTAAACAAAGAGTTCAAATATACATTTTGTCAAAGATATCGCAACAGTAACGTATGTTCTTATTTGTGTTTTGACTCTTCCTTGTTTGGTCTTACTCATGTATCTATCTTTATGGTTCACTGTTAGCTTATGTTAGTGATTTATGTTCCTGTTTCTGTAAGTCCAATTGCTCCCTATTCTTTTTCCCTTTTTCTATTTTCCAACCAAGTATACCACTTTTCCCATACTAGATAATAATCGTGTTCCTCTTTATCTTGTAGTTCCTTTGTGAGTCTGTCCATTTCTGCACATTCCATGATCTTACTAATGAGTCTATCTTCTGTCGGTGTGTCACTCACTACTGTTCCAATTTTGTGCAAAAATTATTCGTGCTGCTGTTGTTATATGGATGATTAAGTATTTTATTTCCTTTTCATATTGTCCATTTATTATACCTAGCAGAATAGGGTTTTAAGTGCTAATTGATTAATAGCAATAAAAGAAAGTTCAACAAAATCAGAGGGATGGAAAGAGAAAGAAACATTGAGTTTACCTTCTTGTTCTGGGCAGGAATCTAAGTTAAAGCATTTCTGATAGATGACTTTTTGGTCTCTGCTTGAATACATCCAGTGAAGAATAGGTTACCGCTTCCCCAGGGAATTGGTTCCATTGCCAAGTGGTACTGCCAGTCAGAAAGGATTTTCTTTCCTCTAACAGTGAATTAGAAACTTTCCTCCTGTGACTTAAATCCATTATTTTTTACCTGGCACACTGGAGGAGTAGACATTTGGGCTTGACCTTCTATGTGCCGTTCTTTCAGTTATTTGAAGAATGAGATAATAAAAGCCTTCAAGCCTAAACATTCCCAGTTCCTTCAAACTATTTTCTTAAAATATAGTTTCTAGCTCCTTGTCCATTCATTTGGACCTGGAATTTAAATTCATCCGAATTAAGAAGATACTCCCTGATCGTGTTCCTATCAATGTCCTGCTTCATTGCTGACCCTTCAGTCTTCTCTTCCCAGTTTCCTGGAGCAACATTTATTTTCTTGTGGAGAACACTGAGACAAAAGAGAAGATAAGTGATTCTGTTCTTTCTCTGTCACTGGTTAGCATTGTTACCAGGGGTGGGCTTCAAAATTTTTAGCAAGGGGTTCTCTGCCTGGTTGCTGGGTGGGTGTGGCCATGGTGGGCGTGGCCTAATCATCCTCCTGCACCACAGCGGAGGGGGAGAAGCGTTTTTGCCCTCTCTGGGCTCCAGAGGCTTTCCTCGCGCTCCAGGACAGTGAAAACGGCCTCCCCAGGCTCCAGAGGCCCTCTGGAGGCCTTCCCAAACTTCTGGTAGCCCCGTTTTTCATCCTCCCTGAGCCTCTGCGTGCGCCCTGCATTTACCTGCATCCAAAACTGGCCATATGGGGACTCCTGGTAGGGAAGGGATGAGCGGGGCCAGCGAGGAGTGGGATTTGGGGATTCTCCAAACTGCACAGAATCTTAGCTAGAGGTTCTCCCAAACCCCTACGAACCGCCAGCAGCCCACCCCTGATTGTTACCCAAGCAAATGTCACACTGACCCTCTTCCTATATATCTAAGGAAGATTCATTTGGTATTCTTAATATCTTTGCCAATCTCAGCTCAATTTGAGCTTTCCTGATAATCTCTCTATAAATTCTAGATTACCTCCTTACATTCTTCCTTGACAATCTAATCTGTTTCCACTTGCTGTGTGTGTCCTCTTTTTGTTTTATTGTTTTGTTTTTTTGAGGATAGTCATGAAGCCTTTTGGCAATCACATATGATGGAATGGAATTCTGCCAATCATCTTCTGTTTCTTCCTGGAATTGTTTGCAATTATGCCCTCAGAACAGTGGTGGGATTCAAATAATTTAACAACTGGTTCTCTGCCCTAATGACCGGCTTGGTGGGCGTGGCCAGGAGGTGTGACAGGTAGCACTTAGCCTCCTGCACCCCCTGGGAACAAAAATGGGCCATGGGGGAGACGCACCATCTCCCTGTGCCTTGTTTGGGCCTAGTAGGCCTCCCTGCACCTCCTGGGAGCAAAAACGGGATGGGGGTACCCCCCCCCGCGCGCTCCATTTTGGGCCTAGGCCTCCCTGAAGCCTTCTGTGAGTGAAAACGGGGCACATGGGGACTCCTGGAGGGGGGGGGGGGGGGGGGGGTGGGACCAGCCAGCAATTTAACTACCAGTTCACTCAAACTGGCCCGAACCATCTGAATCCCACCACTGCCTCAGAATCTCCTTTTTAGGAACTCCTAGTCACCTTAGGTTCATTTTCGTCTTGGTTAATGTTCAGTCAAGGATAGCAAATCTTCTTGTGCCTTTTGACGTCAAATAAAAAAATGTTATTGCCAAAGGCCAACAATAAAACCATTTCAGACTCCCTCCGAAAATGAAAATTGTTAGCAAGACAAGCCAGAACTTTTCTTAAAGGATCATGCTTGGCAGAATTCATCTATTGACAGTTAGACAATTACATTCTTCCATGTTAAATTCCCCAAATTAAATGATGGAATTTCCAAATTATTGAAATTTGAATTAAATGCTGTAGTTGGGAAAGAGAGAGAGAGAGAGAGAGGGAGGGAGAGAGAGAGAGAGAGAGAGAGATTTAGCTGTATTTATTCATTAAAATGTCACCAAGCCCCTTTCCATTGAAAGGTGTACCACCAAATCATAAAGACTTTTAAAGCAGACTAATGCAATCAGAGCAAATTGAATGCATATTTTAAACAAATTAGAAAGAAAATTAATCAAATATTATAACCAGCAAGAACCTGAATGCACCAAAATAATTCTCTCTGTTTTAGGAAAAGGCAACCAGAAAAGAGAAAATAATGTTGGATAATCTTTGATTTTCTCTCTCCAGTCTTCTCTGTCAAAACACTTCATTTCCCACAGAATTTGCTTCCTCTTGATTAAAAAGTTTTATAAATAAAAAAACCTCTGTTCAAATTTTAGTTCATAAGATGGTCATAATTGCATATTGTATGAGGATCATAGTCTACATTGTTAGGTGTGTGGAATAATGTGTGGTCAGTGCAATGGAACCATGATGGCATTCAGTTATGTTAATTAACTAAAGAAGCCAATAAGACAGACGAATTCTCCTAAATAGCATGGTTTTTAAAAACAAAAAACAAAATCATAGTTTTTCTCACCACCTTATAGAAACTTGTTTGCATCTTCATTTAATAATTTTCCATTTTCAGTATTTAACTTAGAGCTCAAGGAACCAAAACAATGTTTTTTTTCCTATATGTGTGTGGTACAACCCTGTAAAAAAAAACCCTCAAATTCTGCTATAGTAAATGTGATTATTGAAACTGCATTAGATGGAACTATCTAGGAAATTGTTAAATTTTAGTCCAAAGTCACAACTCCACCTATGTTAGGTATTTAATCTGGATCATCCAGTTATGAATTTAGGCCACTTGACTCATCAGAAGTATTGTGTCTATTTTTGATTTATGGGTATAGCTATTCCTAATGTATTCTCAAAGCAAACTGTACCCAGCATTTGCTTATTTAGTCTACTGAAAAGAAGGACCAGGGAAGACATGATAGCAGTGTTCCAATATTTGAGGGGCTGCCACAGAGAGGAAGGAGTCAAGCTATTTCCCAAGGCACCCTAAGGCCAGAAAGGAATAATGGATGGAAACTGATCAAGGAGAGATTCAACCTGGAAATAAGGAGAAATTTTCTGACAGTGAGAGCAATCAACCAATGGAACCGAAGTTGCCTTCGGAAGTTGTGGGAGCTTCATTACTGGAGGCTTTCAAGAAGAGACTGGACCGCCATCTATCAGAAATGTTGGGCGGGGGGAGGGGGGTGAACTAGATGACCTACAAGGTCCCTTCCAACTCCGTTAATCTGTTAATTTACTTCTTCATTCAGTACTTATCTGGCTATACAATATTACTCAGGGGTGCTTGGGGTAGGAGTGGAGAGTCTATGTTATACATTCTCCAATTGGTCCCAAAAGCTCAGATGCGCAGTTAATTAACATCAAGATCTTTGAGTTAAGGTCAACTCCTGATTATTATGTTCCTTTTAAAAAAAAAAGCAAAAAAATAAATATTGCTTTTCTCCTGTATGTTCTCTCTCCCCCCCCCCAAAAAAAATTCCCAGCTAGGCCTTTTGAGATCAGCCAAAGTTGATTAGGTACACTAAGTAAGTTTTTTTAAAAAATGTTTGCAAGCATCTCCCATACTGAAATGCAGATGACTATAGCTGAATATAGAATAGGATTTTTTATTGGCCAAGTGTGATTGGACACACAAGGAATTTGCCGTGGTGCATATGCTCTCAATGTACATAAAAGAAAGGATACGTTAATCAAGAATCATAAGGTACAACATTTAATGATAGTCATAGGGTACAAATAAGCAATCAGGTATATATATATCTTCTCAAGTTTTCGCGGGTTTGTGTATGTAAAAAGTTAAAATCTCAGGTGTTTTTCCACGTCATTAAAAGTCTGTTAGTTAAAATGCTTAAAATCCTGGCTAAAATCCCAGCTTAAAATCCTCCAAAATCCCAACAAAACACTTTGTAAGGTCTTTTGAAACTCTGGCTAAAATCCTAATCAACACTTTAAAAGTTTTCTTTTTGGCAACGTTTTGACAAGCTCTCTAACTTGTCATCATCGGGCCCCTACTTTCAGTTCAGAAGCTTTGGGTGAAGCTTCACTCAGAAACCGGGAGTGGAGCTGGGATTCTAGCCAGGATTTTAAGCATTTTAATTACCGTATATACTCGAATATAAGCCAAGTTTTTCAGCCCGTTTTTCAGGCTGAAAAACGCCCCCTCAGCTTATATTCGGGTCACAAAAAAAATGACTTTTCCCCTGCAACTGTTTTGGCAGAGTGGCAAGGAGGCTTCCTAAAGCCAAAATGGGGCATGGGGAGGGGGGGGGCCGCGCCCCACCCCCATGCCCCTTTTTGGCTCCCAAGGCTTGCTAGGGGCATGAGGGGGGTGCCTAGCAAGACTCTCTGCAGCCCCCTGGAAGCAAAAGCGGGCTGGGGGGGGGCTTAAAGGGAGAAAGAAACAAAGAAATCCTCACCGTTTAGGGAGATCCCATGTGCACTGAGCTTGAGTTGAGAGCTGATTGTAATTGGCTGCTAGCTAGCCTTCTTGTAATTGGCTGCTAGCTAGTGGGTTCTCCCAGGTTGGCTGTCTCAGGAATTCTGGGAGTTGAAGTCCGCAGGTTGTAAAAGGGCCACATTTGCCCAGCCCTGGTATCTCTTAACAGAGGCTTCAACTTGCCTGAAATTAGATCAAGCCAGTGATTGGGTGGGCGTGGCTAGCTGGTCATGTGATATAGGTATATAGGGACTACTCAGAGGGCTGAAAAAAGTCATTTCTGACAGGTCCTCGCACTTCTGACTGGTCCTCACACTTACGACCATCCTCACGTTTATGCCCGTGCAGCATTCTTAAAACCATGTCACTCATTTCACAACTGCTTCTCTTCACCATGGTGACAAGATAGGGCAAAAACGTAAAATGTGAGGACAGTCGTAAGTTCGAGGACTGGTCACAAGTGTGAGGACCAGTCAAAAATTACTTTTTCAGTCCTCTGAGTAGTCCATATGCACAAAAGGACTACCTAGAGGGCTGAAAAAGGTGATTTCTGACAGGTCCTCACACTTTTGACCAGTCTTTTTTTATTTTGAAATTTACCAGTAGCCGCTGCATTTCCCACCCCCGGCTTATACTCGAGTCAATGAGTTTTCCCAGTTTTGGGGGGGTAAAATTGGGGGGGTCGGCTTATATTCGGGTTGGCTTATACTCGAGTATATACGGTAACAGACTTTTAATGATGCGGGAAAAACCCGAGATTTTAACTTTTTACATATATATATGTATATGTAATCAGGTGTATATATATATATATATAGATAGATAGATAGATAGATAGCAAGGGTGGGTGGAGAACTGTAATCCCAACTATTTTGACAAAGGTAACCTTGTAAAAATAATGCTTTAGGTCAGGGGTCTCCAACCTTGGCAACTGTAGGGGTTGCGGACTTCAACTCTGTTGTTGAAGTTGTCTTAAAGTTGCCAAGGTTGGAGACCCCTGCTTTAGGTGGACCTACCTTTAAGATCTGTCACTGGGATATCTTAAAGTTGGAACATTTCAATAATGTATTTGTTTTCATGACTTGATTTTTGTGCTGTTCATCCCTCCCCCCCTCCCCGTTCTCTTCCTTATTGAACTAGAGTTGCAACTGCCATCAGGCCTTTGTCCTGCTGTTAAACATGTTATGACTTCATTTTCATCCCGCCATAAAAGTAGACAGATTAAACACGGGACTCCTATAAAGAAGATTAGGGTGTTATTATTTAGGAAGTGAGAGCTTTTAAACTGCCCTACCTGCACTTTCTTGTATTTCAGCATTTTTGAGGTTTCATTCGCTCTCCTTCGAGATAAAGTTAAAACTGTATGGACGTTAGTTTATCTTTGTGGTTGTTTGCAAACCTCCTTAAGCCAACCACTTTTTTTATTGCTTCACTGACAAAATGTGCCAAGACCTTCTCTGTTGTAACTTGCACAGAGTTGTGAGAGCTTGCAGGAAGTGAGCACACAGCTCTACTTCACCGGGTGGAGCGTTTCATTCTGTGTCTGATTAAGAGACCATTTACACCAAGCATGGGAAGTATCTAGGGAACTTAAGGAAAATGCACAGTCTTTGGGGTAGTTTGCTCTTCACCATATTCCGCTAAGAAGGCTTTGTGGATCCCTTTTTAAAGAAATTTAATGAAAAGATTTCAAGTGGCGTCAAAAGGAAAAACATGGGGATACTATATTCACAGGTAAGTACTCTGTAGTCATTTACTACTATTGAAATGGGCTTCAACGGTAGCTATCATGCACTGAAGCTTGTTTGATATGCGTTCAAAGAGGTTGGTTTTGCTTTTATCAAATTGAAGCAACTCTATCAAGTCTGAGAAATTGCGTTTTTATGGGGAAACAGTTGCTAGTGGAATAATCAACAGTTCTCCATTAAAATATGAATTGAATTGAAGTTAGAAGAGAGAAATAACTGAAACAGGGTTGTGCGGCTTATGGAAATCGGAAAA
The DNA here is from genome assembly GCA_012654045.1 of Ptyas mucosa. Classification (NCBI taxonomy): domain Eukaryota; kingdom Metazoa; phylum Chordata; class Lepidosauria; order Squamata; family Colubridae; genus Ptyas; species Ptyas mucosa. The sequence goes on from WNWU01000021.1 coordinate 270,664, forward strand.
AGTGGCCCGTGTGTGACCTCTTGATCAAGGACTCTGGAGATGTTGCTTAAAGTTGGTGGTTGGAGACACAGCAATGAATGTTCTATCAAGTGCTTGCTTGATACTACTAAGAAAAAAACAGATTTACCTCCTCAGTATCTGTATAAGCTAGTGAATGTTCTAATGACCAATCTAGTCTTTTTTGAGCATAAGAATGGGAATTAAAATAGAGCTAGATATTTAAAGCATATGCCAGTCCCTAAAACAGTCCGATAAGGACAGAATGTGTTCAAAGGACTCTACCAGGAACAGCATGTTGAATTTGAGTTAGCAAAGAAAAATATGTAAACATAATAATGAAATATCTTGCTTCATCAGCCTAACTAAAGGTTTCAGTTTACATTAGAAAGTATGAGCAGTATCTAAAACAGAAACTTCCCTCCGTGATTATAGGTATATTGCCAAAACCTCTTCTAAGTTCCTATGTCTACATTTAATTCCAAACTTGATTATGTGCCATCAAGTATGCGTTCACTCTTATCAACCACAATGATATATTTTCTTCCTGATCTTTCAAGTTTTCCAATGGTGCACCCATTAATGCTTTAATGAGTCTTTCCTTATCTCCTTGTAACTAGTTGTCCTCTTCTCTTACTTTCTACCTTTCCCAGAATTATAGACTTATCCAGAGCTACATCTTTCCACAATATGTTTCATATTAATATATATTTTCATAATTTGTGCCTGGTCATTTGTGCTTTAAGTGAGGACTCTGATTATTCACGATATATTTGCTATAATTATATTTATATAGCGATCCCTGATATTCCCTGGAGTCTTCTCCAATAATACAGTTCACAAGTATCCTTCCTCTTCAAAATCCAACTTTCACTTCCACAGAGCCTTTACTGATTACATCAAACTGGCTTACAATAGCAAGCTTAAAGAATAGTAAACCGGTATGTGTATTTTGGGATTTTGTAATAATACAGTATGTGGCAATGATCTTGGGAGACATGAGAAAGAGCCACAGTCTGATAAATTAAATTTTAGTCTAAAAAGAGGAGGGATCAGGGTTGAAATCCAGCAGGTTCTGACAGGTTCTGGAGAACCAGTAGTGGAAATTTTGAGTAGTTTGGAGAACTGGCAAATACCATCTCTGGCTGGCCCCAGCGTGAGGTGGGAATGGAGCAGTGGTGAAATGTAAAATTTGTTCTGTGGGTGTGGCTTGGGGGGGGTGTAATATGACTGAGTGGGCGTGGCCAACTTTTTTTTTTTACTTTGAAAACCAATTTTTCTACAACCTCTTTGGCTGAAGAGGTTGTAAAAAATGCTTTTAAAGCCTCTGACGATCCCAGCTGACTTGCCTGATCGGCAGAGGCTTTTTTTCCTTTTAAAAACATTTTTTCTATGACCCCTTTGGCCGAAGATGTTGTAGAAAAAATGCTTTTAAAAGCCTCTGATGATCCCAGCTAAGCCGCGTGATCACCAGGGGCTTTTTAAAAAACTTTTAAAAGCATTTTTTCTTTGGCCAAAGTGGTTGTAGAAAAAATGCTTTTAAAAATTAAAAAAAAAAGCCTCTGATGATTGCACGGCTCAGTTGGGCAATGGGGGGGGACATGGATTTTTGCTACCGGTTCTCCGAACCCCCCGCCTCCATTGCTACCAGATCAGGCGATCCAGTCCGAACCAGGAGCATTTCACCCCTGGAATGTAGATTTTGCAATATCCTTCCCCCAGGAGTGGGGAGGAAATGGGGATTTTGCAGTATCCTTTCCCTGCCATGCCCACCAAGCCACGCCCACCAAGCCAAACCATGCCCACCAAGCCATGCCTGAAGAACTGGTAGTAAAAAAAATTGAATTTCACCACTGGGAGGGATGATAAAAGAATCTCAGAAGGAACCATCTGTAGTTTTTAGGAAAGTAAAAATGAGGGATGGAAGAGGTACTTTCAGCCTTGCAAGATTCTGCTAATGCATTTTTACAATAAAGGTTAAGCTAAAATATTGGCTGTGTTTCTTGCCTGGATTACCTCACAAGGCTAAGAGATACAACTCTCTGTCATTGTTCAAGAAAAAATAATTTTACATTTAAAAACTTCTTATGAAAACTAGGGGACACGATCCCTATTTGTTAAAAGTAAATAGAGAAAATGCAATTTGGATTCCAAACCCACTTAATCTATAAACACACGGGTTTGTGGCATAAGCATATCCAGTTGAGCTGCATTCCATTTCAGAAATGATTTGGATTTCTGAATCCTTCACCAGGGTTATTGTGGCTTTTGTTCATCCACTGTCTTGAAATGCAAAATGTAGACGTGCAGTGATACTGAAGCACAATCCATGCTGATGAAACTCCTGTATATAAAACATCCTCAGGCAAAGGAGAAAGTCAGGATGATATATGTGCCCTCTAAATTAGAGGGGCCCACACCTTGTCACGAAGATGCCAGAATGATGAAACGTGGTTTGTGTCATCATAATGCAAGCTCCACCGTTTTATATTAGTGTCATGACAAGGCACACTGATACATAAAGAATGTAGTTTATTTCACACCATTAGGATATTCTAATGGTGGAAGTTTTTAGGAAGATATTGGACAACCATTTGTCTAAAATGGTATAGGGCCGTGATGGCAAAACTATGGCATGGGTGCCACAGGTGGCACACAGAGCCATATCAGTGGGCACGTGAGCATTGCCGTAGCTCAGCTCCAGCGCACATGTGTGCACCAGCCAGCTGATTTTTGGACCTTCCGGTCCCACCGGAAGTTGGGAAATGGGCTGTTTCCAGCCTCTGGAGGGCCTCCGGGTGGGGGGAGGCCGTTTTCACCCTCCCCAGGCTCTAGAAAGCCTCTGGAGCCTGGGGAGGATGAAAAATGGGCCTATTGGGCCCACTGGCCATTGCATGCTAAAAGCAAGGGGGGGTGCAGAAGAATGCATGCGCATGAGCGGAGGCAGAGCACATTGAATTATGGGCGTGGGCACGCACGTGGGTGACCTCCCTGCGGTCCCCCCGCTTTTGGCAAGTGATGGCAAACAGATTAGCCATCACTGGTATAGGGCAGTGGTGGTGAATCTTTTACTTACTGAGTGCGGAACAAGAATGCGCTTCGCACGCTGCACACGCTCGTGTGCCATTAACAGTAACGCACGGCTCCTCCCCATGTGCTGTGCATGCAACCGCACCATCTGCGCAAGTGCACAGCTTTTGCGCACATGCTCTAGCGTGTGCTGTGTGTGAAATCTCACCATATGCGCATGCGCACAGCTTTCGTGCGTGCAATGCATGTGCGCAAACAGTGTCTGTGCATGAGTGCATAATCTTGCGTGCATGTGCAAACACGTGCACATGCGCAGGAGAGCTCCAAAGACCAGCTGGGTCTCCTAAATTGCACGCATGTGCACCAGAGGCCTGAACACCAGCTGGGGCACATGCGCATGTGCAGTTTCAGGTGAGCTTGGTGACAGCTTGCGTGCCCGGAAAAATGGCTCTGCATGCCACTTCCAGCACATGTGCCATAGGTTCGCCAACACGGGTATAGGATTTCCTGCCTGAGCAGGGGATTGAACTAGAAGAACTCCAAGGTCCCTTCCAACTCCTCTTCTCTTCTCTTCTCTTCTCCTCTACTCTACTCCACTCCACTCCACTCCACTCCACTCCACTCCACTCCACTCCAC
>WNWU01000021.1:274337-286828 GCA_012654045.1 Ptyas mucosa
TCCACTCCACTCCACTCCACTCCACTCCACTCCACTCCACTCCACTCTACTCTACTCTACTCTTGTTCCTTTGGGGCTTTGCCATTCTCTCCCAGTCTCCCTATGCCCATGCCACCAATATATCTTTATATTATGGTATCAAAAAATAACCAGGATAAATGTCTCTTTTTCTTTCCGTAAGAATACACTATTGAAAAATACAACCCCTAAGCAGAGTCACCGATTCATTTAGAGTATTTACAGCTGATCCTTCAGAAAAGTTAGCTACCTTTAGATTTGCAGGTGGTCCTCAACTTACGAATACAACTGAGCCCAAAATGATGTTGCTAAGTGAGACAATTGTTAAGTGAATCTTGCCCCATTTTATGACCTTTCTTGCCATGGTTGTTAAGTAAATCATTGCAGTTGTTAAATTAGTAATGCGGTTGTTAAGGGAATCTGGCTTCCCCATTGACTGCTTATCAGAAGGTCACAAAAGGGGATCACATCACTCTGGGACACTGCAACCGTCATAAATATGAATCATAAATGTGAATTTTGATCATGTGACCATGAGGATTCTGCAATGGTTGTAAGTGCAAAAAACAGTGGTAAGTCACTGTTTTCAGTGCCATTGTAACTTTGAACCATCACTAAATGAACTGTTGTAAGTCAAGGACTACCTGTATAGTTCAAAATGAGTTAACCCTACGCTAAGAGGATGGGAGAAAGAAAACAAGAAAACTGAGACACAAGTTCTTCATACTTGGTGGGATCTTATAATTGCTGACGTTATGGCTGAACTGAAAATTATTATGACAATTGACTTGAATTGAAATAACTCATAGAGTCAAACTGTTTTGAACTCTACAGTTGCCTTTATGTAGTTTCCTCTTTTCTTTTTTTCGCACAGATGGATAGTCCATTTTGGATTGAAATTATGCAATTTCTGAAACCCAAGTATTCTAGGCTTGGAGAGGGAAAAGGATGTATGGACTTTTACCTTTTGATTCGTTATGATAAAACAAAAATAGTTCTAACCTAATCTACAAGCCCTTTTCACTAGCCTTTTGTTAAACAGTTTACATTGCTTAGAGGGCTGCCAATTTGTATTCATTAACAGTAGAAGCCAGTGCTCTCTACATCACACAGCCGATTAGACTTAGAGATCTTTGAGGCAACAGTCCAATCTATGTGTATGGATTGGAGACTACAAATCTCTTTGTGGGCATGAGTTGGTCAGATTATGCCTTGTGGGAAGGGCAGCCATGCCAAGCCCTGAAAATTCATGTGCCTAGTTTGCTGCGTACTTTCAAAGAATCCCTCACTTCTTCTTCCTCCTCCTCCTCCTCCTCCTCCTCCTCCCCCTCCTCCTCCTCCTCCTCCTCCTCCTCCTCCTCCTCCTCCTCCTCCTCCTCCTTTTAGCCATTGTCTATCCACTGCAGGATGAAAGCCTCTTCTTCATGTTTCCAACCAATACGGTCCTGAGCTTTCTTTTATCAATTGGGCCCGCAATACTTGCTGATTTCATTGATCCCTCTTTGAAATCCCTCCCCATTTTAGATCTTTGAAAAAATAGTTCCCCTTAAGTTGATTCCAGGTGACTACATGCCTGAGTTACCGAAACGATTTATCTTTGGGCCTCCCAAGCAAGCATACATTCTTGACGATTTCTTGATGGGTGGTCTCTTCTACAAATACTAACTAGATCTAACCCTGCTTAGGTATCTCCCCCCCACCCCCAAAGTCATCTAAGTGCTGCCGTTTGCCTTACTTAACTATGATGGATCTCATAACACGATCAGTTTTACAGCTTGCAATAGCAATTATTCACCAAATGACTCAAGAATTCTGATTCTTATTCGGAGAATGGATGTTAAAGATCTCACTGTATCCTGCCTATTGGGCTTTTCAGCTGGAAAAAAAAAACAATTCAGGGAAAACAAGAGTGATTGGTAATTCAGCAATCCTTGAAGCTGTCATGCCAGTAGTTTTAGATTAATTGTTAATCTATTAGCACCACTTTGTGGATTTAATGTAGAACTGCAGCCTTAATGCAATACTTATTCAAGTTGTCTCTTAATTGCACACCTTTAAAAACTATTTTACTTTCTTTTAACATGTATATGAATTTATTCATTACACATTTGTATCCAGTGTGATGCCTATATACTGTATGTTAATTCTCCTGTGATGTTTCCAAGAGTGCTCACCAGGCTGATTTAATTTGATTTTAAAATAAAGCAAAACAATGAAATGATGAAACAAAACGATGAAATGGAAAACGGCATGTTGATAGCACATTACCTTTATTTCCAAGAGAGTGTTTGGATACCATAACGATCCCAGAGCCATTCTTTGGAAATAAAAATCAGGGATGTTTGCAGCTTTTTTTTTTTTTTTAAAAATGTGTTCTTGGTTTCAGCAGGAGTTTGGTGAATGCTGCATTGCTGCAATTCCCTTTCTCCTCTCCTTGGTTTCTTTGTCTATCTCTAAAAGTTTAGGATGATCCTAAGTTCTGCTCTGTAAAAGTCAGTTTGGTGGTAGTGGTTAAAGCATCAGGCTAAAAATTGGGAGACTGTGATTTCTAGTCCCGCCTTAGGCGCAAAGCTAGCTTGAGCCAGTCACTTTCTCTTAGCCCTGGGAAAGAGGCATCTTGGAGGGGAAATGCTGGTATCAGAGATTTGAAAGTTAAGAGCTTTCAGAAGAACAAATTGCATATGCATGATAAGACCCATGTGTATTAATTTATAGAACTGGAGACACCAATTTGTTCTTTACCTCATGGAAGAGATCTCAGGCTGCTTTCAACTTACAGTAATCATCTGTTGCAATGGTGGGTTTCACATTTTGTTGCTACCAGTTTGTCCTGCGTGTGCATGCTTGCTTCATGTGCACACCTTCTGCGCATGCGCCCAGCTTTCTGCACATGTGCTTTGCAAACGCATGCGCCTTTCATGCACACGCCCGGCCTCAAAACCATGCCTAAATAGGACAGTATATAGCCAGGGGGCGGGGGCACCTGCAATCTCCACTACCGGTTCCTCTGAACTGGTACGAACCGGCTGAATACCACTTCTGCTCTTTTGATGAAAGTTCATTTACCTAGCCTGCATTAGAATTACAGGTAATCCTCAATTTATGACCATAGTTGAGCCCAAAATTTATGTTTGTTAAACAAGACCGTTGTTAAGTGAGCTTTGCCCTGTTTTACGACTTTTCTTGCCACAGTTGTTGAGTAAATCACTCATGTTTTGTTAATAAAACAGTTGTTAAGTGAATGTGGCTTCCCTATTTGACTTTGCTTGCCAGAAGGTCACAAAAAGGGATCACGTGACCTGGGGACACTGCAACCATCATATACATACATGCCAGTTGCCAAGAATTTGAATTTTGATCACGTGATCACAGGAATGCAGCAACTGTCGTAAGTGTGAAAAATGGTCATAAGTGCCGTTGTAACTTTGAGCACTAAACAAATGCTTGGAAATTGAGAACTACCTGTATGTTGAAAAAAGTTTGTGTGTTACAATTCAAAAAGGTGGATGGATGTGTTGAAGTAACAACCCACATTACATTTATCATTTTGTCTTAAATCAAAAGCTGTTGAAAGTACTTACTGAAGTTCTCTTGTCTTTCTCTCTTTCCTTCCCTCAGCCCATTTGCCAGGCAGCTTATAATAATGACCTCAATGAACTTCAGCTCCTATTGGAAGAAGACAGAAATAATCTGAATATCCAGGACTATTTTGGTGGAGACACGCCATTAATCTGTGCATGCAAAAAAGGGCACAATAGAATCGTCAGTTACCTTCTGAAAATGAATGCTGATGTGAACATAAAAAATAAGGTGAGAGCAGCTACTGCAATATAGAACCTTTTCTTTAGGTTGCTAAAACCAGGACTGATGTGGAAAGAGAATAGAGGAAGGATATGATAGCTGAGGAATTCTGGGAGTTGAAGTTCACACATCTTATAGTGGGCAGGTTTGAAAAACATTGCTTTAAAATCACGTCTTAAGTTTTGTAGGCATGTAGGTTTCCTTTCTGAGTTCTGAAGGGTGAGGCAGGAATTCCAGACATAGAGGCCAGAGTTGGGTTCTACTTACCTTTACTACCGGTTCGCAATGGAGCTATGCATGCGTGCGCTCGCTCACGCTTCTGCGCATGCCCAGAAGCTTCCTGATGATGTTGGGGTCGGTGGGCGGAGCCTCCTGCCAGTTTTACTACCGGTTCTATAGAACCGGTCCGAACCGGGGGCAACCCACCACTGATAGAGGCAAAATGAGGAGATGTAACTAATGTTTTTGGTAACCTATATCTTTGTTTATAGATAAGATATGAGAAGAAGAGATCATTTGTTGTGTTTTAAGAAAAGGCTATTAAAATTCTTTGTACTTGTTGTGAAGAAAGTCATTTCTTTTTGTTTGCTGTATTCTTATTTTTTCTTCCTTTTCCAGTTTGCTTTTCTTTTCTGCACCTTCTATTTTTCTTTTTAATTCTTTTTAGTTTGTAGTAGCCTTCTATTGTAATTATAATTTCTTTATAACTTTATAATTTCTAATAAAGTTATTAAAATGTCAAGATTTGTACATGTAATGGATGTGAAGCTTGCAAAAAAGGAATGGCGTTTCAAGTATCCAATTGTGGCTTGCCAGCTTGATTTTTAAATGATGGTGCACAATCAGCCAGAGATTTAATCTGCATTTGGCATTTTTGTCCATCTGCTGGGTCGTTCCCAAGCATCTAGGCTAGGCAGATACTGTTGTTTAATAATATTAAAAGTATCGTCGTAGGATGTCAGTGGTTCTGAATAATGCTACCTTTTGCAATTGACTGATGGTGATTTTTCTCAATGTTGATGGTGCTTTCGTGTGGTGCTCCAGATGTTTTGGAATTGCACCCAAGGTACCTATTACTATTGGTGCTATCTATTATTATTATTATTATTATTATTATTATTATTATTATTATTATGGATGGTTGCACAATTAGCCAGATGTTTAGACTGGCTGTGGCATTTTTATACACCTGTTGGGTTCTTCAATTCAATTCAATTCAAACCTTTATTGTCAGAGTACAACATGTGTACTATGAGATTGGCTGAGCCTCCCTTCATGCACACCCCCTCCCAACACAATACAACTCATAGTGAAAGATAGAAAATCCCAGTGAATCCTGCTAACAAACACTATTGCACCATTGTTTGATGGTATTAAAGGTATTGTTGCAGGATTATAAACTGTTCCAATTACAGCTGCCTTTTGCTATTGACTGATGATGATTTTGTCAATGTCAGTGACGTTCAAGAGGTTGCTCAAGCAGAGGTGCTCCAGATATTTTAGAATTGTGCCTCAGGTACCTTTGACTATTAGGATTACTTTTGCTTTGGTTTGCTACAGTCATTCTATTTCTATGTTTTTGTATTTTGTGATTTTCTACAATTCTTTCTCTTCTCTGTCTCCAAGTACCGCAACATCCACTATTCAGACTCTGTCCTTCTTAGTTGTGAAGTCTTGGATATTTTGTGGAAGGTGCTTGTATGTTTGAATTCTAAAATCCTAACTTTATTATTCCTTTCTTATGAATGTTTCTGGGAAATGGGGGTAAAATATCATAATCAGCGCTACTAAATATTTGACTTTCATCAGAGGTTAAATCCAGCAGGTTCTGACAGGTTCTGGAGAACCTGGTTCTCCAGAACCTGTCAGGTTCGGTAGCGGAAATTTTGAGTAGCTCGGAGAACTGGCAAATACCACCTCTGGCTGGCCCCAGAGTGAGGAGGGAATGGAGATTTTGCAGTATCCTTCCCCTGCCACGCCCACCAAGCCACACTACACCCACCAAGCCACGCCCACAGAACCGGTAATAAAAAAATTTGGATTTCACCACTGACTTCCATGCAAGTCATGGAGCTGAATTGGGGCGATGGCTTGCATGCCCACAGAGAGGGCACTGCGTGCCACCTCTGGCACATGTGGCATAGGTTCGCCATTAAAGGGTTATGACATCAGAATGTTTTAGTAAAATTCCAAGTATTGGCAGAGGGCTTTTGCTTCTAAGAATTATTTAAAATTGTTGTACATTAAGATAGATCACAAAGATAGGAAATTATTAAAAATGTGAAAGAAAGGCATTTATAAAACCCCCTTAAATGTTGAGGCAATATTTGTACTCTGTTGAGAAGTACATTCCATGGATGTGGAGTAATCATGGGGAAATCTTGGCTCTGGTGACTTGTTGGAGCTAAGCTTTGTGGGATCTAAGTGGGTGATGCTAATCTGCAAGAAGACAGCATTTTTCAGTGGTCCTTAGTTCAAATCGTTTGAGGCTTTTTAGATAATAATAACTACATAAAGAAATCAAAATTGCTGTAACATGGTTTCTATGGAGACCAATCTGCTGCAACACTGTGTACCGGCTGAAGTTCCATGTATGTAGAACATATTAGAGAAATATTCTAAAGCTTGGAAGTTATCTGTATAATGTACTACTGTTTTAAAGTCAGTTGTTTCTAGGATTGGGTGCAGCTATCAGCCAATGAGTCTTTTGCCTCCTTCTGGGGGATTAGGAGAGATCTAGATTCAGAATTACTGCCCAAGTGTATTTATGACCTTTTAAGAGAGTGTGATCCAGTGGTGGGTTGCTCCCAGTTCAGTCCGGTTCTATAGAACTATAGGCGGGAGGCTCTGCCCACCTGCCATGATGTCATCATGGGTGATCTGCACATGTGCAGAAGTGCGCGAGCTCCCGCTGCGAACCAATAGTAAAGGTAAGTGGAACCCACCCCTGGTGGGATCCCATTGAGAAAGGGCAGTTATATGGCAAACACAGAATTAGGTTTAAGAAAAGTAATAAAGGTGAGATAAAAATAAATAAGTGAATAGATCTCTGAGCAGGATGGGTGGTTAAGAAACATGAAATATAAACAAACAAACAAACAAATGAACAAACAAATAAATGAATATAAATGAATAAAATCTTCATCCTTTCTAGATCCACTTATTGCCCCTCATCCAGTCTATTATTTAAAAAAAGGATTTTTGAGTCACATTATTGCCTGATGATTCTGGGAAAGAGACATTGCTTTGAATGTTATCATAGCACTCATGGAGATAGCATCAAACTTCTGATGCTATCTCCAGCAGTTTCATATAAACTGTATATTTCAAAGTATCAGGAAGAAAATAGCTGTCAGGCCTGTCTCGGCTTGGATATTCAGGAAAGAAAGATCCTCAACTCCATTTATAGTGAAAGACAAGTGGTTACAATGTAGCAAAGCCAGATCTGAGGATTTCCCGCATAACCCTGGTAGTTTTCCCTTCTCTCAGGCCCTCCCCTTTTGGTCATCTTGGTTGTGTCCAATAAGGTTCCAGTTAGGTGTTTTGGTAACAGTTCCACATTTTGGCGCCTCTTTGAATGGGCAGTTCACATTCCATTACCAGGCTTGTGTCCTTGGATCTTTCAACTATTGTCTCTGGATGGCACCTCTGGATCCTGTCATCCCCCCCCTCTCTACCTTCCCCTTCCCCACATTTTATGGCAGGCTGCCAGCAAAGCGGAGTGAAGCTCGGCTGAAGCGGTTTGATGCCAGATCGTACAAAAGCTGCTAGGCGGGCCAACATAGTCATACGCCTTCTTTCTCTCTCCTTCCAAATGAGCATCATACATCAAGATGAGGCAACCTCATTTCAAAAGATCTAAGACCTACAGAGCCCACTGTAACACCATTGCAAAAAGGCATTAAGAGTTGTCAATCTTATTTTACGAAGTTTTTTCTCTGGTAATGCTATACTTCAAACTAGGGCATACAAATCTTTGCCAGACCTATATTTGAATACTGCTCACCTGCCTGGAACCCTCACTGTATTTCAGACATCAATACATTAGAGAGGGTCCAGAGATATTTTACTAGAAGAGTACTCAAATCCTCTGCTCAAAATAAAATTCCCTACACTACCAGGCTTGAAATTTTAGGCCTCGATAGCCTCGAACTACGCCATCTACGTTCCAACCTAAGCTTAGTTCATAAGATTATTTACCAAAACGTCCTACCTGTAAATGAGCACTTTAATTTCAACTGCAATAACACAAGGGCTATAATTACATTGCTTCAAACTCAATGTAATTCACTCTAATCTTGATTGTGGAAATATGACTTCTGCAATAGAGTAGTTAATGTCTGGAACACACTATCTGATCCTGTTGTGAGTCTCTCTAATCCCCAAACCTTTTACCTTAAACTGTCTATCGTGGACCTTTCATGTTTCTTAAGAGGTCCCTAAGGGGGCATACATAAGCGCACCAGCGTGCCTACTGTCCGTATCCTACTTATATGTACTTATATGTACTCATTTTATGTGTTTATGGCTATGTTTTGCTTATTTATTTCCTTTATATGTATCCATGTCTATGTCTATACTTGTTATGTCTATGTTATTTGTTTCCTTGTACTTGTTGCCAAATAAATAAATAAATAAATAAATAAATAAATAAATAAATAAACCAACCAACCAACCAACCAACCAACCAACCTGAACCCCATTGCCTGCTCTAAAACTAGTTTGAAATATAATTGATTCCATCTAGCACTGCCTGAAATGAAGGAGCCATCACATTTGATTGCTTTGAAAAGTATGGAACTTTAGACCTTAATTACATTATTTAACAGATTAAGTGAGGACTTCTTGAAGATGGCTTTAAAAAGGATAAACCCTCCCCCCCCCTCAGGGACGTATTAATCATGTTTACCAGGCCAACTCTCAGAGCTTTCTGGTAAATAGATTCAAGCCATGTGAGGCAAGCATCAATACAACATGTGGTAGATTTTGCTTCTCTGAATAAACTATCCAGGTCCTCAAAAACATGCAAATTATAATTTATACATTATTCATGTATGAATTAGGAAAAACGAAGAAGGCTGCATGTGGGTCTATGACAATTTGCCACTGTCAACTCACCATGGCCAACTTGCCATGGCCACCTCACCACAGGACAACTCACTGCAGGACAAGAGTTACACTAATACCAAAGAAATAGTGGAATAGAATTTTTTTTAAAAAAGATGCAAAAATGCAGAATGAAATGTGAATGGCAAAAATTAAAATAATGTTTATTTATTTTAAATAATTAAATAGAATTGTTAAATTGTCCTGCAATGAGTTGGGCCATGGCGAGTTGGCCATGTTGAGTTGGCTGCAACGAGTTGGCCATGGCAGGTTGTCCCACAGTGAGTTGGCCATGGTGAGTTGGTTGCAGCGAGTTGGCCATGGTGAATTGTCCTGCAATGAGTTGCCCATGATGAGTTGGCCATGGTGAGTTGGCCATAATGAGTTGGCTGCAGCGAGTTGGCCATGGCGAGTTGTCCTGCAACGAGTTGGCCTTGGTGAGTTGGCCATGATGAGTTGGCCATGATGAGTTGGCTTCAGTGAGTTGGCTGTGGCAAGTTGTCCTGCAACGAGTTGGCCTTGGTGAGTTGGCCATGGTGAGTTGGCTGCAGCAAGTTGGCTGTGGCAAGTTGTCCCATTCCCGCTGCAGGCTGATAACAGTTCAGGTAGCTTCTAGTCCTTTCTACATCCCTTATTCCTTGTTATTACTGTCTCAACAAAGCCCTTCTTTCTTTCCTTATACAGTAACTGAGGGTAACTCTCCTGGAACCGAGAATATCCCCAGGGTAATATCTGCAATGGGAAAGCATCGAAAACCTTTCTAAACTGACATCAAACAAATGAGATGGAATGAGAAACTGTCTTAAAACTCTTTCCTTTCTCTCTAGAAAGAAAGAACCTGTTTGCACTACGCAGTCAAAAAACGATTTGGTTTCCTTGATTATTTGCTCATCATACTTTTAATGCCTGTTATGCTACTAGGATATCTTCTCATGGTAAGTTCCAGGTCAAACAAGTATCAAATGATGCCTACAGTTATATCCATGTGCTCTGTCCTTTCTACCACGGTTGTTGTAGTTACGTGTTTTAGGTTTAGATTCAACTCAGCAAGGAGTTTTGGGCTCTAGGGATACCATAATTCTCGTTCCTGATTCAAAGAGGTAATTGTGATTCATCTCAATGAAACACTTCATATCCCAATTGCTGGAAATGTGGCCATCATCAAGGTACTTTTTACCACTGCTGGTGGACCTGTCCCCAAGCGAAAAAATTTTGGAGAACAATTTGGAAATGGATTATGGAAACAATAAGAGACAACATCGACTTTGAACCAAAAATCTTTCTCCTGGGAATCCTGAAAACAGAATACGGAAAAAAAAAAAAAGAAGTATCTAATCACACACATAACAACAGTGGCAAGAATAACATACGCTCAGTACTGGAAAGAGAAAAAATTACCACCCGAAGAACAAGTAATTAGGAAAATTCTAGAGTGCGCTGAAATGAATAAGTTAACATTAGAGATTAACAAAAGAGAGAATACGGAATATTACAATGTGTGGGGATTGTGGTATGAGTGGATAGAGAAAAGGAACAAAAAGTGAAGCTTTAGGAGTATTAAAGGTTAACTAACAATGATCATTAAGAATTGAATATTATTACTTATATTATCAAACTGCGATTAAGCAAGGATGCAACTTTATGTTGAGAATAAGAAAATAACATGTATATAAGATCATAAAGAATTGTGCATTACTATTTGTAATAATTTCCAAATGATATCTAAGCAAAGATGCAGTACTATGTAAATAATATGTAAATAACATGTACTTATATTTTAACACCACGGAATCGAATAACATTGAATTGTACTATTATGTCTTATTAAAAAATCAATTAAAAAAAAAGAAACACTTCATATCGTTTCCATGTGAAAATTAGTCCTTACACAATACAGGCAGTCCTTGATTTACCATCACAGCTGAGCCCAAAATTTCTGTTGCTAAGTGAGATGGTTGTTAAGTGAATGCTGCCCCATTGTACAACCTTCCTTGCCACCCTTGTTAAGCGAATCGCTGCAGTTCTTAAGTTAGTAATGCAGTTGTTAAATGAATCTGGCTTCCCCATTGACTTTGCTTGTCAGACATTTGCCAAAGGTGACCCCCTCCCCGGGACACTGCAACCGTCATAAATGTGAGTCAGTTGCCAAGCATCTGAATTTCATTCACGTGACTATGGGGATGTTGCAAAGTGTCATAAGTATGAAAAACCGTCATAAGTCACTTTTTTCAGTGCCGTTGTAACTTTGAACACACTGTTGTAAGTCGAGGACTACCTGTACTGATAAATTATATGATGGCATTGAAAAAACGAAGAGCAGATGGGAACAAACCAGTCCACTCAAAAGACAGGGCTAGATAATCTAATATATAGGACAAGAATGAGAAAAAGTTTTTCTGGGAGGTTGGGATTTTTTTTTTCTTTATATAGTTTGCTTTTGAAAGTTGCAGGGATTCTTGATAATGACTTTCTAATTTTTCTTATTGGAAGATATTGGATTCTAGTGATCTTGTCCTATTGGTTACAATCTTCTCTGCTTGGTAAAATTTGCCATTTTACCCTCCCTAGGGTCTCTTATGTCTTTCTTCTGTTTCTGGCAAAAAAAAAAAAAAACAAGCCCAAAAAGCTTTTAGTAGGAGCTTCATATTTCCACAGTCTTTTTCCAGTTTTTTTTTAAGTGCCAGAAAATTTAGAACATCCCCAGAGCATCTCTTTAGTATTAGCCAGCTCTCTCTAAAAGCAGAAGAGGCTCCTGAGCATGTAGAGAAGACCAACAATGATGATAAGGGGCTGAAGGCTAAACCATACAATGAATGATTGAAGGAACTAGATATGTCTAGTCCAGGGGTCTGCAACCTTAAACACTCAAAGAGCCATTTGGACCCGTTTCCCACAGAAAAAAAACCACTGAGAGCCACAAAACCCTTCCCGTGCCTGACTATTTCATGAGCGGCCACAAAACTAGCATATGTACCGTATATACTCGTGTATAAGCCGACCCGCATATAAGCCGACCCCCCAATTTTACCCCCCAAAACTGGGAAAACTTGTTGACTCGCGTATAAGCCAGGGGTGGGAAATGCAGCAGCTACTGGCAAATTTCAAAATAAAAAAAGACTGGTCATAAGTGCGAAGACCGGTCAAAAGTGCGAGGACCTGTCAGAAATCACTTTTTTCAGCCCTCTGGGTAGTCCTTTTGTGCATATGGACTACTCAGAGGGCTGAAAAAGTTATTTTTGACTGGTCCTCGCACTTGTGACCAGTCCTCGAACTTACGACGGTCCTCACATTTTTGCCCTATCTTGTCACTCCCACTCTTTCTCATTCTTTCTCTCTCCCCCTTTCTCTCTCCTTCTTTCTCTCTCATTTTCTCTTTCTCTCTTTCATTCTCTCTCTCTTTCTGTCTCTCATGCTCTCTCTCACTCTGATTCTCTTTCTCTTTCTCTCATTCTCTTTCATTCTGACTTTCTCTCCTTTTCATTCTTTGTCTCTTTCTCTCTGTGTCATTCTGATTCTCTCTCTCTCTCTCTCTCTCATTTTCTCTTTCTCTCTCTTTCATTCTCTCT
>WNWU01000021.1:303227-313572 GCA_012654045.1 Ptyas mucosa
TCCACTCCACTCCACTCCACTCCACTCCACTCCACTCCACTCCACTCCACACCACACCACACCATACCATACCATACCATTCCACTCCAACCCACACCACTCTACTAGTGAACTTGTTCTATTTGTGTCTACTACTCCTAGTATAATGCAGTTTATGTGTATGCATGTGATTTATTATTTGTGATTGTCACTGGTGCTTGAAACGTTTAATAAATTCACACATCACTCCACTGCATCCAGAGTTAGCAAGAAGAAACCCATATATAGTACAATGATTAACAGATCTCTCTTATGTATGGTTAGAACTGGATTCAATCTATGGTACAAAAACCTACCTGTTTCCAGTGAAGAAGATTTTGTACAGATGTTCCAGCAGGAGAATGTGCTATATACATGTCCATACGACTCTGAAATAAAACAATTCTTCATCTTAATTCTCTAATTAATTTCATCTGCTGTGTAGTAAAAATTCAATTAGAGTTTATTGTAAATTTGTGGGTCTATTTACATTCACGAATAGACCTAACACAATAGATGAACATCCCCAACCCAGGATACTCTCTAGTAATGTGCAGTGTAATAGGTTTAATTTTCATAATTCAGCTGGAGTTACTCTATTCATTTGCTATGTAGTTACTTTGTATTTTGAAGTTGAATGCACAAACATCAATAGTTTTGGCTGATTGGAGCCATTTGTTATCTTGCAACTAGCCAGAAATATAAAGGGGCAGCTCAGAATGCAGTCTACGTGCTTTGTATTTTTCATTTTAAAACAATTCTCATCCCAGTTTGCTGATTCTTTATACAAGCCATTAGTTTTTCGAACAATCAAGGTGCTTGATTCTTCCGTTTTATTGGCATGACATTTGCTAAAAACAACTTGGAAAGTTCTCAGTTCCAATATAATGAACACAGTTACACCCCGTGTTCTAAAACGTTTGCACAAAAGTTAGTTCTTCCTTCCGGGAAATCCTGAAATCCAAATGTTAATAGTAAAGCTCAGCTTTGGCTTACTTAAATTTTTTAAAAAAGGCTTTAATCTAAGGAT
The DNA here is from genome assembly GCA_012654045.1 of Ptyas mucosa. Classification (NCBI taxonomy): domain Eukaryota; kingdom Metazoa; phylum Chordata; class Lepidosauria; order Squamata; family Colubridae; genus Ptyas; species Ptyas mucosa. The sequence goes on from WNWU01000021.1 coordinate 304,276, forward strand.
TAGCAAACTTTTTCTGTAAATGGCCAGATTCTATCCCCTCCGCCCATGTTTGTGACTGGCTGATCTGCAGGGTTAGGGTTAGGGTTGGAATTGCAAACGTATTTAATAGAAACCAAGCCTGATCCAGTTTTCGTTTATACATACCAGGTTGAAATTGGGAGTGTTAGGTCCAGCTATAAAAGACATTAACATTTCGCAGAGTTTCGGTTGAAAATTACAAACTGCAACCTTTAGATTTCTCAGAGTACTAGGATACTGCAAAATTCCATTGTAGCCATACAGTGTCTGAAATATATTAATTGATTAATTAATTAGAATTGATGTAATTCATCCAAATCAAATATCATTCCAACCCCATCTCTGCTGTAAACCCTAGATGGTTTCTCTCCCACTATAAATTTAAGAAAAACTCCTTAGTTCAAGAATACACAAACTGGATCTTTGTATGGTACATGAGATTTGAAATTCCAAGGAAAACAAAAGCTGGTTTAATTAACGCGATTGTAATTAGAACAGTATTAATAAAATGTAGGTCACATACTGTATAATGCAATGGTGAAATTCATTTTTTTTTACTACTGGTTCTGTGGGCGTGGCTTGGTGGGTGTGGCAGGGGAAGGATGCTGTAAAATCTCCATTCCCACCCCACTCTGAGGTCAGCCAGAGGTGGTATTTGCCAGTTCTCCGAACTACTCAAAATTTCCGCTACTGGTTCTCCGAACTACTCAAAATTTCCACTACCGGTTCTCCAGAACCTATCAGAACCTGCTCGATTTCACCTCTGGTATAATGATTTTAATTGTTTTTTCTTAAAAATAACCTGTAGTCAGTTTTGAAGCTTTTATCTTATTTTATTTTATTTCAAACATTTATTTTGATCAAAGCAGTCAATTTGTCCAAATTCAAAACATAAATTCTTGTTAAAACTATAAAACACAACCAGCGAAAACATAAAAACTGGTAGAACCCATGTTAACAAACCATCATTTAATCTTCTCCCATTTACTTCCGCTGTTGCCGCGAGCCGTCGCTGACGGTCTTTTGAAGACTGCCAGCCCTATCGCCCGTAAAAGAGCCATTTCGGCAACAGAAACGGCTCGAAAAACTCCAAGACACGAGGGTCTTGCGAGGAGAGCCGGCGGCTGCAGGTAGAGTCCCCTGTGAGACCCCCAGAAAGTTTTTTTTGCTTCTGGGGAGTTAACAGGGTGGGACTCCCTATCCAAGCTGCTGAAGCTCCGGACGACTGGGAAACTCTGCTAAAAGCAGAGCAAGACAGCGCAGCAGCATTACCAACATCAACAAATAATAAAGAAGAACTGAAACTTCCTATCAAACAGCAAGTATTGAAAGTTTTGTGAATTATTTCAAAGAGTTTTCAAAGTGAAAGTAATCTGGGACTGAGAACAGGAAAAAAAATGGCGCTTGCTTTCAGTGGAGAACAGCTGAAAGCGAAAGTAATTTGATCAGTGTATTTGGCTACATTTTAAAGTAACAAATCCGGCTTAAAGTATCCGGCTTTACAAATCCGGCTTTTGGTTTAAAGTAACCAAAAAATAAAATAAAAATAAAAATAGTAACTGATTTTTATAGACCTGATTGAATCTGGAGAATCTTTTGGGAAAAGTTGCTAGAAATTGTGGAAAAGGAAGATCTTTAAGAGGCAAAATGGCAACAAAGCAACCAGGGGGGGGGTTTCCCCCACACATAAACAGAAGCAGCTTCAAACAGCGCAGCTGCAAACCCAGACAAAGGAAGAACGTCAATATGACCTTATTATTAAAGAAATTCAAAGATCAGAGAAGGAGGTTAAAGGAATGGTTCAAGATAAATATGATGCAGTTAAACAAGATATTCAAACAGTGGTTAAAGGCCTGTCTGAGGTAGTGTTGCAGATTGATAAAAAAGTGGATAACCTTGCTTCAGAGGTAGAGACTAAACTTAGAGCATCTGACACAAGAATTGATGAAATACAAGAAATTACACAAAAATGGAAAATGAGATTATTATGATGCAATTTCGATCAATGGAGTTTGCTATTAGACTTAGAGGTCTAAAAGAGAACAGGAGAGAAGATCTTAAAAAAATTTGTGCTGATGCTTTGGCAGTTTTGTTGAAGGTAGAACCTGATCTGGTTCTGTGTAAGATTGATAAGGCATATCGAGTCAATTCCCGTGTGGCAGTACAAAGGCAATTGCCTAGAGATGTAGTGATATATTTTACAGACAGAAGAATAAGAAATGATATTTTGCAAAACTTGTTACAGCTGTTCAGGTTGAAGGAAGTCAGATTGGAATTTTCAAAGAATTACCACCCAAAATGTTAAGAGACAGAAAGGATTTTGGATTTTTGGTGGCAGAATTGAAAAAACAGAATATACAATTTAGATGGGATGCTCCAATAGGTGTAATTTTGAGGATCAGAGGAGTGAGATACCGCCTTAATACTATTGCAAAAGCAGAAGAATTTTATTATAATGTTTTGAAAGCGGGCTCTCCTCCTCCACGTACATCTTCACCAATAGATAAGGATGCTCAATTACAAGCTGAGTTTGACAAAGAAACTGAAGAACAAATAAAACAGTCCCAAAAGGAGGCAAGGGAGGCAATGGGAGCTGTAGGTGGTGTTGTGACGGATCCTTTTGCACCACTGGAAGCTTCTCCTCTGGAAGAAATATCTAAAACTTTTACAGAAGAAGTGTTGGCTCTTGAATCGACAACATCTAAAATGGAAGAGCAACGTGTAACCGGAGCGATGTCTAAGCAAATGAAGGAAAAGCAACAAGAATTTTACAAGCCACAACGAGAAAAGAGAGATAAAGGCAAGCAGCAAGCTGAAGTCATGGGAGGAGCTAAACCGAAGATTACTTCTGTACAAAAGAATCTTCAACAATTGCTCTCAAAACTTCAGACTGGATCAAATGGTACTTAAACTTTTGTCTTGGAATGTTAATGGATTGAACTCTCCACAAAAAAGAAGGAAGATATTTCATTATTTGAAACAAGTTCATAATGATGTTATTTGTTTACAGGAAACCCATATAAAATTGCAAGATCAGAAATATTTGATAAATTCAAGATTGGGAATGCAATTTGTTGCTTCAAATTTGGAAAAGAAGAATGGAGTGGTGATGTATATAAATAAAAGACTTGTAGCTAAAACTATAGAAACAGATGAAGGTGGAAGATATATTGCAATTGAAATTATTACAGATAACGGACCAATTTTGTTGGTCGGAATATATGCTCCAAATCAGCAACAGGAAAATTTTTATAAGATGCTTCATCTAAAAATCTTGGAATGGGATTATTCAACTATTATAATAATGGGAGATTGGAATGGAGTAATTCAACCAAAAATTGATAAAAAATCTACAGCCAAATTTGGGATTAAATTACCACAAGCCTTTTATGAACTGAAAGAGGATTTGGAACTGAAAGATATTTGGAGAGTTCGCAACCCAAATGAACTGGATTTTACTTTTTACTCGGACAGGCATAAATCCTTTTCCAGGATAGATTTTTTTTTGTTAACTACGAACTTACTTCCTAAAGTAAAGAAGATAAAGATATTTCCTAGGACTTTGACTGACCATAGTCCGGTCTGGATGGAAATCGAGATGGGCAAAAGACAAAGAAGATCTTGGAGATTAAATGAGAATTTATTCAGACAGGAAAAAAATATAACTGAACTTAAAAAAACATTTAAAGGAGTTTTTTAAATTGAATTTGAATAAAGGTACCCCCATTGAAATAGTTTGGGATGCAAATAAAGCATATATGCGGGGAGTACTAATTCAAATGAATTCTAAACACAGACATAATCAGCAGAAAAAGAGATTACAGTTGGAAAGTGAGATAAAAAAGAAAGAACAACAACTGATACAAAAACCAACAGATGGAAAATTGCAAATGGCTATAAAACTTCTGAAGGATCAATTTCAAATGCTTATAGCAGATCAGACGGCAACTAACTTACAATTTGCAAAGCATAATACATTTGCTAATGCTAACAAACTGGGCAGGTGGTTGGCTTATACTTTGAGGAAACAAGCAACAACACGAACTATTGATAGTACTGAGTATGCTGGTAAAGAAATTTACCAACAAGAATTAATTAAAAAGGCTTTTTTGGACTATTATACTAAGTTATATGCTAAAGATGATATACAGAACATTTTTATAGATAATTATCTAGAAGAAAAGAGAGTTTTTAAAGTTTCAACAGCTCAAAAGGAAAATCTGGAACAACTGATAACAATGGAGGAGATTAGTTTTGCTATAAAACAACTAAAAACAGCTAAAGCTCCAGGCACGGATGGCCTAACTGCAGTCTACTATAAAACCTTACAAGAGGAAATGATTCAGCATCTCAAAGACTTATTTTGTAATATACAATTAGGAGGTAAGATACCTCCCTTGTGGAAATCAGCCTTTGTTTCATTGATACCGAAAGAAGAATCAGGTCCTAAGAAACCAGAAAATTATAGACCAATATCTCTATTAAATACAGACTATAAAATTTTTGCAAAAGTGTTGGCCAACAGATTGATGCCAGTTATTCAAAAGGTAATTCATCATGATCAAGCAGGATTTATTCAAGGCAGATATATGAAGGACAATGTTAGGCAAGTTATAGATTTATTGGACTATCTAGATAAGAATAAGAACAGATCTCTGCAGTGCTGGTTTTTTTGGATGTGGAAAAAGCCTTTGATCGAGTGAATTGGAACTTTATAATCAAGACTTTGGAAAAAATGGATTTTGGGGAGCGGTTTATACAAGCGATTGCTGCAATTTATCAAGAGCAGTATGCACAACTCATTATTAATGGATGCTTAACATCGAATTTTAATATACAAAAAGGTACCAGACAAGGTTGTCCATTATTCCCACTACTATTTATTCTAACTCTAGAAGTCTTACTCAACATAATACGGGACTCGAATTCTTTGAATGGAATAGCCATAAGGCAAGAGGATTATAGAACTAAGGCATTTGCAGATGATCTGGTGGTTACCCTATCACAACCTATGAAATCAATAATCCAGATGAAAGATATTATAGAAGATTATGGCATGGTATCTGGTTTTAGATTGAACCAGAAAAAAACTAAAATGATTGTTAAAAATTTGACAGAGAGTAAAAAAAAGGAACTGGAAAGAAAGGCAGGTTTTGAAATTGTCTCAAAGGTCAAATATTTAGGAGTACAAATCACAGACTCAAATATAAAACTGTTTCAAAATAATTATGAGGTTCTGTGGCAAAAGATACAAAAAGATATGCAAAACTGGAAGAAATTGCAGTTATCATTGCTGGGAAGAATATCAGCAGTAAAAATGAATGTTTTACCTAGATTTATTTTCTTATTTCAAATGATACCAGTGCTCAAATCAGATAAACCACTGCTAGAATGGCAAAAAGGAGTGAATAAATTTATTTGGAACGAAAAAAAACCGAGAGTGAAATTGAAAATTATGCAGGATACTCGTGAGAGAGGTGGTCTTAAACTTCCAAACCTTCGATTATATTATGAAGCAGCTGCACTGACACAAATAACTGACTGGTTTGGAAAAACTAAGACTGAACTGTTGAATATAAAGTCATGACCTTGTTTGGGGATGGCATGCATACCTATTTTATGATAATAAGTGGACAAGGTGTTTAATAGTCATCTACTTAGAAATGCCTTGATGAGAATCTGGAAGAAGCACCGAACTAATTGGGATTATAAGATTCCGTTTTGGCTGGATCTTGCTGATACCATGTGGAATACAAATATTAAGTCACTCGGGGGTTTCTTATATAAAGAGTTACTTTATTTTGAAGAGGGCAGATGGCGATTGAAAACTTTGGACATGCTGTTGGAAGAAGGATTTCTTTGACTTGGTTGCAGTACAATCAATTACAGATGAGATGGAAAGAAGATCAACAAACTGGTTTAATGGAATATGAAGTAGAATTGGTTAGACAGATAAAAGAGACAAGTCCAATGCACATTAAGAGAGTTTATAATGTTTTGTTAGAAAGGGATTCAGAAAATGAGTTAGTTAAAGATTGTATGATTAAATGGGCACAGAATTTCTCTCAACCAGTTATGATGGAAACATGGGAAAAAATATGGGTTCAGAATGTTAAGTTTACGCAGTCACAAAATTTACGAGAAAATTTTTATAAAATGTTTTATAGATGGCACTTAGATCCCAAGAAATTGTCTTGTATGTACCCTAACGTGCAGCCAAAATGTTGGAGATGTGAGTGTTTAGATGCTACATATTATCATATTTGGTGGACTTGCAAAAAAGTGAGGGCTTTTTGGATAAAAATTTGGTGGGTTATGCAAAATGTTTTAAAGAAAAAGATACAATTTTCTCCGCAACTATTTTATTGGGTATAGCTAAAGATCTTACACTGGGTGAAACAAAATCGATTCTGTATATGGTGACAGCAGCTAGGTTGTTGATTGCCCAATATTGGAAGAGTGATGTCTTACCGATGGTGGACTAATGGACTCAGAAGATGGCTGGATTTGCAGAAATGGCGAAGATTTCAGCTTTTTTAAAAGATCAGACCCATGAGAAGTATATACAGGATTGGAATAAATGGATTGAGTATATACAGAATAAGTATCAGATTAAGAAAATATCATGTAGCTTTCAGCTGAGGGGGATTGATGATTACATTAGCAAATAGAGAAAAGATATGGAAGGATGATTAACATATATATTGTTTGGAATTATTAGTATTGCATATAATGGAAGTCAAGGGGGTTGGGAGGGAAAAGGGTGGGGGGGTTAGGGTGGGATTGGGAGGGAATTATATCTTTTGCATATGTACATGTATTTTATAATGTTGGGGAAGGGGGGGGAAGGGGGGGAAATTTGTATGTGAAAAACTTTTTCAATAAAAAACAAAAACAAACCATCATTTAATCTTCTCCCGACACTCGGGGAGAAAAGGCAGATCTTTATGGCCTTAATGAAGGCTAAAAGGGTGCCCCTTGAACTTCAGGCAGCAAAGCATTTCATAGGACAGGGCAGTGGTGAAATCCAATTTTTTTAAATACCGGTTCTGTGGGCGTGGCTTGGTGGGCGTGGTGTGGCTTGGTGGGTATGATGTGGGGTGGTGGGCATGGCTTGGTGGGTGTGGCAGGGGAAGGATATTGCAAAATCTCCATTCCCACCCCACTCCAGGGGAAGGATTGCAAAATCCCCATTCCCCACTCCTGGGAGAAGGATATTCTCCAGCACCTGTCAGAACCTGCTGGATTTCACCCCTGGGACAAGGGCTGCCACCAAAAAGGCCCGCTCCCTAGCTCCCCTCTGATGGCAGAGTTGAAAGGAAGGGACTAGGGAACTCTAAGGGACCTGGTAGAAGGGGTAGATGTCCTTAGGGAAAACTGATCCTACAGATCGCCTGGCCTGGGCCATATAGGACTTTAAAGAAGATGACCAGCACTTTGAATTGCACCCAAAATGAAACTGGAAGTCAGGGCAGCTCTTACAACAGAGATGTTACATGGGGGAACCTCAGGGCTCCCATTATGTTTGAGTGCTACCACACCCTGGACCAACTGAAGTTTCTGGCTGGTCTTCAAGGGCAGCCCCATGTACATCATCTTGCTGTAATCCAGACGGGAGGTGACCAGGCATTAATTGATCTACTAATTAATTAATTAATCAGAATAGATCTGGAAGCAACCTTAGAGGTCCTGTAGTCCAACCATCTGCTCAAGCAGGAAACTCTAAACCATTTCAGACAGGCAACTGTCCAATCTTTTCTTAAAAACGTCCAGTGATGAAGCTCCTACAGCTTTTGAAGGTGAGCTGTTCCACTGGTTAATTGTTTCTCAATGTTAGGAAGTTTCTCCTGAATTCCAAGTTGCTTCTCTCCTTAATTAGTTTCTATCCATTGTTTCTTTTCTTGCCTTCTGGTGCTTTGGAAGATAAGTTGAGCCCTTCTTCTTTGTAGCAGCCCTCAGATACTGGGATACTGCTATCATATCACCCCTAGTCCTTCTTTTCTCTATACTGGCCATACCCAATTCCTGTAATCGTTCTGCATTTTTTTTGTCTCCAGAGGGACCATGAGGAAGACCTCCTGATCCAGAAAAGGGCACATTTGGCACATCAGGCAAATCTGTTCAACCCACAAACACACCCAAACCAAGTTTTGGCCAGGAGGTATTATTTGTGCCTCCCTGTCTTAGAGATAAATATCAGGAGGGGGTAGGATCGTTGTCCACCTTTCCAAGCTATGCTGTTTTCATTACTTTACTTTTACTTTCTTTGGAATAAGGCACTTGGCTCGATTATGTATCAACAGAGCCCAAAAGCACTTACATGTAATAGCAGAGGAGGGGTCCAGATTTTTATTAGAGGACATGTAGCATATGTTAGTGTGGCTATAGGTCCCATTCCAAAAAAGACCTTGATTCTTTCAGCCAGTCCTGGCCAAGTAGAGAATGAGATGAAACCTGAAAAAAGTAAAATAAAAGCTTTTGCAAAGAAACTGGACCCCTTAAAGTGTATAAGAGAGCAATGTTTTACACTAAGCAACTATTATTTTTATTTTTCCTCCTGCATTTCTGCAGGGTATACAGTAATTGTGCATTTCATGCACAATGCATGGAGGAGAATGCATCTTTGGTTTGCAATCAAACAGCTGGACTGCATGATGAGTGTGAGATGAAGCGGAGGGAGAAATATTTGTTTCCTGTTCTCATCTTCACAATGGGAAGATGCATTACATGATTCAGGTGCCTTCACTGATCAGCCAGAAAAAAAAAATTGCTGAATCACAAGACTATCACTTTAGGCTAGAACAGATTGTTTATATACAAAAGTCCTAGCCTTATCTTTGTCTAGAGTGTGGAATGGCTAATTGCAGAAAAGAGAGGAAGGGCTGGGTTAGATGAGCCAAGCATTAAACAGTGGCTCATGATTAATAGAAATTCAGAAATTGATTTGTTCAATTCTTCCTGCCTAAAGTATTTGCCAGGAGAGAGGCATTCTCAAATTGTCCACTGCAAGTTGCACAATTGCAATTTGTAGACTGTATTACTTTTCCCCATTAGTCCCTGCTCATAGATTTGTCTGAATAACTTACCGGCAGTTGTGCCTTCTGAATGGCCCACATAATAAAGCTGCTGCTGTTTGGTTTTGTTCAGGATAAAATTTATGACGGCTGGAATGTCATAGTATCCCATCTCATGAAAACTAGGAAGAAACAAAGGAAGCCCATTGCTTTATAAGTGCCAGCCTAGGTCATCTTGCTCAGAAAGTAGATCAGCTGATCGCAT
>WNWU01000021.1:332142-368873 GCA_012654045.1 Ptyas mucosa
TATCCTATCCTATCCTATCCTATCCTATCCTATCCTATCCTATCCTACCCTACCCTACCCTACCCTACCCCACCCCACCCCACCCCACCCCACCCCACCCCATCCCATCCCATCCCATCCCATCCCATCCCATCCATCTAGCTGGGCTGGCTTGACCCCATCTGTTTTGGTTTTAATTGGAACTTAGTTTTGCTGGGTTTTAAATTAGACCGAAAATTATTTAATTATTTTAAATTGTTTTTTAAAATTTGTAATGTTTTGTTTTATCCCGGCTGTTCACCACCCTAAGTCCTGCCAGGAGAAGGGTGGTATACAAATTTAATAAAATGAAATCCCACTCCACTCCACTCCACTGCATTCCACTCATTAGCTTGTTCTATTTGTGTCTAGTACTCTTAGTATAATGGGGTTTATGTATATGCATGTGATTTATTATTTGCGATTGTTACTGGTGCTTGTTTAATAAAGTCATAATTAATAAATCATCACTGGTGCTTGAAATGTTTAATAAATTCACACATCGCTCCGCTGCATCCAGAGTTAGCCAGAAGAAACCCATATGTAGTACAATGATTAACAGATCTCTCCTATGTATGGTTAGAACTGGATTCAATCTATGGTACAAAAACCTACCTGTTTCCAGTGAAGAAGATTTTGTATAGATGTTCCAGCAGGAGAATGTGCTACATACACATCCATACGACTCTGAAATAAAACATTTATTCATCATAATTCCCTAATTAATTTCATCTGCCCTGTAACAAAAAATTCAATTAGAGCTTATTGTAAACTTGTGGGTCTATTTACATTCACGAATAGACCTAACACAATAGATGAACATCCCCAATCCAGGATACTCTTTAGTAATGTGCAGTGTAATAGGTTTAATTTTCATAATTCAGCTGGAGTTACTCTATTCATTTGCTATGTAGTTACTTTGTATTTTGAAGTTGAATGCACAAACATCAATAGTTTTGGATGACTGGAGCCATTTGTTATCTTGCAACTAGCCAGAAATATAAAGGGGCAGCTCAAAATGCAGTCTACGTGCTTTGTATTTTTCATTTTAAAACAATTCTCATCCCAGTTTGCTGATTCTTTATACAAGCCATTAGTTTTTCGAACAATCAAGGTGCTTGATTCTTCCGTTTTATTGGCATGACATTTGCTAAAAACAACTTGGAAAGTTCTCAGTTCCAATATAATGAACACAGTTACACCCCGTGTTCTAAAACGTTTGCACAAAAGTTAGTTCTTCCTTCCGGGAAATCCTGAAATCCAAATGTTAATAGTAAAGCTCAGCTTTGGCTTACTTAAATTTTTTAAAAAAGGCTTTAATCTAAGGATTAGCAAACTTTTTCTGTAAATGGCCAGATTCTATCCCCTCCGCCCATGTTTGTGACTGGCTGATCTGCAGGGTTAGGGTTAGGGTTGGAATTTCAAACGTATTTAATAGAAACCAAGCCTGATCCAGTTTTCGTTTATACATACCAGGTTGAAATTGGGAGTGTTAGGTCCAGCTATAAAAGACATAATAGATTCACAGAATTTAGGTTGAAAATTACAAAACGCAGCCTTTAGGTTTCTGAGAAAAGTAGGATTATTGAAAACTGCTCGGCAGCAATACAGTGTCTGAAAGATATTAATTAATGTATTCATTAATTAATTGGTACTGATATAATTAAGCCAAATCAAATATCATCCCAAGCCTTCTCTCCTACCATAAATTTAAGAAGAAACTCTTTAGTTCAGGAATAGCTAAACTGGATCTTTATGTGGTACATGAGAGTTGAAATTCCAAAAGGTAGACAAGAAAAAAAAGTTGGTTTAATTTAGGCTATTGTGATTAAAACTATATTAATGGAATAAAGCTAATTTGATAATGTCACATACTGTATAAAATTTTTAATATGATTTTTTTCCTAAAACAAACTGTAGTCAATTATGAAGTTTTTATTACTTTACTTTACTATTTTACTTTATTTAATTATTTAATTATATTATTTAATTTAATTATGTTATATTATTTTATTTTATTATTTTTATTTTTATAACCACCAACTTTCAGCCAACTCTGGTGGCTCCCAGTGGTTAAAAAAACATAAAATCTTAGTAAACACTATAAAACACAACCTGTGAAAATATAAAAACTGGTGCAACTCAGGTTAATGTTCCATCATCTAATTTACTTCAGCTGCTTGGGAGGAAAAGGCAGGTCTTTAGGGCCTTAATGAAGGCTAAATGTGCCCCTTGAACTTCAGGCAGCGAAGCACTTCACAGGACAGGGGCTACCATCAAAAAGGGCCATTCCTAGCTCCCCTCTGATGGCAGTGTTGAAAGGAAGGGACTAGGGCCGTGATGGCGAACCTATGGCACGTGACAGGTGGCACGTGGAGCCATATCGGTGGGCACACGAGTTCAGCTCTGGCACACATGCGTGTGCTGGCCAGCTGATTATCGGGCTTTCCGGTCCCACCGGAAGTCAGTAAATGGGCCATTTCTGGCTTCTGGAGGGCCTCCGGGAGGGTAGGGAAGGCCGTTTTTGCCCTCCCCAGGCTCCTAGAAAGCCTCTGGAGTCTGGGGAGGGTGAAAAACGGGCCTACTGGGCCAACTGGGCCATTGCATGCCAAAAGCGTGGCCAGTGCAAGGGGGGGTCACATGTGCATGTGTGGGGGGCAGGGCGCATAGAATTATGGGTGTGGGCACACCCACACAGGATCCTCCCATGCTCCCCCCGCTTTTGGCACGTGTTGGTAAAAAGGTTAGCCATCACTGGACTAGGGGGCTCTAAGGGATCTTGTAGAATGGGTAGATGTCCTTAAGGAAAGGTGATCCTACAGATAGCCTGGCCCTGGGCCATATAGGACTTTAAAGATGATGGCCAGCATTTTGAATTGCACTCAAAATGAAAGTGAAAGCCAGTACAGCTCTTACAACAGAGGTGTTACATGGGCGAAACTCGGGCTTCCATTTCTTTGCATGCTGCTGCACTCTAGTCCAATTAAAGTTTCTAGCTGAACACCTATGGAGATTCTCAATCATCCAGGTTATGGTTGCTTTCTTTCACGAGGCAACTAGACTTTCTGATTTTTCTTTGTTTATGTTTTGCTTCTCATCCAAGAAGCATCTGACTGTTGGTGGGAAATGGAAGGATTTATACTCCTTGCAGACAGCTGGTCATTTGCATTCTTTTAGCAAGTTGTTAAGGCCACCTGGAGGTGTCCTTGGGGGTCACCTCAGTGGTGCAAATGGCTGTGGAGCCTTCTTGGAACTGTTGAAAGGACTGTCCCCTTTCAACAGGAGGGATGATGTTGTATCCCTCCACCTCTGTTGTCTTCAAACGAGTGGCCTGTGCCTTTTAAATGCAGATGGACTGCTGAATCTAGTCCTGATGTGTTTGTTCTCCTATGTTGTGCCATGCATTTCTGAAGTGGAATGAAGCTTTCTTTTCTTGGCTTCTGGTGCTTTGGAAAATATGTTGATCCTGTCTTCTTTGTAGCAGCCCTTCAAATACTGGAATACTGCTAACATGTTGCCCCAAGTCCTTCTTTTTTCTAGACTGGCCATATCCAATTCCTGCAATCATTCCTCGTATGCCTTAGCCTCCAGGGTGAGCATGATCAAGGCCTCCTGATCCAGGAAAGGGCAGAATTGGTACATCAGTCAAATGTGTGCAAAGCCCTCCCAGCCAGGTTTTGGGAGGGAGGTACTATTTGTGCCTCCCTGTCCTAGAGTTCAATATCAGAAGAGGGTAGGATAATTGCCCTCCTTTTCAAGCTATGCCTACCAGTAGCTTTCATTACTTTAGTGTAACTTTACCCGAAGCACTTACCCGATACAGTGGAGGATAGACCCAGATTTTTAATATTGGACTTGTACCATATGTTAGTGTGGCTATAGGTCCCATTCCAAAAAAGACCTTAATTCTTTCAGCCAGTTCTGGCCAAGTAGAGAATGAGACGAAACCTGAAGAAAATAAAATTTTACTCTAAACAGCTATTGTATTTTTCTTCTTGCTTCTGCATTTCTGCAGGGTATACAGTAATTGTGCATTTCGTACACAATGCATGGAGGAGAATGCATCTTTGGTTTGCAATCAAACAGCTGGACTGCATGATGAGTGTGAGGTGCAGAGGAGGGAGAAATATCTGTTTCCTGTTCTCATCTTCACAATGGGAAGATGCGTTACATGATTCAGGTGCCTTCACTGATCAGCCAGAAAAAAAAAATTGCTGAATCACAAGACTATCACTTCATGCTAGAACACATTTTTTACACACAAAAGTCCTAGCCTTATCTTTCTTTGTGTAGAGCGTGGAATGGCTAATTGCAGAAAAGAGAGGAAGGGCTGGGTTAGATGAGCTGAACATTTCAAAATGGCTCATGATTAATAGAAATTCAGAAATTGATTTGTTTAATTCTTCCTGCCTAAACTATTTGCCAGGAGAGAGGCATTCTCAAATTTTTCACTGCAAGTTGCACAATTGCAATGCGTAGACCGTATTACTTTTCCCCATTCATCCCTGCTCATAGATTTGCCTGAATGACTTACCGGCAGTTGTGCCTTCTGAATGGCCCACATAATAAAGCTGCTGCTGTTTGGTTTTGTTCAGGATAAAATTTATGACGGCTGGAATGTCATAGTATCCCATCTCATGAAAACTAGGAAGAAACAAAGGAAGCCCATTGCTTTATAAATGCCAGCCTATGTCATCTTGCTCAGAAAGTAGATCAGCTGATCGCATGGAAAGGATCACAGGGTGAAAAGCCATAAAGATATTTGTGCAAGTGTAAGAAGGATTTTAGAAGAGGGAAATCAAGATCAGGTTGTTGGGAAATCTTAGGAGAAAATAATAGGATGCAAGACTACAGACCTTGTTGAATTAGCATCACCAGATTAATACCCTCAGCCCAGATCCTGATTTAGACTAATCTTGGAACTACCCAGTTCACTGGATATCACTTGATTGAATGTAATTAAAATGTTTTTTAAGAAGGTTGACAATCTATCTAAAATTCGCTGAACATACATGACTCACCTTGCAGCTAGAGCAAGTTTTATAAGGAAATATTTCAGAGTCCTTTTTAAAGACAGGAAAAGCAAACCAGAGAAAACTGTTTCTCCTGCCCAATGGAAAATAAATAGCATTTGGAAGTGACTTCCATCGTTATATCTTTCTGAGATAATGTTAAATAGTAAAAAATTAAAATATGCAAATTCATGCATAGGTCAATTGCATAACTTAGCAAATATATTTACATTATTTATCACTAGATTTTGCACCACTAAAATAACTTTCTCTTCAGGTTCTCTTATGAACCTGGTCTTTGTGGTTCTCCAGAAGCCCATGGCCAGCAACTATCGTTTGACTCTAAGGGAGTCTAATATATTGTTTTGGGGAAAGAACTGGAATAAGCTCAGTAGAATGAAACCCTTTAACTTTCATTTTAATTTTCATTTTAATCTCATTATTTTGTTTTTTGGCCCCTTCAAGTGAGTCTTGATTCCAAGAAACTGTCTGGACAAGTCCTGATGTTTACTTGGCAATATTTTAGAAGTGGTTTGCCATTGCCTGTACTCTAGCACTAAGAGAGATGAACTGGCTCAAGGGCTTCAAGTTGGGTTTGTGCCAAAGATAGAATTAGAAGTCATACACTCCTGGTTTCTAGCCTAATGCTTTAACCACTACAACAATCTGCCTCCTGCTCCTATCTTTTTAAGTTAATAATTGATTATAATCTATTATCCCTTTTAGATCGTCTTACCTAAAGCTCCAGAATTCCTTCTGCCACAGCTTCAGTGACTTATGATTTGAAGACCAGGTGTTTCCTCTGCTATTTCCAAGCCAAACATCATAGCCATTATCTGCTAATATGAAACCAAAACTGTTGTGAGGCTGGTTAGAAATCCAATGGGAACCATCTCCAACGACACTATGTAGCAAAAACACAACAGGTCGTGCAGCTGTAAAATAAAAAGAGATGCTTTTTAAAAACGAGCCAGATCGTTGAAGACTGCAAAACCATTGAAGTATTGGTTGCAAATAAAACTTGCAAAGAATCAACATTTGTGGTACATTGTTACAATCTCTTATTAGAAATAGCTTATGTTACGCTGGCTGGAATGAAAGCATGATCATTATGTGATTAAATCTATAGAATTTAGGAACTGAGGTTTTATTGATTCAATGGATCTACTCTAAGCATATGCAAATCCATTCCTTTGTCTCCAACATTATGATATATTCTCAATGATATGGTATCATCTTCAAATCTAAACTCTTATATAGAAAGGTTGTAGAACTCTTCTTCTTTAAAAGAAATTGACTAGATTGCTTGTCCTATTGTATTATCCATTGTCTTAGAAACAGTATCATGATGTACAATACCTCAGGATGCCTTAGTACACCCTCAAATTGAAGATATATTTTTTCTTAAATCTTTCAAGACTCAACCTATTTAAATTATGCATTGGACTACTAAGCCAGTTTAATAGCTAAAACTTTTTCTCAATGCTTCTTAAATGGGATTCACCGTTGAACATTTTTAAAAAAATTAGTGTGTAATTGGACGGTTTTGTTCTTGGTGGTTTCTTTCATTCAACATCTGGTGCCATGATTGGTCACAATAGTGTGATATCTTATTATACCATTCCAGTTTTAAAAACTGTTTCATTGAAAAGAAGAGTGTAAGATTCTCAAAATCTCAATTAATCTGTCAGTTGGTCTCTTAAGGTTATAGGTCCTTCAAGATGGTTTGATTATCACCTTTTCTAAGATATTGAAAGGGGACGTTTACAGTACAATTTCTTGTAACTTCCAATACAAATGCCAGTGTTCATTCTCTGACCCATTTGCCATTTCTTAAACCAGACTGCCATCGGATGCCATTTGATTTGTCCATGGTCTTACCTTTATTTGCGCCATTATACCTTCCGTGTGGTATTCTGTTAATGGTAAGTATATATCCATCTTCTGTTTCAACATGATATTCCTCACTTGGATAGTTATGAAAATGGATAATTTCACTCTGTAAAAGGAAGAGAAAAAAAAACCAGGCCCAACTTGTCTGAACTTATATTTTCTGAACACAAATGGGCAAACAAGATGATGAATACTGTAGAAAGCTCAGGAATGTTCTGTTCCAACATCAAGGAGGTTGCCAAAAATATAAACCTTCAAAAGGTGAAGCATAAGCAAGATCAGATTTATTTGTCAAGGATCCACCCCCAAAGTCAGTGGAATGAAAAGTTTTAAGAACATTGATAAACCTTTGAAGTACTTTGAATGACACAGACAAAAATAAACACTATGCCTTTTTTTCTTCATTAGGAGAATTGACAATTTCAAATGCCTTTATTATGTGTGTCTTTCAACTTCTTTGCAGAGCACAGAATCTTGCACTGACCCTGTAGATAATTGTCAAGCTTCCCTTTCAGTGTAGATGGAATTGTTTAACACATGGAAAGCTCTTACTCTGTGCTTAGTGGAAGGGCTATCAGAACCAAGTCTGCAAAAATTTAAAATATGAAATAGAAATTACATAGTTGGCCTGTGGTAAGACTGGCAAGCAGTTTAATTTGTAGGGCTCCTCATTAAGGGTCTAGAACAGTGGTTCTCAACCTTCCTAATGCCGCGACCCTTTAATACAGTTCCTCATGTTGTGGTGACCCTCAACCATAAAATTATTCCTAAAACCATTGAAAATATGTGTTTTCCGATGGTCTTAGGCAACCTCTGTGAAAGGGTCATTCAATCCCCAAAGGGATCGCAACCCACAGGTTGAGAACCATTGATCTAGAAGATCTGGATTAGGGTGGTGGTAGAATTGATTATTTTTTTCTCAGAAAAAAATAAAGTACATTTAGACACCACCTGTAGGGTTAGCTATGTACATCAGCATGCAGAGAACCCTGTAGATAATTTTCAAGTTTTTCTTTCCATGCAATGATTCCTCTTTTGCATTTCTTTTACGTATCTGGCTTCACCAAACAGTCAAAATAAATTTAACATACAATATTCATAAAACATTCAGGGTCCAAGTTATAGTTGGTGTCAAGTCTTTCTGAAGTTTCCAGTTCTTCCAAGCTGAGCATTCCATGGCATAAATAAACCATTATGATGAAACTCGTCATCTTCATCCTATAGGAAGCAATTCAGTCATTGATTAACTTTTATAAACATGAGCTTCCTGAAGATACAAAACACCAGTTGCTCTGAAATATCTTCTGCTATCTGCCTATTGAGCAGAATTTTACTTCTAAAAACAATGGGAAAAAGTAACGCCAATTAGAAAATGGCTTTGATCTGAATGAGTGCTGAAAAATAATTAAACTCACTTAAGCAGTGGATTAAACGAATAGGTAGCCAAGGATCAGCATCAAGTTAAGCAACAGAAAAACCTACTGGTTAGGATTTATACATATCTTTCTCTCGTGTTCCCATGTGACCTGTTTCACCTATTGTACCTCCAATTTGAATTAAATGATATGAAAAAGGACTCTAGGATGAACTTTCCAACCAATCAAAAGTAGTGGAAGCCATCTGTTCAGATTTTGCGAAAGATAGTTGCATCCCATAATCTTAACCATAGGCGATACTGAATGGTGCTACAGGTTTTGTATAGTAGTGCCTAGGTACTCATTGTTAATTGTTCCAGGAGGCACATTGAGTACTAAAAACAATGAATACTAAAGAATTTTCTCCCATAAGGAATAATATAGAGTCACAAGGCAGCCAACATCGACAAATTCTAGGTTGTACATTGAGTACCAAGATAAGTACCAGGTCAAAATTCTTATGAAAAAATGCATCGCGTACCAAATTCAATGGATTGCAAAGCAGTTGGTTACCTAGTACCACTGTGTTTCAAAGCATTTATAGGATACTAGATCATTACATTTTAGTTAAACCTTTCTTAGCCAGGCTGTTAGGATATACTACTTGTCCTGTTTCAAGTTTTACACACACACACACACACACACACACACACACACACACACACACAGAGGAATTTAACACTTCACTTCAAGACTTGAGAGATAAACAGTGAACAAAGTATGTAAACAAAACAGGAACTTGCCTGAAAAAGCTTATTTTTAACAGAAACATTCAGAAGATGAGTCCAAATCCAGTCCAGATTCCAAGAGCCAAGTCAGGGTTGTCATCCAGTGCAAAGATCAGAGATCCAAGGTTTCTTACACAGATAGAAGCCACACGTATCATATAAGAGCTAGAAATTAGTCATTGTTTCCCAGATCCAGGAAATGCAGCATGCATTAGAATTATTTCTTAAATAAGGATACAGTCAGCTAGCACTAACCAATGAATTTACTCCCTTGTTTGTGAAGAAGCCTAATAGAATGTTGCTGCTTTGATCTCTTCTCTACTCATTGAGTCTGGGTATGGCAGGCCATATGGGAGAATTATTTTTATTACTTTTTATTTTTATTAGTTTGATTTATATGCTGCCCTTCTCCGGAGACTCAGGGCAGCTTACAATGCTTTTAAGCAATAGCCTTCATACTTTTGTATATACCTGCTTAGTAGGGCTTTTGGCCCCCCCCAAGCAGTGTTCTATTTTAAACAAAGTCAGCTTATTGTCCCCACAAAGCAATTGCCCTCATTTTACCTACCTCGGAAGGATGGAAGGCTGAGTCAACCTTGAGCCTGGTGAGAATTGAACTTGTAGTAATTGCAGGCAGTTGGCAGCTAAATACTACTTTAACAGTAGTTTAGTCCACTGCGCCACCAGGCTCTTTCCCATTCAGAATGGATGGGAGGGTACTTATTTAGCTTAACACAAATAGCAAAAGAAATTGTCTTGTCTATTAGATAGGTTTCTGTTAGATCAGTTCCAACTGGACGAACCTTTTTGTAAAACTCAAGTATGCTGCAAATGAATTAAAAACCTAGACCAAGTAGAACTATAATTATTTATTGGAAAACCAATTGGCCAGGAGCCAAAGAACTGCACAAACCATATGTCCTACAACTGGTTATTCTGGACATTGGTCCAGCATATCTAGCAGGCACCAGATCGATAAAACGGATAAAACTTTTATGGATATTTGTTATTTAAATAGCTGCCATGCCCACGGAGAGGGCTCGTAACTTGGGCATCCTCCTGGATGCACGGCTGTCTTTAGAAGAGCATATGACGGCCATGGCCAGGGAGGCTTTTTATCAGGTTCGCCTGATACGCCAGTTGCGCCCCTTTCTGGATTGGGACTCCTTATGCACGGTCACTCATGCCCTTGTTACTTCCCACCTGGACTACTGCAATGCTCTCTACATGGGGCTCCCCTTGAGGAGCACCCAGAGGCTCCAACTGGTCCAGAATGCAGCCGCGCGGGTGATTATGGGGGCGACATGGCGCTCCCATGTAACACCTCTCCTGCGCGAGCTGCACTGGCTTTTGGTGGTCTTCTGGGTGCGCTTCAAGGTATTGGTTCTCATCTTTAAAGCGCTCCATAGCTTAGGGCCCGGGTACTTACAAGACCACCTTCTGCCACCCATAACCTCCCACCGACCAATACGCTCCCACAGAGAGGGTCTCCTCAGGGTGCCGTCAGTCAGGCAGTGTCGACTGGCAACCCCCAGGGGGAGAGCCTTCTATGTGGGGGCACCCGCCCTCTGGAACGAGCTGCCCCCAGGGATACGATTGATCCCAGACCTCCGTACTTTCCGCCGGACTCTGAAGACTTTCTTCTTCCAGCAAGCCGGGCTGGCTTAAAAATTTTTTATCTGTTTTATGGGGAAGGGGTTTTAAATCGGGGTAGCCAATATGAATTTAATTATGTTTTAAATTATTTTAATTTTCATACTGTATGTATTTTAATTCTGGCTGTTCACCGCCCTGAATCCCCCTGGGAGAAAGGCGGTATACAAATTTAATAAATTGAATTGAATTGAATTGAATTGAAATTTCCATATGCTGATTCCTCCCATTAGAGATATTCCCTTTTTTGGAAGGGGTTGCCTTCCCCTTACAGATCAGAACCATGGCCTGGCAATTGCATTCATGCTTGATAGCCCTATTGCAGTGGTAATGGTGATGAGGAGTGTGTGCTTTTATTAGCTGACTCTGTATTATGGAAAAACATGTTACTGAAGTTGAGGCTGTCCCATCACCCTTGTTGCAGTTTAGATGATGTTTAATTGGTGGAACATTATGTGAATATCTTTAACACTATTATTAATAGTTTGTGACAGCTCTCCTTATTCTTTATTTATAAGGCTGTTTTATTTGTTTTGCTGATTACACTAGAAGTGATCTAAGGAGGAATAGAAAGATTGTTAGTAATATAGCTGAGAGGTATGATGTCCCTTCATAGCTGGAATATTCAAGTCAAGGGTATAGCGACTGTATTATGAAAAATACCTTTCCTCATTTTTAACCTCAAGGAGAAAGAGCAATAAAATAGCATTTAGGCTTATATACTGCCCATAGCACTTTGCAGCACTCTCTGGATGGTTTATAGTGTAGAAGCATTATTTGTATATTGTCCCAACAATTTGGATCCCCATTTTACCAGAACTCAGAAGGAGGGAAGGTTGAGCCAATCTCAAGCCCTGACAGGATCGAACTATAGGCTATGGGTAGAGGTTGCCTGCAATACTGCACTTTAACCACTGCACCATCAGGGTTCAGAAAGAGGGAGCAAGATACACAGAATCCAAAGTCTTTAAGCACCCTCTATCATCTAAACATAAAAGCAGACTGTAAATTATAGAAAAAAGAGGTTTCAGAAGAAACTGAAGCCTATGCAATACAGTGGGAGGTGGTGAGGAGAGCAATATTTTCATCCAGCCTGGGTAGAAACTGAAAGAGTTCCCACCAGAAAATATAGAGACTGAGCAGAACTATAAATTTTTAAAAGTGGTGGTGGGAAAACCTAGGACCAGGACAGTTCATTGAGGTAACTGGCCATCATTAGATGAATTGCCAGATAATAACCAAAAATTTAATTATCAATTTTATGGAGTGTGTATGAGACCATCAACCCAGTCAAAAACAGCTGCACAAAGCAGCAACCAGGAGTTGGAAGGAGTTGGAAGACTATCACATGCCATGTGATAGTCAATCAGAATTAGAGCTATCACTAGATCGGAAAGAAGGGCTTTTAAAAAACACTGTTTTAAAGCAGAGCTAATATAGGGAGAGGTCAATAGCAATTTAACTAGGTGAGTGAAGCTCACAAAGATCTGTTTTCATTCACTATTTTATTGAAAGAAGGCACCAATATTTTTTGAATGGGAAAATAAATACAGTGTGCAGATTCATATAAATGAATTTAACTAGCAGGGGATTAATTAATTTTCTAGCCCAGTCTATTCAACTATCCTTCTCCTACCCCACATTTGGCATTGCATAGTAATATATTCTAGAAGCAATCTGGAATAAACCTAAGTGGGGTGTGATATTAAAAAAAATATTGTCATTGATTTTGTACTCACTGATTCTAAAGATATCCTTTCAGTCACTGATCCAGTTGTTTCTCTTAATCCCTCCTTCTGTCTTCTCTCTAGAAGACTCAATTAACTTCCAAGGTGAAAAAATTTCTTAAAAATGCTGAACATGTGGAAGGAGTCATACAGAGCTCTAATGACATCACCCTCTCTGAATATCCATGAATTCGGTGTTTATATCTGCAGAAGGAAAACTTTGGTTATGATGTTTTCCTTACAGCCGCTTTTCCATCCATAGACATAGAATTGCCTGTGAGAATGTTCTCAGTGGGTGGTCCTTTTGAACAGCATCAATAAGGGACAAATACCTAATGGAATTGCTTGTACAACAAGCGCTTCCCTTAAAATTAAATTCAGATAATGAGGGCTGATGGAAAGGAAGCCAAAATACAGTTCCTTGTGAAGCTGCCAGAATGATCAGGAAAACGTGGATTTTATAGATAAATAGATAGATGAGAATTGACTGCGGTTTAATGTGCGCTGGGCATTAATTGGTCACATCAACTTATGAGAAGTTGGGAGTAGTTGGAAAAAGAAGATTGGAAATTTGATTGACAAATCTGTACCACTCCAGTTATTAAACATGGTATCACACATCTTCCTCACAGCTCTCACCAGTAGGAATCCTGGTTTCTGTCATGTGAAGTTCTTATTTGGCAATATCCCCAAAGAGCTTTTTTCAAAAGGCAACTGGACTTGGTTTTCCTTGAAGACTTTTTGTCAGATCTGCCCCAATCAGATCCCTTAGGAAAGAAAGGCCCTCGATTACATTTACGGTGAAGTGATAGGCTCTTTTACTAAAGGTTGCTGGTTGCAGTAAAGTCAGGCCAGAACTGAAGTTTCCTGCGCAAAAGGTTACAAATTTTTCCCCTCTTCCCAGCCCTTCCCTCTTTGACCAGTTCATCTTTAGCCAATGGAACGTTTTGAGAATCACTGAGATGTTTGGAGCAGTCCACATTCCATTTTCAGGATGAGTGACTCACAAAAACTGGCTCTGCGCTGCCCTGGTCTTTGTCAAGTTTTCATTCTGCCCTCCCTATTTTCCATCTTATCACCATACATGTTTATTGCCCATTTTCCCCTCCCCCCAGCTCTTAATGTCAGGATACTGACAAGGCACCAAGCCAAAGATGGCAGGACTGACATCCCCCCCCCCTCCCGTCAGAGATGTTAATACTGTAGAGGAAACAAAAGAGGAGAGGAAGAGACAGATGCAAATGCATAATTAATTTGGCAGTCATTGAGTATTATTACTCAATAATACTGGGTATTTACTGGGTATTATTCTTGGAACTTCTTAAGTAGTTTGGAGGCTTTAATATGTTTGGAATCTATCCACTCAGTTTCAGAGGGAGAGATATACTGGGTTTTGCCTCAATGCATGTGACAGTCCAGTACATCCTTGACCTCAAAATGTTGCTCTCCTTTAATCATGCTGGGATTGGGAGGACATTTTGTTTCTAGGCATAGGGATGAAGTGATTTCTGGTTTTAGGAGGTTACAGTGGAATACCGGATGGATCCGCCTAAGTGTTTTTGGTAATTCAAGTTCAACAGTCACAGGAATAATAAACCTTCTTTTGGAGAAAGGGCCAATGTACTTTGGGCCCAGTTTTTTGGAGGGTTGTCTAGACTGCAGGTATTTGGTGGACAGATAGATTTCACCCCCAACTTTAAAATTTTATACCAGCCAAGTGTATTATAATTGTAAAATCCATTCTTTTAAGGTGGCTGTTGGTGGGGTAGCCTGGGGCAGTTAGGGAGTAGATACAAAGTCCTGCCCCTTGGTTACCTTAAAAGGAGTGAACCACTAAGTGGTTTACAGAGTCAGCATCTTGCCCCCAACAATCTGGGTCCTCATTTTACCCACCTTGGAAGGATGGAAGGCTGAGTCAACCTTAAGCCTGGTAAGATTTGAACTGCCAAATTGAAGGCAGCTGGTAGTCAACAGGATAGAGCATCAGCTGGGAAATTCTTCCCACCAGGAGGAAACACAGAGTGAAATTGAATTGCAGGGTGAAATATAAGTACCTTGTCCCGTCTTGCCCCCTCTGCCTTAGCTCTTGATGTCAGGGTACTGGCAAGGTGCCAAGACAAAGATGGCAGAACTGACACATCTACTTCTCATCCAAGAAGCTCCTTCAAGGAAAACCAAGTCTAGCTGCCTTTTGAAAAAAGCACTTTGGGGACAACCATGACCTGGATGACTAAGAATCTCCCTAGACATTTAATTCGGCAATAGCTTTGAGGACTTTTGCTGACATTTCATGGAAACTCCTACAACATATTACACTGTATTGTTTCCAATTATGTCTAACAACTGGGTAGATCAAAACAGGATTGTACCATAGCATAAATAAGTATAATAGCATATTAACTTGATAGGCAGATCTTTTAGAAGCAAAGTCTTGGCAAACTAAATACAGGGAATTATTTCAGATGAGTTGCATGTACATTGTTGAATTAGATGGGGCTCATAAACAGTTGGCTGTTCAGGAAGGATTTGGAAAGCTTTTTGAAATGAGGCAAGCAAAACCAAATTGAGTTCAACTGAAGATTGTGAGCAATTTGGTACTCTCACAAATTTAACATTCCCAACAGACTGACAAGCAAGCCAGCAGGGAGATATAAAGGAAGAGGGAATTTTTTTAAAAAAACTGTCTGCCATGCATTACTTAGTTAGGTGCTATCAAGTTCATCTGGATTCTTGGTGATTATATTGACACTAATTGCTATCATGATTTGCCTGTAGTGTATTTCAAACCATATGCAAAATTCTAACGACGTGGCATATGACATAGCTCACCCTGAGGATAACATTTATTCTTTATTACTGCAGATATAAATCTTCAACATGGGCATGCAATGTAGCTACAGTATACACAAGATTATTTAGAACAGTTAAATGAAATAACTCTATTGTTTCACTTGAACTCACTTCTGAAAATCCTCCAGCTACTGGACTACAATGGAGGTTGTAAGATGATACAAAGTGTCACGTCAAGCCAAATGTTCTCACCTTTTCACTTCAAATTGATATGTTTAGTTTCCCAAAGACTAGCAAAATGACAAAATAAAGGTCAGAAGGGTGTTGGGGGAGGGGGTTCAGAATGCAACTGACACAGGTGTGAAATCCAGCAGGTTCTGACAAGTTCTGGAGAACCGGTAGTGGAAATTTTGAGTAGTTTGGAGAACTGGTAGCAGACATGTTGAGTAGTTTGGAGAACCGGCAAATACTACCTCTGGATGTCCCCAGAGTGGGGTGGGAATGGATAGTTTGCAATATCCTTCCCCCAGGAGTGGGGAGGAAATGGAGATTTTGCAATATCCTTCCCCTGCCATGCTCACCAAGCCACGCCCACCAAACCACACCACACCACAGCCACCAAGACACGCCCATAGAACCTGTAGTAAAAAAAATTGAATTTCACCACTGAACTGACAGGAGCAAACCCTGAGTAATAATACATCTGGTAAGGCATAAAGATAAGTTGAAACAATTTATTGAAGGACTTGTTTGCCGTAATAAAATAGAATTGCAGAACAACACAGAGAAAATTGCTTAGATGAGAAATGGGATTCAATAAGTTGCAATATCAATGCATTGCATAAGAAATATGGAGCAAACAGGCTTAAGTATCAGTTGAGAAACAATAGCATAGATCTGTGTATACACTGTCAATCTTGATACCTTGATTTGAGATGTCTTAGTGCAGGGATGTAAGACAGAGGATTAGTGAATACTGTTTGGCAAATGCTAATACAAGCTGGTTTGATCTACATTTAAAAAGTCAACCAAATAGCTTTATTTTTAAGACTAAAAATAGATGTCCGGATATCTACAGTAACGACACTGAACCTGCTGTTTAAATGTGGATCTTAAAAATACATTGTGGTAGCCTACAGGAGTCCATGCCTCCCTGCAAGTCTGTCAAATAAATATTTTCTTGTTAACTGTTGAAACTGAGCATGGGAGAAGTAGAATAGTTTGTGGAGTCCATGGTGCTTTCTTGGTTGTTTGCTTGCAGACACTTCATTACCCAACTAAGTAACATCATCAGTGCTAGTGGGCATGAGATT
The DNA here is from genome assembly GCA_012654045.1 of Ptyas mucosa. Classification (NCBI taxonomy): domain Eukaryota; kingdom Metazoa; phylum Chordata; class Lepidosauria; order Squamata; family Colubridae; genus Ptyas; species Ptyas mucosa. The sequence continues at coordinate 348,692 of WNWU01000021.1, forward strand.
CACTCTCTATTTATATTTATCACTTTATTAAATTTATATGCCGTCTGTCTCATTATCCCTGAGTCACTGAGTACGGAATCTTTGTAAGCCTCTACTTAATCCTGCCTAAGAAAATTAAGTTTCTGCAACAGAAAGTGACCATTGAAAAATTCAGCAAATCAGTCTGGCGGGGCTAAATTACAAAATCAGCAAATGTTCTCTAATCTTGTTTGCTACAGGTAATTGATTTACGGCCGATCACTTAGCAATCACTCAAACTTACAATGGACCCCCTCCCAAGTACTTACAAACTGGTTCTGAAGTTTCAATGCCACCCCACCCAGTCGTGAGACTAATTAAGCTGTTTGCAGCATCTTACACTCCCATGACTGTAAATTGTGATGTTTTTGCTGAAAAATGGCATTTACTTTCAATTTTTGGCAAAAGTGCCCCATAATGAACGATGAATTTGCTTAACAACCACAAGGCTCACTTAATGATAGTCACAAAAAAACCCTTGTAAATTCAAGTTGGTTACATGATAACCTACTTTAACAACATTATGACTTACAACTGTCGTAGGCAGGCTCTGTTACTCTTGTTTAGTTTAGTTTAGTTTATTGTTATTGCACCTTGTACAATGAAATTAAATGCCATCTACAGTGTAACAATATAATATAAAAATAAAACACAAACACACATCCTTCACATTCTATACAATTGAATTGAAAGTCGATATTGCATTAATATTGCACTATATAGCAGACTTCAATATAGTTACTGCCTTATTGTAAGTTGACAACTATTTGTATTACCTTTCCCCTCCCCCTCTTTTCCTGATAATACTGTTCCAAAAATGTATCCTGTTTCCCCGAAAATAAGACATCCCCTGATAATAAGCCCAATCGGGCTTTTGACTGCATGCGCTAAAATAAGCTTCCCTCCGAAAATAAGCCCTCGCCAAAAATATTTAAACACAGATCTGGAAATCAGGTAAGATGGCAAGAGGAGCCCCATCTTGCTCCATGCACCCCAAAATAATAAGACCTCCGTGAAAATAAGGCCAAATGCTTATTTCGTTTGGCCTTATTTTATTATTAAAAAATGTAAGACAGGGTCTTATTTTTGGAAAACACGGTATTTGTCTTCAGCTCAACTGAATTCAAAGAGCGGAAATGATTCTGATTTAAATTGTACTGTATGAGTGGGGAGCAATTTTGATTGCAATTTCAATGTTTGAAACGGAAAATATATATTTAAAAAACTAACATTATCCAATGTGTATTAGAGAGATCTGTCACTGCAGCCAAAACTACAAATAGCACATTAAATCAAGGGATGATGCGATAGGTGACAAACACGGGGAGAATTACAGTGAAGATCATTATGTTCCAGTTATCCATTTTGTTTTGTTTTATTTTGGAAGAGATTATGCATGCTTCTTCATCAGAGCAATTATTTCGTTATACATGCGTTGGGGTGCATCCAGACCCCAGATGAAATCAAGGTGTGCCCAGTCTGGAATGGATTTATGGGAAACAAGGTGTTTGATTTGAGGCAATAAAATAGCAATATCTTTTGGATCTGAAAGTAGATCTTTTCCTCCCGTCCATACCACAGTTGGAACTGTCATATCATTCACTTTATATAATGGAGGAGTAGGCTAGAAAATATATAAATACATAAAACAATACAAAAATTAATTAAAGCAACTGGCTTTTTTTTAAAAAAAATTAAAACATATAAATGGAAGCAGAGTTAGTATATTGAAATGAATTCTTTATAGTTCTTGGAAGGTTCACAAACATTAATAAATAAAACAAATTTTTATTATTATTATTTAGGGAGAACATGAAAACAACAATAAAATGAATGCAATGAAAATCAAGACCATTAAAATGATTTTAAGGAATAATTAAACGCTTGATGGAGTAGATGCACTTTTGTCATTTTCTTAAATATTTGAAAGGGGGAGGGGCAATGCCCCTTTCTAGGGCAACCACAACCTAGCCAAGCAGCAAGAGGGATTTTCCGAAAGCTTCCCCTGCTGATCTAAACCAACTATCACAGGGCTGTCAAACTTGCATCGTCACAATGTCATCATGTGACATATTGGGACTTCTCCCCCTTCGCTAAACTGGGTGAGGGAGGGGCTAGCATGTGACGTATCCGGCCCATGGGCCACAAGTTTGACACTCCTGAACTATCAGATTCACAGTGGGACAATTGGTCACTCAGATAGTAAGAGCTTAAGTCCTTTTGGATCTATGATTATTACTGCTTCCCCTTTTACATTGCTTCTTCCCGTCATAGGACTTTTAGGTTTTACTAATTCTTTACTAAATATTGGGAGTGTTATAAGCCATGCATGGCTTGTAACAGGGAGTGCATGTAAAGTGTCCTGACCTCAAAATGGGATGTTCTCTCATGAAGGCCCATCCTAATTCCATTCTTGTATATTTTAAGAGTTTTAGATATGGTCAGAATAAAATTAAAAAATCCTGATAGAATGTGTTTGCTTGCTTTATGCTTCAGGACATGTGCCATTCTTATTGTCATCTGAGAATTTTAACATAACAAAAATAATCAGCTGTGAGCAAGGTGCTGAGGAATCATGTTGTCGTGTCAAAAATAAATGTCCTGATTATAATTTTATCATGGCTTATTATGTTGTGCATGCATGAAATGTATATACCATAGTGACATAGGGACATCCATTGGGCTCAGTCCTTAAGTGCCTTTGCTGTGCAAATTATTTTCAATAGCAATAGCACTTATATACCACTTTACAGCCCTCTCTAAGCAGTTTACAGAGTCAGAGTCCTCATTTTACCCACTTCAGAAGATTGGAAGACTGAGTCAACCTTGAGCATGGTGAGATTTAAACTGCCAAATTGCAGTCAGCCAGCAGTCAGCAGAAGTAGCCTGCAGTACTGAACTCTAACCACTGCGCCACCGTGGCTAGTATAATCCAGAAACTTGCAGTGAATTTGAAGAAATGAGTAAAGCTGATGCAACTTTGTAAGGTTTGCTGTCAGTCGCAAGGAATAGGAATCTGGCTGCCAGGTTTTGTAATTAGCAGGATATGATAAAGAAGTTGTAAAGGTAAACAACAGTGAAATAATGTAGTGAAAGAGAGATGAGATAAGGAGCTTCTTAGCAGACACAGACCATCCTGCAAGGATAGAATTGATCTCTTTAGGACAGAAAAATGGCTTCTCTGGAGCAGTGTTTCTGAAACTTGGCAGTGTTAAGATATGTGAACTTTGACTCCCAGAATTCCCCAGCTAAATGCTAGCTGGAGAATTCTTGGAGGACTCCACTGAGTAGAGACATTTGACTCAGAGGGGAAACAAGTGTGGAAGGAATAGCCTAGACAAAGAAGAGGAAGTGGCGGGCTAATATAGCAATGGGAGCAGTGGTGGGTTTCAAATTTTTTTACTTCCGGTTCGGTGGGCGTGGCTTGGTGGGCGTGGCAGGAGAAGGATACTGTAAAATCTCCATTCCCTCCCCACTCCAGGGGAAGGTTACTGCAAAATCCCCATTTCCTCCCGTTCAGCTGGGACTCAAGAGGCAGAGAATAGATGGGGGCGAGGCCAGTCAGAGGTGGTATTTACTGGTTCTCCGAACTACTCAAAATTTCCACTACCGGCTCTCCAGAACTGGTCAGAACCTGCTATAACCCACCTCTGAATGGGAGGAAACAACAACAACAAGAAGAGCAAAAGTAAAAGATTTAAAGTCAGACAAGAACACAACTTGAGATGAGGAGAAAAAAAGGTAAGATTTTGAGGTAAGAGGAAGACTAAGATGATAAAGAGCAGCTAGACAACTTTTCTATTAGAACACAAGGCAAAATTGCTCACTTGTTTGTATGTACGAGTTAAAGGGAGAATACACAAAGCTTTCCTCAATTTCTGGGAGTGCCTGCTTGTAGCTTGGATTCAAGAGAGGTGAATCCACCCTTGAAGGAAAGCAACCTATATATTAGCTGGAGAGAAGATTGACAGCAAGAGGGTGAGGCATATGCCTAGTAGGAAGAGCATTCTCTGTTTGACAGCTGAGAGAAGAAACTGTGACTGGATAAAGTAATGCACAGCTGTGTGAATTTGGATTGTGGCTACCCCAGATGAAGTACAGGAAAAATCAACAAGACCCAAGAATTCAGAGAGGAGGAGGAGAAACTTAAGTAAGGTTATTGAATTGTGTGGATATCTTTGGGCTTTAAAATATACTTGGCTTTTTTTTATGTGGATGGCAGAGCAAAATAAAGGGAGGGAAAGAAATTGCATTTGCCAAGCAGAGTATGAAGTAATGGAGGAATGAAATTCATTCCTATAGAATTGTATAATTACTGATGTTAAAAAAAAGTTATTTTTGAATTCTTTATGTAAATTGGGTTGTAGATTTGTGTGGTTATTGTTCTAATTCAAGAAGTAGAACAGAGCTATTCAGAAAGTTCTGGTTCTGAATACTAGATATTTTCAACTGAAAATATATCTTGGGCATTATTGGGTCAGAGAAGAACTATAATTGCCTCTTAGACTGCCCAGCTTGATATGAACATTTTGGTGGCATACTTGATGGGGGGGGGGGAGAGCTGGGAGAAAGTTTGCTTGACATATCTCCACAGGGGACTTCAACTGTCAATCCCATGCCCATTTTTGATTTTGAAGCAGAGCTTTGCTAACAGTTTCTTATTGCTGCTGGGACCATCAGGATTCCATCTCCACCTTACCCTTACAGATAGGACTATCTGATTATACCCAGAAAGTTAGATTCATTACAATGAATTGACAATAGACAAGTGTTCATGAAAAATTAAAACTCAGTTAAAAACAACATTCTTAATGTAGTTGTGATTCATCCCCAAATTCTCTGAAATAACTTGGCTTCAACTAGCAATCTGAAGGCTATTAATATTGGAGAACATCTTGTCTCCATGAGGAAGCTATTTCAGAAGATGATGGCCATCAGAGAGAAATAACACTTCCCTCTCACTTCCTGGAATTGGGTCCTACTAATAGTTTCTCAGGGAAAGGCACCTCGGATGGGGTGAATCAGATTGGATGAGATAGTCAAAGGTACCAGGTGTCTATGAATTATTTCTCCCCACATACATTTTCTTTGCTTTAATTTTTTCAAAATTTGTGGCTATAAATAAACGAATATTGCCATACCTGATTGTGCTTCATTTTATTCTTCCTCTCATCACCCCAGTCAAAACCCTTGAATAATCCACAACGAAAAATCTAGCAATAAGGCAAGGATGAAATGAAATGCACTATTAGTGAATTAGTAATGATGAATTGCAGTCATACAGGTACTGTTGTCTATTGAATGTTGAAGTTATAATGGGTCTTAACCCCTGACAGTAGAAGAGTAGATCTGAACACACCCAAACTTTATGTTCATGAGAAATTCAACTCTACACACATTTGCCTAGTAATCTCATTCTACTATTCTACTATTTTTGAGGAGACAGGTATTATTGTAATATAAAAATTTGATTCAGATATTTGACCTAGAGCTACAGAACCAACTTGCTTTAAAAGTTGATTTGCTCATTTCAGTTGGACCTCCATCAAAATGCGAAGTTGAATTATTAGCTCTTTCGATTGAAACTTCTTGTTTGACTAAAATTCTTCCTTCAAGTCATATGCAAGAGTGTCTAGCCCAGTAGTGGGTTGCCCCTGGTTCAGACCAGTTCTATAGAACCGGTAGCAAAACCGGTGAGAGGCTCTGCCCACCAACCCCAACATCATCAGGAAGCTTCTGCGCATGCACAAAAGCACACACGAGCGAAGCAAACATGTGCGCGCGGCCCCATTGCAAACCGGTAGTAAAGGTAAGTAGAACCCATCCCTGCTCTAGCCTTCCAGTTCCAGCTGTCCACCAAGAACCAACCTTAGTGGGGGGAAATCACCTGAAAGCAAGGAGGTGGTGATCTCCAAAATGTCATGAGGTTGGCCACAGCTACACAATCAAAGGCTTTCTGTGTTTTATATGTGTTGTATGTGATACATGTAAGGAGTGAGTCTGCACATTCAGTCTTGACTCTTTTGACACCTTCCTGAGGATGTTCCTGCCTGATAGCATTAGTCTGAGATTCATATAAGTCTGATATGAAGAGCAATGCATGAATTTTTGCTCATTATGTTTCTTGACTGCTTTCCACCCAGCTTTAAAACAGCTTGGGGTACAAGAATATTTTGCAAATCTGAAATAGTGCTACTCCTTATACTGTCTGTTGGAAGGCTCTTCCCCCTCAGTTTGTCTATTTATAAATATGAAACTCTTAGAGAGAATCCCTTTATTTCTTTGTTGGTAAACATAAAATTCAACACAAAAATAATTTTATCGCGAAAGTGACTGCCTGCGAAGGCTCCTGGATTGGGGCTGAAAGGCAAAACAGAAGCACTATGCTCCGTCTCATAATTGGGTAGACCAGGTTGCCCTGATAGACCAGTCTCACCAGGAAAAAAAACCTCTTAGAGACAAAGCATAGGCTTTTGGTGTTCTTTCATCAAAGAAAAATAAGGTATATAATGTATAATATAAGGCATGGCTCAACATAGGAGAACAAACACATCAGGACTAGATTCAGCAGTCATCTGCATTTAAAAGGAACAGGCCACTCTTTTGAAGACAACAAAATCCATATTTTGGACAGAGGGGATTATTGATTTGAAAGAGGGGTCAAAGAGGCCATCTATGTCAAAATTGAACAGCCCTCTCTCAACAGAGTGGGAGGGATACGACATCATCTATCTCCAATCTACAACACAGTCCTTTCAGCAGTTCCAAGAAGGTTCCACATCCATCTGCACTACTCAGGTGACCCTGAGGACACAGATAAACCTCCAGGTGACCTTAACAACTCGCTAAAAGAATGCAAATGACCAGCTGTCTGCAAGAAATATAAACCGTTCCATTCCCCACCATCCAGTCAGAGCTGAAGAAGCTTCTTGAATGAGAAGCGAAACGTCTTCAAACAAAAAACAAAAAGTCCAGTTGCCTCTTGGGAAAAAAAGCACCTTTGGGACACTGAGATGACTGGATGACTGAGAATCTCCAGAGAAAAGGCATATAATGCCTTGACTCATAACTTGTGTTTAAGTGAAAAGCAATGATTTCCTTCTTGAAATAATTTTACTGTTCTTACTTTTAAAGTTTAAGCCCCCCCCCGAACCAGCCTCAAAAATAAATAAATATGTAATCACTTATTTAAAAATAAGTGCCGAGGTGACGCAGTGGTTAGAGTGCTGTGCTGCAGCTACTTCAGCTGACTGCTAGTTCAGCAGATCAGCGGATCAAATCTCACCGGCTCAAGGTTGACTCAGCCTTCCATCTTTCCGAGGTGGGTAAAGTGAGGACCCAGATTGTTGGGGGCAATATGCTATTTAGTATACTGTCGATTGTTGTAAGCCGGCCAGAGTCCTCGGAGAGTGGGCAGCATAGAAATATGATTAATAATAAAAAATAAAATAAAAAAACATACAAGATCGTATTTGCCTATGTACTTTTGTTATTGTTACTATAGATCTGTGTTTTCAGACTTGGGAACTTTTACGATGTGGGGACTTCAACTCCCTGCTAGCCTGAGGAATTCTGAGATGCTAAAATTGCCAAGTCTGCACATTTTAAGGTTGCCATATTTAAAAAATACAATCATATTTTGCACATTTGTCACCTTCTCTCCATCGTTTATTCACATTTACTTTCCCTAATCTCGAGCCAATCATACCACTTAATGTGCAAAATATTGTAAATGAAGAAAATTAAAAATAAAGGGATGATAAAGATAATGATAATAAAGGATGGGAAAAATAGGGAATGTATATAGTAGAAAGTAAGAGGAAAGAAACTGATATGTAAAAAGAAACACATATCATGTGTTTGTGTTTTGTATGTTGTGTTGTGTTGTGTTGTTGTGGTAAAACCAATAACATTTTTTAAAAAAAAAACGGCCATAGATCAGGATTGTCAAACTCGCGGGCCACAGGCCCAGATGCATCACACACTGACCATGCCCATGCCCAGTGTAGCGAAGGGGAAAAAAGTCACAATACATCACATGATGATGCCATGACAACACAAGTTTGACACTCCTGCCATAGATGATGCCTCAATTGCACAAATGAGTAATGCCATTCTAAAACAGCATTCTCCAACCTTTCCGGGTTGGTGGTGGGGTGCGGGTGGGGGTGGGGAAGGGGAAATGATTTTGTGTGAGGAGCAGGTCTGTGCAAGTTTATTTGTGAGAGTGGGGCTGTGAGTGCCGGCGCCCACCACTCACCTGGCACTCACCTGGCACAATTGCAAATAGACCACAGCCCGGTAGTGGGCCATGACCCACAGGTTGGGGACCCCTGTTTTAAAGTATCACTTCTTAACCAGCAATAATATTGTAATAAGCAAAGATACCTGGCTCCAGTGCAATATAGTTTGTACTGATGTTCCAGCTGGTGTTCGGGCCACATATATGTTTATTCGGCTCTAAAGGGAGGGAAGAAGAAAGGAAATTTTAGTCTCCTTGAAATGACTCAAAACGCATTTCTAAATAAATGTTCTTCAAAGTTTTAGCTGAAAACAGCATTAAATATTTTATTTTATTTTATTTCAAACTTATATACCGCCCTTCTCCCTGGGGACTCAGGGCGGTGTACAGCCAGAATTAAAAACATAGAATACGAACATTAAAAAACAATTAAAAATATATATAAATTTGGCCCATACTTTAAAAAGTGACAAACCAATTAAAAACATTTAAAAATCTTTTTAAGCCAGCCCGGCTTGCTGGAAAAGAAAGATTTTAAGGGCACGGCGGAAGGCACCAAGGTCTTGGATTCTCCTTATCTCTGGGGGCAGCTGATTCCAGAGGGTAGGTGCCCCCACAGAGAAGGCTCTCCCCCTGGGGGTCACCAGCCTACATTGTTTGGCTGATGGCACCCTGAAGAGGCCCTCTCTGTGGGAGCGCACGGGTCGATGGGAGGTCATCGGTCATTCTAAAATATTTTAGAAGTATAAAAACCAGTACCTAGTTAGGCCCTACTGAATGGATATCATAGTCTTTAAAATGATTTGAAATGTACTTAGATCTATTATCCTTGCATAACTTATTAATTATTCTTTCTTCATCTTCTTTATGTCTATATTACATCTGGTGGACACAGTTAAAAAACAAAATTGAAGTGCAGCTGGTTCTATTTAAGTTAAGGTATATTTTAACATGGTTTTGGTTAAATAAATGTGCATCGATGGTATTTTTTGAGCAAAGGCTGCAAGCAGTCAATACTCACCATATTTATATTTCTCCTGTTATCGCCGCCGAGATAGAAAAAGATGTTTCCACAAGCACTAGTGAATGGACGCCGGCTGCAGAAAGTAGCAAGAGCCTTTTTAACTAGCCACTTCTGGGGAAGGAATTCTCTTTTGCCAAACATAGTCTACAAAATACCAATAAAAATTAAATTAAAAAATCTGCCAGATGAAGTAATATGTAGTTTTTCTCATGTCTGAACATTCTTCATGACTTCTGCTATTAGTACATGGTTACAGTAAAGGAATTATATGGAGCAGAAAACGTAAATAGGCACTAGTTTTAATGGGTGATACTTGGCATTAGGTGAAAAGGAAAGTTTCTCTCTATGTGGAAAGGCATAGGTAAATAATATACAGGATATGACGTAGAACCAGAATGTGATTTTGAATATTTAGATTAATCAAGAACATGAGTATTTCAAATAGTTTGTGTGATACCTGAAGCAATAAATATTTATTTTATTTATTTTATTTGTCTTTATCCCACTTTTATTAACTTTTATAAATAGCTCAAATCAGCAAACTTAGTTAATATTCCTTCCTCCTTCTACAGGTAGTCCTCCCCATATGACAACAATGGAGCCCAAACTTTCTCTTGTTAAGTGAATTTTGCCCCATTCTACGATCTTTCTTGCTACAGATTCATTCAGTGAATCATGGGAGTAGATTAGTTAGTAACCCAGTTGTTTAGTGAATGCAGTTTCCCCATTGACTTTGCTTGTCAGAAGGTCGCAAAAGGTGATCACATCACCTCGGAACACAGCAACGGTCATAAATATGAACCAGTTGCCAAGCATCTGAATTTCAATCACCTGATCACCTGGAAAGCAGTGGTGAAATCCAAATTTTTTTACTACAGTTCAGGGGTGGGTTCTAATTTTTTTTACTACCGGTTCTGTGGGCGTAGCTTATTTTGTGGGTTTGGCTTGATGGTCATGTGACAATTCTTTAGGATTTAGCAGAGGTACTGGTCTACCAGGCTTTTAACTGCTTGCAGAGCTGTAATGGTCTACTCATTTGTTTTTGGAGGCACTGGTCTACCTATTTATTTTTGCAGGCATTAGTCTACCCATGTATTTTTGAAGGCACCGGTCTACTCATTTATTTTTGCAGGCACCGGTTTACTCATTTGTTTTTGAGGCACTGGTCTACCACCACACTGCCCTTTAACACTGATCAGCTGTAGGGTAGCCCTTTGAAGCCCCATGGCAAGAGTTTAAACAGTTTTTTTCCTTATAGCCCATCAGCTGGGACTCAGGAGGCAGCAATAGATTGGCCAAATAAAAGGTAAGAATAATGCGGGGGGGTGGGGAGGCGGAGAGAGGGGTGGGGGGCAGAACTAGTTCGGTGACGTCATATCATCACCACTACTGGCTCGGCGGAACCGGGAGGAACCGGGAGGAACCCACCACTGTATCGATTATGTGGGCGTGGCTTGGTGGGCATGGTGTAGCTTGGTAGGTGTGGCAGGGGAAGGATACTGCAAAAACCCCATTCCCTCCCCACTCCTGGGGGAAGGCTATTGCAAAATCTCCATTCCCTCCCCATTCTGGGGCCAGCCTGAGGTGGTATTTGCCAGTTCTCCAAACTATTCAAAATTTCCGCTACCGGTTCTCTGAACTGCTCAAAATTTCTGCCACTAGTTCTCCAGAACCTGTCAGAACCTGCTGGATTTCACCCCTGCTGGAAAGATCATAGCTATGAAAAATGGTTACAATGACACTTTTTTTTCAGTGTCATTGTAATTTCAAACAGGCACTAAATGAACTATTGTAAATCGAGCAGTACCTGTATTTGCTCCACACCAGCAATCCCATGAGGTGAGTTGGGTTGATACAGAATGCCTGGCCCAAAGTAATTCAGCCACCTTATTAACATTATACTAGTCCATTCAGGAATTGTATTACATTCAAAGGGCTATTTCTCCAGAGTGCATCACATGATAACACTCTTATTCATTATTTATTTAATATAATCAATGTATATGGTCACCAGTTTGCTGGAGTTGTTCTTGGAAGCTAATAGAACATTCAAATAATAATTAACAAAAATAAAACACAAAGATCTATTCTGGCCTTAGATTCATTGCACAACTTCCCAAAGGCTGCATTAGACTTCTACATCACTTGTATGTCAGGGAACATATGCAACTTTTGTTTGGAGATGATTGCATAGCTGTTGTATTTATATTTCTGCAAGTAGTAATAGCACTTATATACCACTTCACAGTGCTTTACAGCCCTCTCTAAGCGGTTTACAGAGTCAGCATATTGCCCCCAACAATTTGGGTCCTCATTTTACTGGCTTCGGAAGGATGGAAGGCTAAGTCAACCTTGAGCCAGTGAGAATTGAACTGCCGAACTGCTGGCAGCCGGCTGTCAAATGAAGTAGCCTGCAGTACTGCATTCTAACCACTGTACCACCACGGCTTGTTAATTTTAATGCTCTGGCTAGGGAGCGCTCAAACAACAAAGTACCAACAGGAAGTCAGATCAACCAATCAACATGCAGGATGCGCATCTCCGCACAACCTGTCATTGAGATTTGGGAAGTGTGCATCAGTGGTGGGTTGCTCCCGGTTCGGTCCAGTTCTATAGTAGTAAAACCAGTGGAAGGCTCCGCCCACCCACCATGACATCATCATGGATGATCTGTGCATGCACAGAAACTTCTGTGCATGCGCATGAGCGGTCCTGTTGCGAATTGATAGTAAAGGTAAGTAGAACCCACCCTGGTAGGCATGTCAGTCTCTCTCTAACCATTTGCAATCTACGCTTACCAATCAAGCCCTTCACAGCATAGGTATGCATTGATGCCTACACACAGCTGCAGACAAGTCTAAATCAAGCTTGTGACGAGCATCTTTAATGAACAGTCTGGTCTTGTGTCATATAGAGCTTTAGAGGTGATAACCAGTTGAACTGTACCTGGAAGCCTACTCTAAGTCAGAGTTCATGAGGTAATGGTGTTACCTAAGCATATCATGGTGCACATATAATTGCCCATGTTGTTAAATTTTAGAGCAACTGCAGCATCCAGACAGTCTTCAAGTTCAGGTCCATGTGCAGCTCATTGCAGCAATACATCACAGAGGTGAATAAGGGTTGTACAGTCATGAGGAAGAACTGGTGGAATTATCATCCCAGTTAAAATTGGGCAAAGGCCCTCTTAGCCAGATCTGCCACTGTGGTTGTATGCCACATAGACAGGGGCATCTATTCTGGAAGTCAGAAAAATCAAGGTGGCAATCCCGATTAAGATTGTGTATCTTTTGATTGTGAAATTGTGACTTCTATTTTCAGTTTGCTGACCATAATCTGTGATGCCTCTACATACAGAAAAAAGACTACTAAAACCTAGTGAAATTTTTAAATTAAGGATATGTCCTTTAATGACTCTGGATGAACAGGAATTGGAATAAAATATGAACTTACCCAAAGGAACCTCTCTGGCAGATTAATAAGTTTTATTATAGGGCTTTTGGCATACTTAAGTCTAGTCACAGGGCCTAAGGCAAAAAACATCTTGATCTTCTGAGCCAATTCTGGCATGGTTGAAAATGCTATAAATCCTGAAAAAAATTCAAGAGACAAAAAAGATTTTTTTTTAAAAAAAAGGAATAAAACTCACCACCTTCCTTCCCACCCTGTGTTTAGTTTACACAGTAACATTTCAATATATTGGGCATATCTATTTTAATACTTAGTAGGATTTTATGGATGCCCTTTTGTATGATTACATTTTTCTGACACAGTGCTCACATAACATGCACAGAAAGTGGGGGGGGGGGGGGAGGGAGAGGAAGAGATGAAGAGAGAGAAACAGAGAGAAAGAGACAGAGACACACACAGAGAGAGACAGAGAGACAGAGAGAGACAGAGACAGAGAGAAAGAGAAGCAGTGACATTCTGAACAAAGAAGCTCTATCTACAATATAGACTATTGTATAGACTTTGCACCTGATAAACTTCGCTTCTTCATCTTCTTGGATGAGAAGCAAAATGTCTTCTAAGAAACACCAGAAAGTCCAGTTGCCTCTTATAAAAGCACCTTTGGGATGATTGCAAGCTCAAACCTTTCAGCTGAGCCTGCTCATCTCCTGCACAAACTTTCTTTTAACTTTCAAACATTGTTTGAAATATCTTATGTACAAATTCTCTTGAAGAATACTCAGTTTATTCCAGGCATCAAATGAACTCATAGAATGGAACACAAGGCTGAACAAATGCCAAGGACATCCGTAGGTGAGTATTAAAATAAATAAAGATAGTAAGTGCCACTGTCTGACTGTAACCATCATCGTGCTTTTTTAGACCAATATATCTCAGGCACCCCTCCATGTTCTTCCATACTATATTATATCACACCAGCACCATGCTGGCCTAAGAAATATGCATTTGAGATTTATTATGGTCAGTTGTCCTCATCCATGGCATGAATGGCAAGTTGTCCTCATCCTCATCCATGTAAAAAGGCATCTGATTAGGCAAGATCTCTCTTAGATCCCTTTTTATATGGTGGAGCTGTCCCCACATATATCTGGTACATGATAGCAAGAAAGGTAATGACTATTCATGGCACTGAATGGTGGACAAGGGTAATTCATGTGCACATTAATTCAATACTCTGAAAGGAAACATTTGAATTGACTCTTGATAATGGACAGTTTTACACTAAAAAAATAAACAACCCAAAACACTTTCTTTATTGTAATGCTTTCAAATAAAAGTCTTTAAAATGGTTCTCTTTACACAAACTATTTTCGGTCCAGTTGTAAAGCTTTTATATTTGGGGGGAGGGTCATAGAAGCCTAATTTTCCTAGTGTAAAAGTTATTGTTGGCTCAGTTTGCTTCACTTGTGGGTTAGCCAATAATCACACTAAGTGGATAGGAACATTTTAAAAACTTTATTTCTGAGCAGAGGTAAAGAATTTACACTCAGGACTAACATCTCTAAGCAAGCGCACTGCTTCACCTCATAACAGGTATTATTAATATAGTTCATATATTCCATCAGCAATTCTGATTGGCTGGCTAAATTCACTTCACCACACACCTTATCTTTTGGCAGCCTTCTTCTATCTCAGGGAGATTATCCTAGCTTCCTCATACGGATGCTGAATAGCTTATATAACCTTTTTTCCAGGGGTGAGATTTAGCTGGTTCAGACCAGTTCGGGCGAACTGGTAGTTATGGCCAGTGGCTGGGCCCAGCCACCACTACCCCAGCACTATCCCATCCTATATAATTGCCATATTTTTGACACAGCGTGCATGTACGCAAGGCGTGCACTCACATTTTTGATTCTGGACGAACCAGATGTTAAATTATGTGAAGCCCACCTCTGCTTTTTTCCCTTCTAGTGACTTCTAGAATCTTCTTTGGTGCCATCATAATCAGTAGTTTTGCTATTCAGTGACATAAAAGTGACAGAACTGAAGAAAGGTATAGCAAAGTTTTTGGAGGGAGGGGGAAGCAAAATATCTGGAGGGTTAGAGGTGTCATCTGAACCCCTTGACCCTTTTTTGTTTTTAGCACCAATAGTAGCAGCCCGTATTCTTCCCAATAGGCCTCTGTTCTTTGAAACTCTAGCCCAGGCCAACTTTGACAAGGGAGGCCGGGGTAATGGAGCAATACAATCGCAAAATGAAGATATCACAATGAGGAAAAAAAATATGGGTCCCTGTTTCAGTTCTTTTCATGAAAGCTTCAAAGGAATGCTACTAGTGGGGCTTACAATCGTATTTCTGACCTGAATGAAATGAGAACTATAAAACTTTCAAACAAGGTCCAAATCCAGTGTAATACTACTTTAATATTAATCTTCTCCCTCCTGTTTTCTCTTTCCTCATAGTATGAAATTCCTCCATAGCTCGACTACTGTAACACAAATGGTTGTACCACACTACATATCAGCTTTTCTTCATTTACATACCTATTGTAGCACCCTGTGAGTGGCCAACATAGTACAACTGTTTTTGGCCAGTTTTCTGTAGAATGAAATTGAGGACAGCTGGAAGATCATACTTTGCCATTTCATCAAAGCTAGGGAAAGATACAAGACAAAAGAATTGAATTCAGGAATGAATTTAACAATCTGATAGGGATTCTGAAGGAAACCAAAATAGTGAGTGAAATAAAGTGGGAACGGTATATACAATAGTTGTCCCCTAGATAATGTATCAAAAATGCCTATTCCATATTAGCTTCATATGGAAACATATTCCACAATTCTGAAGAAATAGTTTATAGAACTGTACATGTACTAACATTACAATATTGAATATACAATATGGATTACAAAAATGGATTCATCCCAAGAAGCAAATACCAGATCTCATTGAATTATTTTGGATCTTAAATTATTTATATCATGAGATGGAAATTATTTTCTCTTTTCATTCCATTTCCCTGCTGCAAAATACCAAGACTGCAACAATAAAATATACCTGAAAGCCCAAAATTCATCTTCATTCACAGACAGATTTTGATGACTTCTGGACCAAGTATTTCCCCTGCTGTTTCCAATCCAAACATCATATCCAGCATCTGCGAGGATGAAACCCAAACTGTTGTGGGCCAAATTGGCAATCCAGTTGCTTCCATCTCCTAGCAAACCATGCTGGAGAAATACTACAGGTTTCCTACCTGAAAAAAGAATATAATATTTTACTTAAGATATTAAAATTATTTTGTTTTACTAGGAATTAATGTATCAAAAGAATGGAATGTGGGGAAAATTGTGATTTATCTATGTAGGATATATTAGGTTAGACTAGGATTCAATTTATCTGGACAATTCTTATCTATTCATTCATAAAGATAGTCACAGATATGTGCTTCATTTTTTTCCTTATATGTTTCTACCTTATCCTTATGTTATATCAATTTATCTCACCAAAATCCATTTGATAGTTTCTGCCAGATGGAATTCTGTTCAAGGTAAGAATATAGCCATCTGCTGTCTTCACTTTGTACTCCTCACTTAGGTAGCCTTTATGGATGATAAGTTCATTCTGCAACAGAGTAAAAAACAAACCAACAATTCAAATTTAAAGAATTTGAAGCAGTATCTAATCTCATCTTCTGGAATTATGCTTGATGTATCTGCAGCTGAACACTGAATAATTATTAGAGAAATAAAGTTTTAGGAAACTGATAGTAAGTTGCAAGGATAAATTCTTTTGTCATACAATTCTTCTGCTGTCTCACTCTTTTAGGGCTGTTATAATGTTTTATAATAAATATAAAACACTATAAATATTTTAGTTTACCCCTCATTTTCTAAGTAATATTTTTCCCCTTAGGAGTCATAAAACTAATGATTGAAACAACAGCATATTATGAATCTTTTTAAAAATAAATATTAACCAGAAAGATCTGAGAGAAGATAGATGATCAATTGATGGGGACATATTATTTTGTCCCACATCGTAAACCTTTCTTGAATCTGGAGTAATTGGGCTTAGGTGAAAATCATAAGAATGACCTGAATCTCTATCATCCATAGAAGATCATTTGAATAAAGAGATAAATATAGTGTGATGTTTTATATCCTATGTTTCTACAGATTTGATGTCATTTATTCAGCTTTCATCAGATCTATGCGAAATGCTCAGTTGGCTTTAGATTATTTAGTGTAAGGTTGCCTTGATTTATATTCATAAAGTGGGAAGGAAAGGCATAAGGATCTTGAAGATATGTGCATTTCATACACTTCCAAGACCTTTAAACATGCTTTCAACAGAAGGTAGAAATGAGTACCACATCTCTCTTACCTTACCTTTTGGATAACTAAATAGAACAACTCCTTAAGCCACTGGCTGTTTTGATGTATGAAATGTAGACTGAATTAACCAATCAGAATAGAGCATACTTGGGTATATTGCAACATATATTAAATACATCCTTTAAAAAAATAGGGAAAGAAAATCAATCATGTAAATTGATAAATGATATTTGATTTGGAAATCCCAGGAGATAATGAGTCTAACTTTAAAAATATGAGAAGCACATTTAAAGTCAAGCATCATATTAATTTTCCATCAACAGTGAAAGGCAACTTACAATATTCATAAAGGCTTCTGAATTTGTAGCTCTCTTTGTTCTTATTAGTTTTGAGTAGGCAAATCCGTGAATCAGGCATATTGTAATAATTAATGCCTGCATCCTGTGCCTGTTTAACAAAAGATATAGATTTCTTAATGACTGTGCTACATATAACATAACGAAACAATTTTTCTTGTTAAAAAGCTGTATGACCACAACCATTCTAATGGCTACCGTTCAATGTATAAATAAAAGTCCTTTGCCGCTGCTTGCTAAAATGATTGTTTTGTATACTTCAAAAAACTTGCTTCCTTATTTTTCATAGAAACTAAAAAATGCACTCAAAAGTAAATATTAAAAAAATTATCCTAAGGTTCATATATATATATATATATATATATATATATATATATATATATATATATGTTCCTCCGGGTCAGTTCTACTTCTTATTAAGAGAACAGTGATATTTCTGTAATGTATGCATATCTGAGCCTGGATATCTACACAAGACAACAGAACTTTTGATTCAGTTTAGTTTTATAAGAAGAATAACTGTACGTAGAAAAAATATTCTTATTCTTATTCTTATTCTTTTATTCTTATTCCCCTCCACTTTTGTTTGAAAATACTTTTTCTCTTTTCTAGAAACAAGTACAACTGAGAATCTATATCCATTCATTTCATTCATAAGAATGAACCTATAGGATGAACTTCTAATTAAAGAAGAATAAGAATAAAAGAATAAGAGTAATAATAAGAACTGAAGCACATCTTGCAGATCAATAAATATACTGAAATATCAGAACAATGTCATATATATTCAACAGTCATATTGCTCTAATAATAATAATTTATTAAACTTGTACGCTTGATTTATTCTTAATAACTCTGGAAAAATGGTAAAAGATGTATCTATGTGCTCTGCTAATTAAAGCTCCCTCTCCTTATTCTTATCTCTCACTAGCTGAAGAATAACTAAAAAAAAAACATCAGATAAACCATATAATTTCTTTTATAGCTGGTGGTAGTCCTTTCATCTTTAAAATTCTAACAAAGACACAGATAACTTCACAGGGGAAAAAAAGAAATAAATCAGTTAGCTTATGCTTCTCTATCAACATTCCTTTTCCTGTAGTACAAGATATGATTGTTATACTTACTGGTTTTAATATTCACTTGCTCCTCCAAAAGTTTCAGATGTTGAGATGGTGACTCTTGACACAATATTTATACCAGAAATGTAAGATAAAGGTTATAGAGAAGTCACAACATTTAACTCTTCCTTGGCAAGCATTTAGTGGTGACATCTCTTTCCATCTCTTCCCCTTCAGCTGCTTTTTCAATTTAGCAATATTGAAAGGAATTAATTGAAGACCAGATCTTGCTTACATTTTTAGGACTGTTGTAGGTTAGTGAGATGTTCAGGTGACTTCAGAGAGAATTGGAACATTGAAGGGAAGGAATTTCAAATGCAAACATTTTGTCTCATTCCATGGCTTTTTAATCAGAAGAATATGCTTGTTCCTACAGTTTTTCCAATACATACCCTATGTGAGCACTGCAAAGAACATACTATCCATCAAACTTCAAGGATTCACTATGCTTCCTTCCACGCTTTGCTTCCTTCCCCTGGCTAAGCATTTTCCCACAAGCACAGGATCACTTTTCATTTCGGATTTTATTTTATGTCCAAGCGTTGATCTGTTGGTTGCAACAGGAATCGACTGATGAGCTTGTTGCCCCAGCCTGACCTGAGGGACTGAGAGAGAGAAACTGACCCAAAATCACCCAGCTGGCTTTCATGCCTAAGGTGGGACTCGCAGTCTCCTGGTTTGTAGCCTGGAGCTTTAACCACTAGACCAAACTGGCTCTCTCAATGATTCACTTTGCTGTTGCTTGATATCCTGACATCTAGGCTCACAGCCCCAGTGTGTTCTA
The DNA here is from genome assembly GCA_012654045.1 of Ptyas mucosa. Lineage (NCBI taxonomy): Eukaryota > Metazoa > Chordata > Lepidosauria > Squamata > Colubridae > Ptyas > Ptyas mucosa. Next base: position 367,985 of record WNWU01000021.1, read on the forward strand.
TTACTGGCAGGTTTGAAAAACATATTATCCTCTGTTTCCATACTTCCACCTCTCACAATACTAGACAACACAGTATCAACAGTAGAGACCTTCAAATTTCTAGGTTCTACCAGATCGCAAGATCTAAAATGGACAGCTAACATCAAAAAGGGCATCAAAAAAGCACAACAAAGAATGTTCTTTCTGTGCCAACTCAGAAAGCTCAAACTGCCCAAGGAGCTGCTGATTCAGTTCTGCATTGAGTCTGTCATCTGCACCTCTGTAACTGTCTGGTTTGCTTTGCAACCCAACAAGACAGACACAGACTTCAGAGGATAATTAGAACTGCAGAAAAAACAATTGCTACCAACCTGCCTTCCATTGAGGACCTGTATACTACATGAGTCAAAAAGAGGGCTGTGAAAATATTTACAGACCCCTCACATCCTGGACATAAACTGTTTCAACTCCTACCCTCAAAACGACGCTATAGAGCACTGCACACCAGAACAACTAGACGCAAGAACAGTTTTTCCCCGAACGCCATCACTCTGCTAAACAAATAATTCCCTCAACACTGTCAAACTATTCACTAAATCTGCACTACTATTAATCTTCTCATCTTCTCATCGTTCCCATCACCCATCTCCTCCCACTCATGACTGTATGACTGTAACCTTGTTGCTGGTATCCTTACGATTTATATTGATATTGTTTTCTGATTGCTTATTTGTAACCTATGACTATCCTTAAGTGTTGTACCTTATGATTCCTGATGAATGTTTTTTTTATTTTATGTACACTGAGAGCATATGCACCAAGACAAATTCCTTGTGTGTCCAATCACACTTGGCCAATAAAGAATTCTATTCTATTCTATTCTATTCTATTCTATTCTATTCTATTCTAT
>WNWU01000021.1:368883-386605 GCA_012654045.1 Ptyas mucosa
CTATTCTATTCTATTCTATTCTATTCTATTCTATTCTATTCTATTCTGAAGTCAAACATAATTTGAACATGTGGATTAACTATGATTAACAGGTCAATCTCTCAGGTGCAGACCTAAAGTGGCAAGAATCTAAGCGTGTTGCCCGGAATCTGTTTAAAAATACTTCCACACACACTATCGAAGCCTGCTTTTCATGAATAAACAACCTTATCCCTCAGTATTTTCAGGAGCACAATTGTAGGGGTTGTTCCAAGGAAAAATACTTCTTCCTTTTGAAATGCTTTGTAGTACTGAGAATTAAGACTTACAGAGTCCATGACCTCCATTTAGATTTGTTATCTATCCAGGGCTGATATATGCCATTGTCATTAAATGAATGCCTCATTAAAAGATATTCAGAAACAAACCAAGCAAATAAAGACTTTGTAGTTTCAGAAAAGCCCCATGCTGTGTTTTGTCATTATATACCCTCCATGAATTTTCCACCGGATTTTTCCTTCACTTTTACATTTACGTACACTTTATAAATCACACACACACAAAGAATGTTACTGTTTTATAGGATGCATGACAGGCATGATAGGAGCAGAAAGAAGTACTTGGATTATTATAAAAATAATGAAGGAGGGATAGCAATAAATATTCTTTTGAGCAAAGGGTTCAAACTACATTGTAGCCATTGAGTGCATAATGAGATTTGACTACTGATAGATTTACAGCTTTGAGTCTCATGAATAATTTGTAGACTATGTTCATAAATAAATGAACTAAAGTTAGTCATGATTTACAGAATATGACCTTTTGTATTTTCTCTGATACTTCAGAACACTTTTAAGTAAAGAATACTGCATGGTATTTGAGACATTGATTTTTCAAACAATTTACATCTGGCTCCCAGCTTTGTAGGTTGTATTTTTCTCCCTAGTGGCATATACTAGAGCAGGGGTGTCGAACTCAAGGCTCGGGGGCTGGATCCAGTCCCCAGGATGCTTAGATCTGGCCTACAGGACCATCCTGGAAACAGTGAAGGACTGACCCGGGGTGCTTCTGCCACTGAAAAAGGAGCTCGGGAGGGTTGCATGCAGTCCTTCCGAGCTTCGTTTTTGTTGGCAGAGGGTCACAGGAGGCCAAAAACAGAACTCGGGAGCCCATTTTCGCTGGGAGAGCCTTCAGGCTCCCAAAGGTGCCCCCAACATGAGTGATGTTGAGCTGGCCACGCCCACCCTGGCCTCCCGAGGTCAAACACAACCCTGATGTGGCCCTCAATGAAATCGAGTTCGACACCCCTGTACTAGAGTCAGCATTACTCTGTCAGCATTCCAAAATTTTGCTGGAACTTCGCTTTGGCCAACAGCACCCTCTGTTGGGGAACAGCTCTTTGGAATCCCTGGAATTATATGTTATTTTGTTTTTTCTACATGGATGGAAACCCAAACAAGTTTTATCTCTCCTATCTTGAAAACATTTTCTGGAAGATAATGTGATTTTATTTGGCCCTTCTCATGGCCAATGTTCAGATATATCCTTCCAGGTTATCCAGGTCATCATTTTTCTATGTTTTATTTGCTTTACCTTGTGCTTGAAAAAATCAATCAAATAGATGTCACTATTTTTCTTGTTCCATTTTTCTCTTATGACCTTAATAAAATTTGTTTTGGAATACTGCCAATCAAATTAATATATTGTAATAATATGTTGTGAATGTCTGCATTGGTTGGTTGCTTCAGATTGTAATTTTTTTATCAGATAAAGTATATCGCTCCTGGAACGTGGTGGCTCAATGGCTAAGATGTTGAACTTGTGGATTGAAAGGTCGGCAGTTCAGCCGTTTGAATCCCTAGTGCCGCATTACAGAGTGAGCTCCCGTTACTTTTCCCAGCTTCTGCCAACCTAGCAGTTCGAAAGCACATAAAAAATGCAAGTAGAAAAATAGGGACCACCTTTGGTGGGAAAGTAACAGCATTCCATGTGCCTTTGGCATTTAGTCATGCCGGCCACATGACCACAGAGACATCTTCAGACAGCGCTGGCTCTTTGGCTTTGAAACAGAGATGAGCGCTGCCCCCTAGAGTCGGGAATGACTAGCACATGTATGTGTGGGGAACTTTTACCTTTATATATATCACTTCTGTATGTACTACCTGCTTTCCTTCAAGTCTGAAAAATCTCTTATTACTCTGTTCTGATTCATTACATGTGCCTTCACATTATTTTTGAATCCTAGTAATCACATAGAAAGATTTCTCCATTACGATCGTTCTCTAACCTTTTAAGTCTCCCAATGGTGCACTCATTGCCACTTAACTGCTAGTTGTCCTCTTCTTTTCCTTTTCAGCTTTCATTAGCACCTTCTCCAGAGAGATGGGCCTTTGCATAATGTATCCAAAGTAGGATAATTTTAGGTTTATCATTTGTGCTTTGACTGAGAACTGTGGTTTGATTTGTTTGATGATCCCATTTGTGTGTTTTCTTGGCCATCCACAGAATTCTCAGTTCTCCAACACCAAAGCTCAAAGCATCAAAACTTGTCCTATCCTGATTTAATTCTATTCTATTCCATTCATTTATTTTAACAGCAGTTTTATCTGAGTGCTAGCCATATGGCCACAATAAATAGTTTATTTGATATTGGATATTTTAATTAAATGAATATATGATATTGATGTATGGTTATTGTTAGAATGGTATTAGTCCTTCAAGGTAGACTCAACCAGAAAGCCAAAGTCATGAATGCTAATGCTACTTTTATTATAAGGTTACAGTAACAACCTTGCAATTTTGATTTCACCTTCCTCCCCTTATCTTCAGGAGAACTGCAACCAATCTGGTCTAGTGATTAAGGCACCAAATTAGAAAATGGGAGATGGTGGGTTCTAGTGCCACCCTAGCCATGAAAGACAGCTGGGTGACCTTGGGCCAGTCATTCTCTTTCATCTCAACTCACCTCACAGGTTGATTGTCATGAGAAAGTAGGAAGATGAATACCATAAATAAAAATAAAATAAAATAAAGACATAGTCTGGAACCTTTTTTCAAATTACAGTTCTGACACAGACTCAGATTTCTTTTGTCCGACTGTTATTTTGGTTGCAGTTCTTCTCCTGTTCTTCTAAGTTATTTTTTTCCCCATTACAATTGGTCAGTTTTACTTTTGGTCATTTTACTTTTCCAAGATACAGCATATATTCCTTAAAAGATGAAGAGGATGGAATGACCTCCAGCTTACTATCAGAGACAGATAGAAAGCCAGTGATGTTGGAAGGGAGATCTTGCTACCACTGCTGCTACAATAACTTTTGATTGAATAGGTTCATACTTGCTTCATAGTTACTTCAAGGAAGGAAGGAAGAAGAAGCATTGTTGACTCACCCAACTTGACTCATTTGGGCCAAGTGAGAAGTAAGCTATATTTGGCTCTCAATTCAAGAGAAAGTCATGATTCAGTTCATAGTGTGACCCATCCAGTGAGGCCAATTGTGGAGGAAAAAAGGGAAGGCCATTCCTGTGAATTGTGTGGGGCAAACTGAACAGCTAACCACAGAATGATCTGATGTCCTCCAGATCTTAATGGACTACAATTTGACTTACTGGACTACAGTAGATTAGATTAGAACCCCAAGTTGCCCACATCTGTTTAGGGCAGTGCAACTCCATCCACCACCAAGAATGGTATAGTCCCAGAATTGGGTAGCCCAAAATCCAAAGCTAGGCAATCATACCAGGGTTTACCCGAAGCCTGTGGTTCCCCATTTTTAATTTATTTAAGACCAAATTGGTTGTAGTTCTCCTGAAGATAAGGGGAGGAAGGTGAAATCAAAGCTGCAAGGTTGTTACTTACTTATTTACTTACTTACTTACTTTCTTACTTACTTACTTACTTGCTTGCTTACTTACTTACTTACTTACTTATCAAATTTGTATAGCTGCCCATCTCAAAAGGGCAGCTGTCCTTTTGTCTAGAGTCAAAAGGGACTCTAGACAGCGCACAACAATTGGATAAAAGCCACAAATATAAAAACAACAGATATTGAAAATATAAAAATCTACCTCGAGAAAGAAATAGTATAAAAAACAAATATACTGTACAAACTCCTGTAAGGACAGGATAAGAATGGCCACCTCAACAATGGAATCATCTAAGGAAATCTCCGATTCCCTGGGAACCCAAGCTTGATAGCATAACAAGGTCTTTAACACCCTCACAGTTTCCAGACATCAACGGCATGATTTAATTTGCCAGGGGCAGAAATGTATAACTGTCCCTCTTTGAGGGAGATGGGCAGTTCAGAAATGCAAAAAATAAATAAATAAAAATTGGGAATGACACCTCACTCCATCGTGACAGATGACCATGGTGACAGATCACCCAGTGGCTTCATGAAGATGTTGAATGCACTGGACCTGGCTGCACCCCACACCAGGGGTGAAATGCTCTGAAGTCTGCTACCAATTTGCTTCGCTACCGGTTCACTTCGCATACCAAGCAGTGCTGAAAAAGGAGAATTAAGAAGCCTTTTCTGAGTCTGCAAGGGTAAGTAGAACAGTGAGGGGGGAGAACAGCTGTGCTACATGATTTAAATTCACTAGAAAGCAGGATTTCCTGCTTTTTAGCGAATATAAATTACGCGACACAGCTGATCATTAGAAATACTAGTTCGCCCAAACTGGTAGCATTTTTTACTACTGGTTTAGGCAAACTGGTCCAAACTGGTAGCATTTCATCCCTGCCCCACACATAATCTAACCATCACCAGAGAGACACTAAGGGTTCCTCTAATTTCATATCACATTGCTACAGGTCTGACCGGAAAACAGATCATCTGTGTGACCAGTGTCATGTCTCTCTTGCCCTGAAGTCTCAGCCCTTTTAATAAGTCTTTATTATTCTCTGCCTGCATTTATAATTTTATACGTTGTATAAATTACTATCTATTGGTAATCCGCAAGATGCTTTTTCAAGAGGCAACTGGATTTTCTGGTTTTTCTTTGAAAATGTTTCGCTTCTCATCCAAGAAGCTTCTTCTTCTGAAGAGCTGAAGAAGCTTCTTGAATGAGAAGTGAAATGTCTTCAAAGAAAAACCAGAAAGTCCTGTTGCCTCTTTGAAAAAGCAACTTTGGGACAACCAAGACTTGGATGATTGAGAATCTTCATAGATATCTATTAGTAACTTTTGAATTATTTTCTCTTAAATTTGATGCATTTATGAAGTGAGATAGACATATCTATCAAGGTTAACTGTAGAATTTTCCATTTTTCCAAGTCAACCTTTTTACTGTTTCTCTTTTTTCCATCTTCAACTACTGCATGTAAATTTCATGTTCATTTATCTTATTAAATGTAGTTTCATTAAAAACTTTTCCTAATGTTCCTCTTTTGCAAATCTTTTTTTTTATTGTAATGAATATGTTTCTACTTTCTTCTAATTTATAGAATTATTTCTTCTGTACAGATCCTTTGGAGATGCAATCTGAACCATAACATTTAGAAAAGAAAAAAAATTACATTCTAAATCCTATAAAGATTCACAAAATATGAAGTGGTTAAATTGCAAATGGAAGGATTCACTCTCTGGGTATTTTTGTATTTGCAAAATATGGCCACCAATCTCAAATGCATGACCCTGGGCTGGAAGGCTTACAAAATTTAAAAAAAGATAAAAATATATACAAAAAGATAAAATACACAGCAGCTGCAAGAACTTTCAGAAAATATTAGTCAACACAAGTAAGAAACAGGTTTTGGGCACAGAACTTCTGTTATGAATGAGATGAGATGAGATGAGATAAGATGAGATGAGATGAGAAACCTCTTGTTTTTTATTTGTTAGGTTTGGGAAGGCTTGATGGAGACAATTAGTTCTTCTGAGTGCAGTTAAGGTCAACCTAGCATACTAAAAAGCAGAGATATCACCCTGCCAACAAAAATGTATATAATCAAGGCTATGGTTTTCCCAGTTGCAATGTATGGCTGTGAAAGTTGGACCATAAGGAAGGCTGAGCGCCAAAGAATTGAGGTGAGGCCTTTGAACTATGGTGCTGGAGAAGACTCCTGTGAGTCCATTGGACTGCAAGACGATCAAACCAGTCAGTCCTAGAGGAGATCAACCCCGACTGCTCTTTAGAAGGCCAGATCCTGAAGATGAAACTCAAATACTTTGGCTACCTAATGAGAAGAAAGGACTCACTGCAGAAGAGCCTAATGCTGGGAAAGATTGAGGGCAAAAGAAGAAGGGGACGGCAGAGAATGAGGTGGCTGGATGGAGTCCCTGAAGCAGTAAGCATGAGTTAAATGGATTCCAGAGGATGGTAGAGGACAGAAAGGCCTGGAGGAACGTTGTCCATGGGGTCACAATGGATCGGACATGACTTCGCAACTAACAACAACAACAAAAAGGTCAACCTTGTTGCACTCAGAAAAACAAATTGGCTCTATCAAGTCTTTCTACATCTAATTGTTAAATAATTCATAAGCTGCACTCTTAAAGAAATGTCTGATTCTAAAAACAAATACAAAAGATGAAACTGTTAAGGAACCAGTCTAGACATGAGGAGACAGTGAGTGCTGGTCCTGTCTTAGGCATGAAAGCTGGCTGCGTGACTTTATGCCAGCCACTTTTGAAAAATTGGGCAAAATAGGAGGAGGAGGAAGAAGTACTGTATTGGTATGTTCACCTCCTTGAGTTATTGGCAAAAGATAATAACGTTGGGATATAAATTAATTAATTAATTAAAATACAAGTGAAGGAGCATACTGATTAAACCAATATTTGCTGTTTGTTTCTGATATATTATACTGCTAGAAATCATTTGTTATGAATTTAGCTTTGTTATTGGCTCCTGCTTATATTATTGTATACTGTCAGAAATTAGTTGTTAGGAACTAATTCTAGCTTAGTAAATTGTAACCTTAATACTGGTTGGCATTAGTGCAAAGTTTGTTGTCTTGCTTCTGTGTCTCACTTCTATTCTTGGCTTGAAAGCTAGGCACATCCTTGAAAATATAGAAGAAACTGTTACCCAGGACTATCAGGCCCCATAGATAAAGGAACCAGAGAAGGGAGTTTTCCTGCCTCACAAATTCTGAATCCTGAAAGCATTTTGTGGAATAAACAACTTGGCCAAGGGGGAGGGGAGCCACCCCTACACAAGGCTATAGGAATACTCCAAAGATAAAATGGACAGGGGCCTGAACAAAGAACACTTTAAAGTTCACGTTGGTAATGAACCTTTGTCTCTGATTGGGTAAACTTTGTTTCTATCTGCATAAAATGTATATAATACTCTGAGCCACTCTCACAGGCAATGGTGGGATTCAGCCAGTTCGCACCACTTCGGGAGAACCGGTTGTTAACTTTCTGAGCAGTTTGGCAAACTGGTTGTTGGAAGAAATTATTAGGGCAGAGAACCGGTTGTTAAATTACTTGAATCCCACCACTGCTCACAGGGGTGTGGCCAGTGGTGAAATCTAAAATTTGTTACTACTGGTTCTGTGGATGTGGCTTGGTGGGAGGGGATAATGTGACTGGGTAGGCATGGCCAATTTTTTTTTCTTTTAAAACCACTTTTTCTATTTTTTCGCTGAAGAGGTTGTTAAAAAATGCTTTCAAAAGGCTCTGACGATCCCAGCTGAGTTGCCTGATCGGCAGAGACTTTTTTTCTTTTAAAAGCCTCTGCCGATCAGGCAACTCAGCTTGGATCGTCAGAGGCATTTAAAAGAAAAAAAACCTCTGCTGATTAGGCAACTCAGCTGGGATCATCAGCTGACGATCCCTTTGACGATCCCAGCTGAGCCATGTGATTATCAGAGGCTTTTTTTTTTACTTTTAAAAGTCTCCGGAGAAGGGCGGCATATAAATAGGAATAAAAAAAATAAAAATAAATAAATGAAATAAAATGATATTCTCTTCACATATGATTTTGAAGAGAAAAATAGCCCTTCCTTCACCAATGTTTTTGAATCACTTAACACCTCCCAGATTCTGTCATGCATCCCCAGACACCAGGAAAAGCATTTTTTTGGCCGAAGAGATTGTAGAAAAAATGCTTTTAAAAATTAAGCCTGGTGAGATTCGAACTTACTGTAATTGCAGGCAGCTGGATGTTAAATGCTGCCTTGTAGGAGGCATTAGCCTACACCACTCAGGCTCCATTTTATGTTTGTTTGGGGGTTGTTTTTTTTTTTTTTGCTTTTTGCCTTAGAATACAAAGGGCCTTACAAACAAAACTGTTAAGAACCACAGAAATCTGATTAAAACATTTATTAAAATATGAATTTTATTAATATTTTATTCTTAAAAATTAAGGATACAGTTGATGGTGTTAACATTAAAAAACATGAATTTTACTTAAAAGAGTTGATGGGCGAGGTGGGGATGGGCAGCCAGATAGATAGTGGAAAAATTCTAGAAGTAGAGAAAAGAATGTGAACATGTTTATAAGAACCGCAGTGGCACAGTGGTTAGAATGTAGTACTGTTGTACTACTTCTGCTGACTGCCAGCTATCTGTAATTTGACAGATTGACTCTTACCAGGCTCAGAGCCTTCCATCCTTCCGAGGTGGGTAAAATGAGGACCTAGATTGTTGGGGGCAATATGCTGACTCTGTAAACTGCTTAGAGAGGGCTGTAAAGCACTGTGAAGCAGTGTATAAGTCTAAGTGCTATTGATATGAATGCAAATGTTCAACAGATATAGGTGCTCTAATGGATAGTGAATTGTCAGCATTCCAGAAAACCCCAACTCCCAGTAAAGACGCGGAAGCAGGTATTTTCCAAAGTTCTCTTTACTAGAATAGGTAAACTGGCACATCTGGGAAATCCCGAATCTGAAAAGCCCAGGCTTTCCTTCAGTAATTCAAAACTCCCAAAACCATCCCCCTTCTCCCCAGTTGATCACATGCTCCAATCAACGTCCGTTCCACCTCGACCCAGCCCCTGACCACTCCTCCTCCAGATACTGGATCACCCTGACCTTGACCGATAGTAAGAATGCTTTTATGTCTACTAATTTCCCTCTCTTAAATCGCCCTTCCTACTTTCCTACACATGAGGAGGTGGCAGCATTGAAGCTTCCGGCCTAATATGGCTTCCAATGCTGACGGTGAATATTATGAATAAATATTTTTGTTACAGTCACAGACCAAAACACCTTAAAAATAAAAGCAAACACAAAACAATATAAAATAAAATAGTACAATTGGTGATGAGTTTGCCAAGCGATAATCAATATATGGCCTAATTTTACAGACAATATAACAAAACAAAGCTACATTTATTGAGACTGAATCTGATAACAACAACTGCAACATTAAAACAATCATAATTTCTCAGGTGTTTTACCAGGTAAGGAATTGTAAGGTAGGTCCTTGTGTCCTTATAGAAGGTTCAATATCCCAGGAAATGGGCTTTAGCCGTGATGGCGAACCTATGGCCCGTGTGCCACAAGTGGCAAATGTAGTCATATTGGTGGGCACGCGAGCTTAGCTCCGGTGCAGATGCACACGCTGGCCAGCTGATTTTTGGGCCTTCTGGGCCCACCAGAAGTAGGGAAACAGGCTGTTTACTGCCTCCAGAGGACCTCGGGGGTGGGGTGGGGTGGAGAAGGCCCGTTTTTCTCTCTCCCCAGCCTCCAGAGCCTTTCTAGGAGTCTGGGGATGGTGAAAATGGCCTTCCAAACCCCCACCCAGAGGTCCTCCGGAGGCCAAAAACGGCCCGTTTGCCAACTTCCGGTCCCACCTCTGGCGGGGGGGAGGCTGTTTTCACCCTCTGCAGACTCCTAGAAAGGCTCTGGAGACTGGGGAGAGCAAAAAATGGGCCTACCGTGCCATCGTGTGCCAGGAGCGTGGGGAGCCGGGGGGGGGGTCATGTATGCAGGGGCAGGGCCAGTGGTGAAATGTAAAATTTGTTAGTACCAGTTCTGTGGGCGTGGCTTGGTGGAAGGTAATATGACTGGGTGGGCGTGGCCAACTTTTTTTTTTTACTTTTAAAAGCATTTTTTCTACAACCTCTTCGGCCAAAGAGGTTGTAAAAAATGCTTTTAAAAGGCTCTGACAATCCCAGCTGAGTTGCCTGATTGTCAGAAGAGGTTGTTTTAAAAAAATGCTTTTAAAAGGCTCTGACAAAAATGCTTTTAAAAGGCTCTACATAAACTACTGTCTTGTGTGCCTCTTTGATTTGGAACTTGTCAGAAGAATTATTTGGGGTTCCAACTCTAGCCGGGGCTGCACAAGAATAAATAAAAATGAGATCCAGACAGCTGTGAGAAAAGAAGAAATATTTATTGCTAAAAGCAAAACAGTTTGCCTTAGGGACCGGCTGCAGAGAAATGGGGTACAGCAGCAGATTTTTATAGGGGGAGCTTGTACAGGATGTCCGTCTACATACTGATTCTAAGGTGACAGTTGAGAGGCATGTGTGTTTATGTGTGTGTAGGTATGCTGATTCTTGTGAACATGCAATTCCTCTGGGAGATCTAATTTAATTAGCTCTGTGTTTGCAGGCTTTATTCTTTGAAATGTGGATTAGGCCTGGGTAATTTATTTGTAAGTTTAAGGAAGAGATATTTCCCTGTTTGCTCTTTTTATTTGATTAATTTAGTTCCAGCCTGACAGTCAATTATCTAGTTTCTCAGAGCATTGTGGATTCTATTAATATTTTAAGGAAAGATGGTAACAGTATAAGCAGTAAAATATATGTTGACGCAAAACTTCTCACAAACTCTTGTAAGCCAAATGCCCTGAGCTTTTGGGGAAAACTTATCTCTACACTACAAGTGCTTGTGTTTGCAAGCCCTTCAGGCATTTGTGTGTCACTGGCCTCCGAGAGAATAGTCAGTTCCTTCAAAAGAGAGGAAGATCTCTGGCAATCAATATTTCTAATTTGGAGATGTTAAGCATTGGCTACCATAGATGATCTTCAGGTAGAATTTTCTAGGGGCTAAAGCAGGGGTCAGCAACCTGTGGCTCCGGAGCCGCATGCAGCTCTTTGGGCCCTCTGCTGTGGCTCCCTGTCAGGTGATCCCACCACTGGTTGGCCCCACCCCTCACCCTCCCCTCCCAGTCACTCCTCACCTGGCCTGAGAAGGTAAGGGCGACATGGGGGATGGAGAAGTAGCCAGGGCAGAGACAGGGAAATACAGAGAGAGGGGGAGAGAGAGAGAAATAGAGAGAGAGAGAGAGAGAGGGAGGGAGGGAGGGAGGGAGGGAGGAAGGAAAGAGAGAGAGATGTCAAAAGGATTTTATGGTTCCTGGTGTTTTTTAACAACTGGTTCTGTGCCCTAATGACTGGCTGGTTAGGCATAGCTGAGGGGGAGGGGTGTCATGTGACTGATGGAAGTGAATGACATCGAATTGGCCACGCCCACCCAGGTTTTGTGGCTCCCGGTGTTTTCTTTTCTGTGGGAAACAGATCCAAATGGCTCTTTGAGTATTTAAGGTTGCAGACCCCTGGGCTAAAGGGACTTAACCAGGCATATCGGGAGGCTATGCCCACAGAGCAAAAACCCTTCTCCTAGCTTGTGAGAGAGGAAATAGCAAATAGAGTTGACATTGTTAATTAACTAGTGCAGACATGGGTAAAGCTTTCATTTTAAGGGTACAATCAATTTTGGGGGGGGAGACTGAAGGCTTCAAAGCATGGGGACACATCACACATTTGAGTTATTCTGCATCTTGTGGGATATTTGGAGACTGTTGCTTTTTTCTTGTGATATTACACATGTAGGGCTGACCCATATCAAAGTGTCTGGTAGGGGAAGGGACACTGTCAAACCACTCACAGAAAGTATGGCATTATCATTTGCTAAACATAATACAGAACATTGGGGCAGTGGTTATGTAAGTGCAAACAAAATGTTATATTGCATAAATTCCTATTTCTTCTAAGAAAAGCATGACTGTTAGCCAACTAAAATGTGAGAATGGTGATTTTTTTGTCTTATATAAGAGAGTTTTAAAATTATTTCCCAACTTAAGAAAGCTTAAGTGCAGTTAATGAGATCATTATTTCTGCCTGTTATGGTTATAATCTAAAACTGCAATTCTGCGGTTCTTCTATTAAAATATGAATTCTTCCAGTGATGTTACAGCAACAGCATGCATACATAGACTTTTCAGTATAAGTAAACTGAAACACAGATTTTCCATTAAAATTATAAATCTTATTTCTAAACATTCCTGATAAAATGCAATAGGATACTTTTTAAAAACCCTACATACATATTTTTTTTTTACTTCACTCTGTTTGTGCACATACTACCTCTCAGAATCTAAAGAAATAACTCCAACAAAACTGTATGGCAGTGTAGAAACAATTTCCCCCTTAGCTCAAACCAAGAAATATATCTAAATAATGAATGAGAATTAACAGGGACTGAAATAACATTTGCCAATATGTGAATGGTCTTTCCCTACAGCCAAACCAAGAAACTAACCCAAATACAATTTAGAGCATGAACTGAAGGACATCTTTCCTTAAAAAATTTAATCAAACAATTCCTCTGTGCCCAAAGTTCCAGTCTTTTTCTGGCTTACTCAGATGTATTATAACTTCTGTTTGCTTTATAAATAAAGCAAAAATATAATGTTTCTTCACATTTGAAACTTCAGCAATCTCTAGGTTGAACATTCCGACACAAAATGGAATTTGTTAATTAAGAGCATAACAATGACCACTTTATAAGCTATCTGCCAAATGATCTTATATATTTAAGGCATGTTTGTATCTGATCCCCAGGCCTCAAGAAATAACAAAACCATTCAAATATGTTAATGAAACCTTTCAACAACTCCAGTTAACCTTTTCAGATTATAGCAATAAAATAGCAATAAAAGTACCATGACAATATCATGTAGGAAGATAATTAGTTAATTTCAGTAATGATACATTTATTTTGTATAGTGTATACAAAATATATATTTTGTATAGTGTATATATTTGTATACACTATACAAAATAATACTAGGCAACCAAGCTTCAGAACAGTGACTTTAAAGCGAAGATTGACTTCTACCAGAAGATTGTGATAAGATGGGCTCAATTTAATGTCATGGATTCCTTCTCTCAGAACACACTTTGCAGTTATCACATTATAACAGAACAATTACCACTTGGAGAAAAGGTTATTTTCCAATAATTATTTGGGTGATAAGAGAGGAAGTATGAGAATATGGAATTTGACAAAGTGAAATTTGACAAATATGGAACAATTTTAAAAACAGGAAGAGGAAATGTAGGAGTCCTACTTTCTACATGACAAAAACTCATGGCATTATGCTAGAAATAGATTTGACTAACAACAAAGGCACATGCTTTCGCATGTAACCCTGTTTCCTATTGTTTAATAATAGCACTAAATTAAAAAAAAACTTACTCAATACTTGAAATATTATTAAATATTTTAATAAAATTTTGAACCTTTCCAGCTTTGCAGACACAAATAGGGCATGTGCACATGTGCTTGCACACTGCTCGTGCAAGGGGGGATGCATGCATTTGTGCTCTCCTGTTGCTTCTGCGGCCTGGTTCTGAACAGCTCAAGGCCCAGTAGTGGACTGTGACCCGGAGGTTAGGGACCCCTGTTCATTACAGGTATCCTTATATTTCTATCTTTCTGATTGTTCAATTCCCTAATTGTTGTTTATCATCACAATAAGTGTTTGTACTTCTGGTTCTGAAAAGTCATACTGCTTTTGTTTATTACTTTATTATTAAAAAAGTTTTACAAAAGGTTTACATGTTTCCCCCTCCCCGCACCCCTTCCCCTCCCCTCCTCCCCTTCCCAGATCAAATTCAGGGTATAACATTTAATAATCAAAATCCAGCCTAGTCTAAATAATTATAACATTCAACATTTCTCAATTCTTCAATTCCCTAATTACCCTACCAATTTAATTGCTTAAAAACACTCCAAATATCTACATACTTATCCAAACCCTATCTGTAACTTCTTATTCCGATATTTATTTTGGATATAATCTATCCATCTTCTGCAGTCCCTTAAATATCTTTTTTTTGATTGTTCCTTCAAGTACGCCGAAATTTTTGCCATCTCCGCTAGGTTTATTACTTTCATTGTCCATTCTTGGATTGTAGGTAAATCTTGCTTCTTCCAGTATTGTGCCACCAACAATCTTGCTGCTGTTATCAAGTTCAAAATCAAATTAGTCTCTATAACCGTACAATCCGTAACTATACCCAGCAGAAACAACTGTGGTGTAAATTTTAGCCTCTTTTTGAAAATATTTTGTAAAATCCACCAAATTTTTATCTAAAACGCTTAAACCTTCTTACAAGTCCACCAAATATGAAAATATGTGGCATCCTGACAATCACATCTCCAACATTTTGGTTGTACATTTGGATACATACAAGATAATTTTTTCGTATCTAGATGCCATCTATAAAACATTTTATAAAAATTCTCCCTTAAATTTTGCGCTTGTGTAAATTTTACATTTCTTACCCATATTTTTTCCCATGTTTCCATCATTATTGGTTGTTCAAAATTCTGTGCCCATTTTATCATGCAATCTTTAACTAGCTCAGTTTCCGAGTCTATCTCTATCAATATATTATACAGTCTTTTTATGTGCATTGAACTTTGGTCTCTGTGCTTTTGTTTATTACTGTGCCTCCAAGCAATGTTTGCTGAGGTAAACTGCACTTACCTTTCCTACCGGCTTGCTAATGTGTGCGCACTGTCATCTGCTCATGCGCAAAGCCTTCTGCACATGCACAGAGGGTCAAAACTGGGATGTGACAACGTCCTGGTTTGGGAGGGCAGAGCCTCCCTCCGCCGGCACTACTGGCTCTCCAAACCACCACCCGCCGGTGCTATCAGCTTCCACAAGCCGGATAGAGCCAGTTGCATTTCACCCAACTCACACCCAACCATTTCTTTATCGAATGCTAAATTGGGTTGAAGACAAATGTTTGTGTCAACTCTGAAGTGGACCTGGCTGAAGTCGTTTTGCTGCCTCATAGTTGCCACAAAACCTGAGAGGGGGAAGGGAAGGGGGGAAATAGATAGCTACAGTCAAAACAAAAGGTTTTCCTGTAGGAATCAAGGTCATTGAAACAGGTGGCTGTTGAAAGAGGAGAGGAGTCTGCCTTCCATCTTCATTGGACAATGTGACCGGTGACACCTGGGAGGGGGGAGTTTTACTCTTTTAATTAGGTGAAAATGGTGGGAACTGTCAGAGTTGCCGATATGATGTATCCAATAAACATGTCCTTTGAGGAATCTCCCTGCCTCGGAGTTATGCTTTCAATGGGTGCATTACTTGGAATACTGACAGCTTGCTTTACTCTCTTTGAGGACAATGAGTCCATGGTCACATATTTGAATTAATTCATTAAATGTAAGAAGGTTGTCCACTCTAAAACAATTCTACGTGGTGAGTAGTTAAAAATACAGGTAGTCCTTGACTTACAATAATTTATTTAGGGACCAAAATTACAATGGCACTGAAAAAGTAACTTATGACTGTTTTTCACATGATTGTTGCAGCATCCCCATGGTCACATGATCAAAATTCAGATGTTTGGCAATTGGTTTATGTTTATGACAGTTGTAGTGTCCCAGGGTCAAGTGATAATCTTTTGTGACCTTATGACCATCAAAGTCAATGGGGAAGCCAGGTTCACTTTACAAGCATGTGATCAACTTAACAACTGCAGTTATTGACTTAACAAAGGTGGCAAGTAAGATCGAAAATGTAGCAAAACTCATTTAGCAACTGTTTTGTTCACCAACAGAAATTTAGGACTCAATTGTGATCATAAGTCAAGGACTACCTGTAGAGATGGGAATACAAACAGGAAAATTCAGATATCCAGAAGTAATAAACATTCTGTTGTGGCCCGTCAGCGGCCTGTGCGGATTGTAGCTGATTCTGACAGCAAGGAGACTGGTGTGGTGTTGCGGCAGCAGCCTGTGCAGCTGGCACCCGAGTCAGACAATGAGGAGGCTGGAGAAGATGTGGTGTCAGAGGCAGGGATTCAGCCAGGGCCTTCAGAACCTCCAGAAGCTTCTTTAAGTGAAGAGGACAAAGAGGAGGAGCCTCTTCTCGATGCACGGGCGCATAGAACGGCCAAAAGGCAGGAGTGGCTCCTCAGGAGGAAGAGTAAGGCTTGGGGCTAATTGGCCACTCCCTTAGCCTATTTAAGGAGGAACGTCGACTGAAGCAATTTGTAGGGAACAACTTTAGTTCACTCTATTTCACGTCTGGATTCTCTGCAAATTGCTTCTGGGCTTTCTGCCAACCTTAGTAAGATTATGATTACTTTATCTTTGGTTTCTTGTAGGCTGTTAAGAAAGTTTATTAACAGCCTTTGATTTGAAAAAGACTGAGTTATTTTAGTAAATTAAGTGTTGTACAAACTTTGTGTGTGCTGTGTTCTTTGGGATCCGTAGCTGGGGCAGAACACATTCTGAACAAAGGAAATACAAACCAAGTGTGCAAGATTCTTTTAATCCCAGTCATGTTCATGGTTGAATGAGTGGTGCAGTGGCCCTAGAGGTGGAGCTCTCGCCTCACAATCAGGAGGCTGTGAGTCCAATCCTTGATAGAGGCAGATATTTCTCTCTCTGGGCACAATGAGAATATATTGGCTAAACAAAACTCCACATTGGTGACAGGAAGGGCATCTGGCCAGTAAACACTCAGCTCCATTCAGTTGCCCAGACTTCACCCCGCAAGGGATTATGGGGTCATTAAAAGAGAATGATGTTCATGGTTGAATAAATCTGGGGAAGGGGAGTGAGGAAAAATGGCAATTGCTGTAATAGGGAATGCACCTTTTTTTAAAATAATCCAAATCTGTATTGCAGATGCATACACAAATATACAGCAAACTGCTGGTTTACATAGACTTCTCCATCAATTGAATTATTTTGAAGAACATGCGTTCGGGAGCATTGAGTCCCCAGATCAAATCCCAGTGGCTCCAGTCTGACCATGAGCGATGGTAAACCAGGTTAACAATACCAGAGAGTAAGAGCTCTATATCTTTTGGGTCTGCAAGAGAGTCTTGTCCCCCAGACCACACTGCAATTGGCACCGACATGTTTTTTATTTGATATGAAGGAGGAACGCTCTAGAAAATAAAACAAGGGAATCATAATATTGATAATTGTAATACAGTGTTGAAACTGAGTCGCAATCACAGGCTTCTGGAAAGAGTTACATTTATCATATGGATCGGATGTTAATTGTCATTTAAATGATAGGATGGGGATGAGAGGAGAGGAGAGAAAGAAGATGAGACTGAAAAGGTTATTTCCATTTACTCTTTCATTGTTATTTACATTGTTTGCCATTGCTAACTTTTATGTCCAATAGAGGAATTCATAGTATTTCCACCTTAAAAAAACCAAAAACTATGATAGTATCACAGCTGGCTATATGCATGCATTGCTCTATGTATGCATTCCTTTTAATAGAGGAATAGTAATGATAGGAATGGACACAGTGGAAATATTTCCTAAGGAGGAACATATAAATCAAAGTCATAATCAAAATACCTTTACCTAAACAAAGCACCTTTGTATAAACAAAATGCCTTTACATAATCAAAGAATCTTGATGAATGTATCTTTTCTTTTTATGTACACTGAGAGCATATGCACCAAGACAAATTCCTTGTATGTCCAATCACGCTTGGTCAATAAAAAGTTCTATTCTATTCTATTCTATTCTATTCTATTCTATTCTATTCTATT
>WNWU01000021.1:386615-399560 GCA_012654045.1 Ptyas mucosa
TTCTATTCTATTCTATTCTATTCTATTCTATTCTATTCTATTCTATTCTATTCTATTCTATTCTATTCTATTCTATCTTTTAAAAAAATGGGTATAGCCATGTCAAAGTTAAAAACTATATACATGGTGTTGATATATGAGTTTTTAACTAATATATTTGGGGTTGTTCTTTTACTCAAAGTCTATTATAATACAGGTTCTTGATATAATATTCTAATTATTTTATATTTATTTTCCAAAACTTTTCCCTCTTACCTGTTTATATGTTATCTGATTTTTGTCCTCGTAATCAAAATAACGGAACAATCCTGTATTCAGCATCTATCAAAAGCATCAGAGAAAGCATTAGATACTATATATAATATATCCGCATTTCTGTGATTATAATCACAGCAAGTCCAAAGAGCAAATACTAAACAGGTAAAAGGAAGAAACAGAAAAATACGATAATATATATTTTAATATTGGGACTAGGATCAAAAGAACTGTTATTCTTCATTTGTGATCTGAGAAACTTCAGAGGAAAAAGGAAATGTGCTTCATATAAAACAATAAAAATGTTTATTGAAATCAAGAGAAGCTGTTGAGCACTTGTAAGAAAAAAAAATATTCTTTTGAAAAAGAACTCTCAGCTTGGCCTTGATAAATAGAACTACATTTTAAATACTTCTAGCTGAAGAAATGTGGAAAGTTAGTATCCACCCCTCTCCTAGAAGAATGAAATATTTTGAGAAATATTAAAAAAGATGGAGTATTATATTTCTCCAGATGAGAAATTGAGAAACATGTTTTTTTTAGCGGGAGAAAGCAGCCCGCACCCTTCTTAATAGCCCTCAGCAGATATCAGCACTTAAGAGATAAAGAGATTATTGAAAGAAGCCAAGTATCTAGGTAGCTCTATTCATAGGCAATTATGGCCCATAGGCAAATATGGCCCATAGGCCTGTAGCAAGGTCTGAACAAACGTAGGATTAGCCCTCAACCACAATAGGAATTGCCTAACACCCTTTCAGAACACAAGTTCCTTCATTGCAACATCTCAGTTGCACCACCCCCAGCAAACTTCAACCAAACGTAGCTCAGACAAACATGACCCCTACATGGCCCCATGTGAGTCTGACAACAGCCAATATAATACATGTTCTTGCACAGGAACAGGAAGCTCAAGTTCACAGCCCAAGAGAAGGTATAAAACCTCCTCACTCTCAACTCCATATGGTCAACTGCCCAGAGTCACATGTGGTTCTGCTTTACCATCAATCAACCTCCATGTTTCCAGTGTCTTCCTCCCAGCTTGGAACTGAACCACATGAATATTTCTTCCAATAGAACACTTGTAGGGCAAATATAACGTTTAAGTGAATAACACAGACTTAATATCCCTTAATATGATAAACTTTCAAAGACTGTTGCTCTTCTAGGACATTGGATCATAAATCTCATAAATCTCTGAATAATATTTGTAGACTAGTACATCCAGAAAATAAGAGGTTGGGACAGGCAACCTAGAGAATCCTGGTTTGCTATCATCATCAGAGCAAATGTCACAACTCAGGAGACCTTGATGGTTAAAATGTCATGTATTTTAACCAAAGTTATTAAAGACATTATACCTGTTTCCAGTGTAAGATGGTTTTAACTGATGTTCTATCTGGATAGTGAGCTGCATATACATCAATTCGGCTCTGTAGAGATTTGAACAGTCAATAGATTTTTTTTAAAAAAAGAAATCAGACAACTGGTGAAAGGAAATATTTACTTGCATTGCTCATTTTTGAAAGAAAATGTAGCAGCCTACTTTTAGCAGAGCAGAGTAATAGGTTTTGTCATCATCTGAGAAATCACCTTGGATTAAGGGTGTCAAATTGGTGGCCCGTGGGCCAGATGCATCACATGCAGGCCACGCCCACACCAGCTCCACAAATGGGAAAAATGTCACAAAACATTATGTGACAGCAATGTGACACGGCCAGTTTGACACCCATGCCTTAGGTAACCCTTGTGCTATGATGGCAATTTGTACTGAGAACTCTGTTATTAAGAGTGATATCATGTGACTGTGCCACAGAAACACAGAAGCTCACTTTAGAACTGGGTAAATCTCAGTCAAAGGTCCTCTTTGTCTCACAACCAGCAATGAAACCCTTCCAGATTGCCCACCAGTTTTGGTGTCCAAAGTAAGAATGTGTATCAACCTGCATACGTTAGGCAAGGTTCCAGGTTCCACGTTACCTGGAATGGTAAGATCTTGGCTGAAATAGTTTGAGCTTTGAAATTAATTACATTTATTTGTGGCTTTTCAAGAGTTAGAAATACCTGAATGTTGTTGCACATGAATAATTCAAGAATACAACGTTCTAGAATTTCAGCTGCTGTTTTCATTTATCAGAAAGATTTCATTTACAACTCTGCTAAAAGACTTCTTTAGACACATCAGGAACTTTGCTAATTGCTTCATAAAATGACCATTGCCTAGCTGAATGCATGAGTAGGGAAATATTTATAAAAAGCACAGTACAGTCCAATATCATGTTCCCAATGCAATGCACAATATCTACATTTGGCTTATCATTCACAAAGAACTTCATTATTAGGAATTGTTATTTTATCTTTATGGTTCATGGGGTTAGATCACTATCAAGAATATGTAACTGGGGCAGTGGGGGAGGAAGGATTTCAATTGTTAGCATGTCTTTGATCTATAATGCCTCCATTATTCCTTCTCCAGTGAAGTCAGAGAAAAAGCACAAGAAAGCAACTTATTCACTATTATTTTCATAGATTGATCCCCTAGTAGAGGGGGGTCAAACTCGTGGCCGACAGACTGGATGCGTCAAATGCTGGCCATGCCCACCCCCGGTTTAAAGGAGGTAGAAAAAGTCTTGATACATCTTGTGATGACAACGTGACGCCATGAGTTTGACACCCCTGCCCTACTGTGTTTCCCCCAAAATAAGACCCTGTCTTATAGTTTTTTTGCCACCAAAAAAGGCACCAGGTCTTATTTTCAGGGGATGTTACCCACTGACTCACCTCACTTGCATGCATTGCCACCAGCCTCCTTTTTGCGGTCAGAAGCCCTCAGGAGCATTTTCTGTGGCTAGCAAGGCTTTCCTGAAGGAAAGCCAATTACAATGGTCCGAATTGATCCAGAGTTCTGTTATTGGCTGCAGAAACCTTCAGGAAAGCCTTGCTGGCCTTGCCGGCTGCAAAAGAAATGGACCGGCAAGGCAGGTGTCGGGATGTGTGAGGCCTAGCTGCAACTAAGAGCCTTGGTGATGCAGCGGACTAAAGTGCTGTTAAGTAGCACTTAGCTGCCAGCTGCCTGCAATTACTGTGATTTCAAATCTCACCAGGCTCAAGGTTGACTCAGCCTTCCATCCTTCCGAGATAGGTAAAATGAGGACCCGGATTGTGGAGGCAATAAGCTGACTTTGTATAAAAAGAACACTGCTTCGGGGGTGGGGGGGCGAAAGCCCTACTAAGCAGGTATATACAAAAAGTATGAAGACTATTGCTTAACGCATTGTAAGCCGCCCTGAATCTCCGGAGAAGGCGACATATAAATCGAACCAATAAATAAATAAATAAATAAATAAATAAACTGTCTGAAGGTAAGTAATAGGGCAGCTCCAACCCTCCCACATCCCCACCCTAGCTTAATTTTTACCTGTACACCCTGGAATGGGCAGGGTCTTTCTTAGGGCTTATTTTGGGGGGTAGGGCTTACCATATGTCAAAAACATTACTAGAGCCTGGTTTAGCTCAGCAGACTAAAAGCATAGTGATCAACACCAGCTGTCTGCAATTACTGTAAGTTCAAATCTCACCAGGCTCAAGGTTGACTGGGCCTTCCATCCTTTCTAAGGTAGGTTAAATGAGGACCCAGTTTGTGGGGGCAATAAGCTGACTTTGTATAAATATACAAATGTATGAAGGCTATTGCTTAACGCATTGTAAGCTGCCCTGAGTCTCTGGAGAAGGGTGACATATAAATCAAATTTAAAAACAAAAAAACAAAAACAAAAAACAAACAAACAAACAAACAGGAAAGGTAGTCCTACTGGAAACTAAGTAGCCTTTAAGGAACGAAGGACTGAGCCAGATTGAGAAGTTTCAGAATGGGCTATTCTGAGCTTTCCATTTTGTACATTGTAGCCAAAATACTGAAATCCTAAAGTTATTTTGTGGATTATATTCTATAGGCCAGTTGTATTGATAAAATGAAATGTATGAGCCATCTGATTAATGTGAATATACATCCATAGATGGATGGGCTCCTTCACAGGGCCTACAGAAATTATTTCTGTTGCCTTTTCCCTAAAACTCTTTAAAAAAAAAAAAAATTAACATTTCAAAAGGGTGTGTGTGTGTGAAACCAAGGATTCTCAAGAAAATCTTTCTTTCAAATGAAATATTTTCTTGAGAATCCTTTAGTTTCAGCCACACACACCCTTTTGAAATGTGATTTTTTTAAAAAAATTGAATGTTTCCATCCTTTGAAAGCTTAGTTTTTGCCTCCATGATGAAACCTTTGTAAAATGTAGAGAAACACAACCAATACAACATTCAGAGGAATATATTTCCTAGGAAGACTTACTTACCATGTTTAGATTTGTTGTATTGTAAGTACCAGGAAAGAAAATGAGATTTGGACATAATTGATGTAGAAATGCAGTTGTACATAATTTCATCATGAAGTCTTTCACAGGCTTGTGGCTAAACATAAAATCTTTGTCACCGAATAATTTCTGTAAAAATAAGTTAATTAACCATAGATGATAATGATGACGATTGATGGTGATGATGATGGTGGTGGTGATATTTAAGGCATGCTAAGCTCATCTGGTTCCTCCTGAGTTTTTAGCCAGCAACATTTGACTTACCTCAAAATTACACTGACTATATATTGCAACAATTCTGTTATTGCAACGTGTACTTGCAAACAAGAGTTAGATCAGTGTAGCAATTAAAGGTGCTGGACTGGGAGTAGCAGACTTGAATTCTAGCCCTTCATGAAGAATGAAAGTCAGCTTTTTCTTAGCTTTCAATTCTTCATCCCAGAAGAAGGAAGTTTTCCATCCCTCCCTCCCTGGATAAATACTGTATTCATCTTTGTGTTTGGGCAAAATCATATAATAAAAATGATAGGTTAGATGACTCTAATTCTTATTGGTATGTGGCAGTTGGAATTGTGGTGACAGCAATTTGGGAATGTAGTATTATTATTATTATTATTATTATTATTATTATTATTATTATTATTATTATTTTGGTCATCTTACCTTTTTCAGTTCCAACTGTCATAAAAGAATAATCAATGAATTAATACCTTGAATGAATGTTGAGGAAGTAAGGAAGGCAATCTCAATAGAAGATTTGGGAGATGCATAACATAGATCACAGGAGCTAAGGCAAAGAACATTTTGATTTTTTGAGACAGTCCTGGTATAGCGGAAAATGCTATGAAGCCTAAAAGGAAAAAAATAAAGGGGAAAAAGTAGCCATTTAGAGCTAAGTAGAATCTATTAGTAACCCACTGGCCTAATTTCATGTTGTATTCAGATTCGTTCCGAAAGCTCTCCGGAGGTTGCAGGTTCCAATCCTCTTGTTAAGACAGGTCTGATTCCAAGGAAGTAGGAAGAAGTAGGAGGAAGAATAAAGGGAAGGGAGTTTTGGCAGAAAGAAAATGGGGAAGGGACAGAGCGAGGGAGGGAGGGAGGGAAGGAGGAAAATCAGTATTGTCATATCATGTCTCTCAGAATGGAAATGGAAATGTAGCTCTCGTCAAAAATCAAGGGTTGTGCTTTCTTTCAGAATAATCTGTTAAGGGGTTTACTCCATGGTAATGATTACTTGGATTGAAACACAACATGGCCCTGGAAATATTTTTCAGTTAACCCCCTTGTTAGTTTCTTGACAAACTAACTTAACAGGCTGTTGGGAAAGCACCAGATTACCCTAATCATCCATCTGAATAAACCTCTCATAATTAGGTTTGGAAGATCCCTATGGAATTGTGAAATAGTCTACATGTTCCTTCAACTCCAGACTGCCATCATTGTCCTAAGTAGCTTCAAGGTACAAAGAGAGAACATGGATTTATTTTGTTTTCAGGCTCTTTTTAAACATTACCATATAATATTGTAGATGTACCCTCTTTCAGAGGTGGACTTCAGCCGATTCGGACCGGTTCAGGCGAACCAGTTGTTAAGGTTCTGTGCAGTTCAGTGAACCAGCAAATCCCCGCCCACACCACCTCACCTCACTCCACCCCACCCCGCCCTATCTTGCTTTGCCCACCTTGGCTGGTGCTAGAGTCATGTCTGCACCCAGCTACTCTCTGGCTCCTTCGCTTGCTTGCAAGCCCAGACCACGTGGCCCAGCTGATCTCCATGCCTTGCCCACTTGCCTGCCTTTGCCACTGCCTACCACACTGGCCATGCAGCCCTGCTGATCTCCACGCCTCTCTCCTCACCGCGGCTTTCCATGAAGGTAAACCGCCTCGGGGTGGACATGGTGCGGCGCAGCCACATTTCGAGCCTGGTTCTTGTCATCCTTCCACCTGCATGCCGCCTGCTCGCCCTTCTCTTGGGTCAGGGGATGTGCCAGTTCCTGCCTCTGGTTTTCTCCAGGACCTATGGGTGGATGCCACCCACTCACCCTTTGCCTCAGGTTGGGGTGTGTGCCAGTTCCTGCCTCTGGCTTTTCCTGGGGACTACGGGCTCTGAAACTCAGACCCTGGCTCTTCTTCATGGGTGATTTCCACTTGCTCAAGATGGCTGCAACAGAAGCAGGAAAAGCGCACCAGGTCCAATATCTCTTTTGGAGCCTGCGCGGCACCCTGCAGCTCTCTGTACATACATGAGAGCACTCTTTTATGTCCCACTAAGCCGCTCAAGGTCGCTTGGATTGTTAGCAAGTAGGCAGGGGGGCGAGCGAGAGGTGCCTGCTTGCTTCGTCTTAGGTGGCTTTCACTTTTCCAGCCTCATTCCTCCTTTCTCCGCCCCCCCCCCCCCCGGTTCCACCAAGAGCTAGCTCCAAGAGCGGAGCTGGCCTCCAAGAGGCGGGAAAGGTGGGAGAAATAGAGAAAGTGATGATGGCGCTGCTCTTCTCTGCCATCCGCATGCTGCTGGGCCTTTTCTTCACCTTCATCAGGATGATCAAGCTCACCAACCAGATTGCTGGCAATGCCCACTAGCAGCTGGTGGGGGGGGGGGGGAATCCGCTCAGTCCACTGCTTGGTGATGCAACCTGCAAAGGGGGTGGCTGCAACCCTCCAGGCCGCCACCCACCCCAGCCTCCAATTCAACCCTGATCTAACAACCTAACCAGATCCCTCACCAAGCAAGATCTGCAGGAGATCCTCTCTAAGGAAAGACTTGATAGGCTGGCTCATTAGAAATCTTTAGAGAAGCTGCACAGGGCGCTTTGGTGCTACTTGGTGAGCCCGGTTCTCGCAGTTGTTTAAGGGCACTAAATAACTTGCTTGCAAAGGAAAAGGTGTGCAGCTTCCCTGGCACGTCAGCGTGCACTGCTCCTGCACTCAAAGGGCTTGTTTGCTTTCTTGGGAGGATACTCCCTTTTCGAGCAGGGATTCCTTCTCTTTTCATGCCCCCACTCTGGGATTTCTTTGGCACAACTTTATCCTTTTCCCTTCTCTGAGCTTTTTAAAAAGCTAACCTCTCTCTCCCCCTCCCTCCCTCCCTCTCTCTCTCTCTCTCCCTCTCCCTCTCCCTCTCCCTCCCCTTCTCTCTTTCTCTTCTATCTCTCTCTCTCTCTCCTCTCCTCTCTCTCTCTCTCTCTCTCTCTCTCTCACACACACACACACACACTCACACACACACACACACGCACACAGGTTGGATCTTTCTTTCCTGCTGGCCCATACTGGCAACAACCACGCGAGTGACGTAGAGTTGGCCATGACCACTCAGTCACATGACCTCCCCAGCCACGCCCAGTCATCTGATCATTAGGAAGAACCTGTTGTTAAATAATTTGAATCCCACCACTGCCTCTGCTTCTTGTGATAAGCAGCCCCAAACAACATGCAAGACCTTTTACATGTTACATCAGAATAGAGACAGAGACAGAAAAGGAGAAAGAGAAAAAGGGGAATAAAAGAAAGACAAAAGGTTTTTCATTTTATCATACCAATAGTAGCGCCTTGAGAATAACCAACATAGTATAATTGTTTCTGTTTGGTTTTCTTCAAAATAAAATTTATTGTTGCTGGAAGATCATACATGGCCATTTCATGGAAACTGAAATGAAATATTAAAAACTGTAATTGTTAATAAATAAGTAAGTAAATTTGACTTTCTGCGTTTCAAACATTTCAGCAAAAACTGCCTTCCGCCCCAACTCTCCAAGCCAGTCCAGAAGGATACCATAATTGATAGTGTCAAAAGTCATTGAGAGATTAAGGAGCACAATCCTGACCCAACTCTGCCTCAGGTTATCAACAAACATGACAAATGCCATTGCCATACTTAACCTCAACCTAAAATCCAATAATGAGCTCTGGTGGCTCAGCAGACTAAGGCAGTTATTAACATCCACTTATATCTGCTGCCTGCAATTACTGCAAGTTCAAATCCCACCAGGCTCAAGGTTGACTCAGCCTTCCATCCTTTCTAAGGTAGGTAAAATGAGGACCCAGATTGTGGGGGCAATAAGCTGACTTTGTATAAATATACAAAAGTATGAAGGCTATTGCTTAACACATTCTAAGCCACCCTGAGTCTCTGGAGAAGGGCGGCATATAAATCAAATTTTAAAAAATAAATTAAAAAAATAAAAATAAAAATGGCCCCAAACAATTTGCTTTCTTCAGGGTCCTCTGATGCTTGAAGACCAACCACTGTTTCCACCACCTTCCCTAAAATGGGGAAACTGGCAACCACTGGATACAGCAATCACTTCTTGAGACCTGGGCACATCGTTACTTCTTTTAGGGCTAATCGAATCATCTCTTCACTGAAAGAGGCTTTACACCATCATATTGACCCAACCATGAATCACCTCTCAGGCAGTTTTCACCATCCGGGAAGGAGCTGGATCTAACAAGCATATGGCCAAGCTCACAGACTCTCTCTTAGTGAGTTACGGGATCAAACTTACTTCAGACAATCATACATCATTTTGCCTTAAAACCTCAACTGGAATTGATCGATTGGAATCCAACCTAGAGTTATCTATCATATAGCAAGATTATTCCTTGCAGTGAACCTGGAGATGATCCTTCAACCCCAGCAAAGACCAGGTCACTCTAAATAGGGTCATTAGGCTACCAGGAGATGCAAAAACAGGCAAGAAAGAAGAGCATTTCCCTAGCCTTATTGCCATGTTGCAGTCCCTAATATGGATGATTAAAGGTAAAGTTTCCCCTCACACATATGTACTAGTTGTTCCAAACTCTAGGGGGCATTCCTCATCTCTGTTTCAAAGCTGAAGAGCCAGTGCTGTCCGAAGATGCCTCAGTGGTCATGTGGCTGGCATGACTAAATGCCAAAGGCTCACGGAACGCTGTTACCTTCCCACCAAAAGTGGTCCCTATTTTTCTACTTGCATTTTTTACGTGTTTTCAAACTGCTAGGTTGGCAGAAGCTGGGACAAGTAATGGGAGCTCACCCTGTTACGCAGCACTAGGGATTCAAACAGCTGAACTGCCGACCTTTCGATCGACAAGCTCAGCATCTTAGCCGCTGAGCCACCGCATCCCCTTTATATGGATGATTACTTGTGCTCAATTGGATTCACTCTTTTTTTTTCCAATAGCTTTTCTTCAGGAATCTTTTCACACACTTCATTTTCAGGGGTTTCTCAGAAAAGCAATGTACATTCCAGGATCAGCACAGGGAGAAAGACCGCATAAAGACAATCAGAGCTAAAGCCCTAGTAATGTGTCCATTAGAAGTTGCAACCATGGATTCAGCAATAGCTCATCAGACCCTCCAGAAAAACCCTAAGCTCCCTCGGGAAGCCCTTTGGCTCCATCAGTCACATAGAATTGTATAATCTTTGAGCTGGGGAGACAGTTTGAGCTAGTGGTTAAGGCAGGGGTGAAACGCTCCCGGTTCAGACTGGATTGCCCAATCCGGTAGCGATGGCGGTGGCTGGTTCGGAGAACCGGTAGCAAAAATCCCTACACCCGCCTCCCCCATGCCCAGCTGAGCCACACAATCATCACAGGCTTTTTTTTTTACTTTTAAAAGCATTTTTTCTACAACCTCTTCCGACGAAAAAATGCTTTTAAAAGTTTTTTTAAAAAGCCTCTGATGATCGTGCGGCTCAGCTGGGATCATCAGAGGCTTTTCAAAGCATTTTTCTGCAATCTCTTGGCTGAAGAGGTGGTTAAAAAAATGCTTTGAAAAGTCTCTGATGATTCCAGCTGAGCTGCCTGATCGGCAGAGAGATATTTTTTTAAAAAAATACCTCTCTGCCGATCAGACAACTCAGTTGGGATTGTCAGAGAGGCTTTTTAAAAAATACCTCTCTGACGATCCCAGCTGAGTTGCCTGATCAGCAGAGGCTTTTCAAAACATTAGAAAAAATGCTTTGAAAAGTTAAAAAAAAAAGTTGGCCACGCCCACCCAGTCACATTAACCCCCCCCCACCAAGCCACGCCCACAGAATCGGTAGTAACAAAATTTACATTTCACCCCTGGGTTAAGGTACCAGGCTAGAAACAAGGAGACTGTGAATTTTATTCCTGCCTTAGGCATGAAAGCTGTCAGAGTGACTTTGGTCCAGTCACTCTCTCTTAGCCCAACTCATGGGTCCCTAACTGTCGCTACCGAGCCTGGACCCTTTCAGAACTGGGCTTCAGAAGTGGCGGGTGAGCGCATATGTGTATTCCATTTGCACAAATGGCAGGCACGCATGCCCATTGCTCACATAAACGGAGCTTCTCGTGCATATGTACTTGTATGCCGTGAGAGCACAGAACCATTCCTCCCTCCACCGCCACCAGTCCACAAAGCTGAAAAGTTTGGGGAACTCTGGCCCAACTCACCTCACAGGGGAAAATAGGACATGTTATTAACTAACATGCTAACATGTTATTAATATAGCTCAATACGGGAATGCAGTTTCAAACTACCTGAAATTCCAAAATTCCTCTTGATCCACTGATAAAGTCTGGTGCCTTAGAGACGAGCTTGTTCCTCTGCTGTTTCCCAGCCAAACATCATAGCCTGCATCCGCAAGCATAAAACCAAGGCTGTTGTTGGCCATGTTCTCCACCCAGTGACTGGCTTCTGCAAATATGCCATGTTGCAAAAAGGCAACAGGCTTTCGATCTGTAGCATTTGTGGGTTATATATATTTTTAAATAAAATGTTACCGAGTAGAATTTTCAAGTCATAACAACAAAACATTTTAAACAAACCTTCCATTCTTCTTAAACATTCATAATATGGTAGTATTTATCATTAATAACTTCATTAAGTTTTGGTCACATGTTATTGTATTCTAGACTACATTATACAGCCAAATATCCAAACTGCATGGATCTAACCATTGATTGCAAGAGAGGCTTATTTTCTAATATTATACCTGAAGTACATATAATAATATGTTTTGGGACCCAGATGTTTCTGAAGTAGACTCCATTTTAGCATGTTAACTCTTGAAAACGTACGTTTATCTTTCTGCCTTGGCATGGCTATTAAACATTTGATATCAGCTTAATAGATCCAGCATTGACTTTGACTTTTTTAAAAAAAGGATACCTATGACTGCAATGTTTTTTCTTCCCTGGGGAATTCTGTTTATTGTTAAATAATAACCATCCTTTGTCAAGACTTCATACTCTTCACTTGGGTACCCATGGTGGGAAATCATCTGACTCTGAGAGAAAAAAACAATTAACTCAATTAACGTAATAAGGTTATTTTTTTTCTAAAGTTAAAACCAAGCATCAGCTAGTAGATCATGTACAACATAAGGTCTCTCTCTGTCTCCCTCCCCCACTCTCTCTCACATACATATACTCCCCCCCCCCAACACACACACACAATGACAAAGAGATGGAAAAAATCAGACTACCAAGAATAATTCTGGATTTGTATTCATTGGGGAAGCAATATTGTTGTTTTCTGTTAAAATTAAGAATGTTGAAATAGTGATTCTTAACGTTAAGTATGTAAATATGTGTGTAGATGTAGTGTTAATGGTGATATAATTTTTCCTGCATCAGTAACCTTGATTGCAGTGGACTAGTAAACTAGGAATTCTGATCAGTTTTGTATTAACATTACACAAAGACTTATGTCTTTGGAGAAGACTCAAATACTAGGAAAGCTGGAAGGAAAGAGGAGAAGAAGCTGATCAACAACAGGGTAGATAGACTCATTTACAATGGCAATGGGTGCACCATTGGAAAACCTAAAGGACCAGTTAGGGACAGATCATCATGGAGAAAATGTGGTTGCTAAATATCAACACTGATTTGATGGCACACAATCAATCAACTGGTATCAATATATTTGAAGGCTGGAAAAGAATGGTGCTGATTTTGCCATAAGCAAAAGAGCAAGTGGTCACACTTAAGAGTATGTTTAAGACCCCCTTCTACTTCATTATTTATAAAATATAAATCATATAACTTACAACGTTCATATAAGTTTCAGGATTCACAACATGTTTTTGTCCCATAAATTCTGCATAGCCTGTCAATCCTCGTATTAGGTATGCTAATACAATAAAACGCCACATTTTCTTTCTCTCTCTTTTTCCCCCTAGAGGATAAGAAAAACAGAAGAAAAGAATCTCAAAAAATCAGAACAGTTGACAAAATACATGCATTCATTAAATCCTGACTGTAATTTTGAAGACACTGAGGATTATGGATGGATGATCATGAGTCTCTCTATTAGGGCAGCCATAAAAGCTATCTATCTATCTATCTATCTATCTATCTATCTATCTATCTATCTA
>WNWU01000021.1:399570-444295 GCA_012654045.1 Ptyas mucosa
CTATCTATCTATCTATCTATCTATCTATCTATCTATCTATCTATCTATCATCTATCTATCTATCTATCTATCTATCTATCTATCTATCTATCTATTTGTATTTCTATGCCGCCCACTCTCCAAGGACTCTGGGCGGCTTACAACAAAGGCAATATACTAAATAGCATATTGCCCCTAACAATCTGGGTCCTCCTATGAGCTCCCACAATTTCTATCTTCAGCATTCTGAAAACACCTAGCAAGCTTAAACATCTCCCTCACAATATTTTCTTAGCTGTCAAAACCACAGAAAGTTTTGCTGAGAAATAGCTAATGGATAGCGGGGTTTTTTTTCATAAAGCCTACCTACTCCAACAAAATGAATCCCATCAGAAAAGTCAAATCAAATGTGGAAGAAATAAATATATTACCATCCAAAATTATACTGCTGCGTTATGAAGGAGAAAAAATAATTGAAAAAATATTTGGAACCACCTTAGAATAATAACTGCAAATAAATACCTTCTTAGTTGACACCAGTTTAGTCTTTTGCTACAGGTATCTTGTGCCACGTTTCACCACACTGTCATTTAAAACTGTCACCACACTGTCATTTAAAAGCACAAAGGAATACTGTGGGTTGTTTCTTCAGATGTGGGTGGTAAAGATGCCACAATTGTGAAGAGCTTCATTGGCAACACCCAGTTAATATTGGGTTCAATAAGGAAGAAGGGAAATGGATGGAGGTGATGCATCTAAAAATAGTATTGTGATGTTCTATTTTATCTTGTAATGCACAAAGAACACACTCCGTGGCAAGGAAAAATGAATAATTTTATCCTGTTTTGATGTACATCTTGTTATACATTGAGAATCTCATGCTTTAAGTCAACATGATTTAATTTTTGCAATTCATTCATGAAGGTGCTATTCGTCTGGCCACACAGAGCACAACTTTGTGCCTACACAGATGTAATGGTTATGGAAATAATCCAATCAAAATATATAAGAGCTTATGGGTTTGTGTTCCTTAACCTTTGTCAAACTTCTTCAGATAGAACTGGGTTGTGTTTACATAGAGGCCCTCATGAGAATTTATTCTTAGGTAACCTTGCTTGAAGCAAATTTTCTGGGATGAGTTCCTATCTCAATTTATCTCACTGATCTTTCATTTTTGATAAGTAACATAGCCTTCTCAAATTGTTCTATTGTGGGTATTTCAATCAAATACCTATTAAAGCTTAAATCATAGTAATCTATGTCAAAGGTCAAACCAATTTAGACCTGGAGAATAACAGGTGCAAAGTTTCTGATTGTTATTATGGGGGCCTTTATTATAGACTTACTATTACTACTTATCACTATTTCTAATTAGTTTTCCTATCATTTCCCCCTCTTACATAGAACAATATTTACACTACTGAGGTTTAATGTCCTATCTTCAGGAATATTGGAGTGAGGATTCAGCAACATCCTACATTTGGAACGATTGTGTCTATTGTCAGGCAAGGCCATCAGTGCAGTTTTGCACATCTTGCTGGGTGGGCCCTTTTTATCACAATTGACACACTTGATTAATATTTACCTTTTTAAATTAAAAGACGGTTGGCCCAAAATGGAAGTTGGGTTCTTTCCCTTAGCAGGCTAAATAACTGACCTGCGCTGCGGCAGGGGTTTTAACTCCTCCGGCCAGCTGAAGATCATCGGGCAGCACTGCCCGGCGCGCTATTTAAATAGGGTGGCGCACCAGAGACCCCTGAGCTGTATTTTCACTTTGCCTAAGAGCATTCCAGTTCTGTTATTGAGCTGATAGTCACGAAGTAAACCAAGTTCCTGCCTCGCATTTGGCTGTGTCTTGTGTTTTGGTGAGCACGGTCCGGCGGAGCCGAGACCGTCCTTCTCCGGAGACTCAGGGTGGCTTACAATGCATTAAGCAATAGCTTTCATACTTTTTTTTTTGTATATACCTGCTTAGTAGGGCTTTTGGCCGCTCCTAAGTGGTGTTCTTTTTTATACAAAGTCAGCTTATTGCCCCCACAATCTGGGTCCTCATTTTACCTACCTCGGAAGGATGGAAGGCTGAGTCAACCTTGAACCTGGTGAGATTTGAACTCGCGGTAACTGCAGGCAGCTGGCAGCTAAGTGCTACTTTAACAGCACTTTAGTCTGCTGCGCTACCAAGGCTCTTTTATTGTACCACCGAAAGACATGCCATCCAAACTTCAGGTCTTGCTCTTCTAGCTCTAAGATTCTTTTATTTCTCATCAGCAGGAACTACCCCTTCATCAAAACCAGGCAGCAAGATGAAAAACACCCAATCCTCTTTATTCCTTTGCATTTTAAGAGAATTTAAATTTAATCCTTGCTTTTTTCCTTTGTCATACAAACCTAGATACATCATTCTTTACTACTTAAATGGAACGAGAGTTGTCAGAATAAATATTTGTTTGAAACATGAACATCATTTGAGGCACCACATTCATTTTTATCATGGAGTTTCTACCCCAAAATGACAACTGTGTTTTCTCCCATTTTAGCATAACGTTCTTAAATTCATTCTATGTTTTATCATAATTGTTCTGGAATAATGGACAATTTATATTAGTAATACTGAAGTTTTTCTCTTTTTTGTCAGTCTTAAAACCATTTTTTCCATTGGTTCTTTTTGTTCTTCCAAGGAAAAAGCAATGATTTTGTATTTAATGATTGTTTATAAAAAAAAAGTAGAATTAACAGTATGGAAGCTAATTAGAATCTTAAAAGTAATTTGCTTTTTTTTATTGTGCATAAGTATAATTAACATTTTAAATTAATCCTTAATTTTACTCCACAGATCCTTATTGAGTCCTACATATTGGCATGTGATAGATTGTATGAGACATGTGCTTAACAATAGGTTTCTAAATCATAGGTTCATTCTGCATTCATGCAGAGAACATCAGATAGAATATCTTTACTCAGAAGACAAGTATTCTCTTTGTTTTTATTTAGTTGGTGACATCATACCTATCACAGGATCACAGGAATTCAACAGCCACCTGTTTAGCCACCTGTGCAAACCACATTCACAGGCAAAATACACTGTTCTCTCACAGAAAGGGTATAGCTTTCCACAGTACATAATTTTAAACTATGTGTTGTATTTTTAACACACTAGTCCATACTTTTTTCTTTCAGTGTCAATTTATTTATGAACAACTCAATATTTCTTTGGGAAGCAAGAAAGAAAGATTTTGGGATTTTATTATGATATTGAACTTGGGCTATCTAATTTAGAATGGTTCTTCTAGTCAATTTCATCTCTCCACTTAATAGTTCTGCCCTATTTAAAACATAGTATGGTAGAACTAATTTTCTTCTATTCTTCCAACTCCTCCTCTCACCATAATTATTTCTTTGCATTTTGGTCCACATAGTTGTTGTTGAGGTATTTAGCAATTAATGAGTATGCAATAAATGGTTGTCACCTTTGGCAAAGATTCTGTGTGACACTTCTTTTTCTTTTCATTCTTCTTCCTGCTTGCCCCTTAATGTACAAGATATGTATTTCACAAAATTGGGTATGCTTTGTGTGTGTATCTAGACAGATAAATAAATAAACATACCCTTATCTTCATATCCATTGTACTGCTGACAAAGTAATATAGGCATGTCTAAACTCAAGAACCTCAGCAAGTGGCAACCCATGACTGAATTCCAGAACTTTCAATTCCAGAAAAGTTAAAAACTATCAGATCTTATTGTCACTTGATGGGGATGAACAGAAGTTATAGAACTATAGGCTAGATTGATAGGGCATCCTGGAAGAAAGAAATGGCAAACTGTTTCCATACTGCTACCAACAGGATTATATGTTTATCAGGAGTTTAGCATGAGTCAAGACTTTATACAGACACAGAGTTCTGAATATTAAAGCACAAGGTGGATCTTGCAAAAATTAATGGCTTTGTCCACATGGCCCAGCAAAAAGATAATTTCTTTTTGAGAATCAATAGGAAGAGAACTTTGTGAGACAGGAACAGAACATGACTTGACATTAATTTCTCTATTACGTGCTTTCCTCAAAGCCCAGAGCCCAATACTTCGATTTTCTAAAGATTAAAAAAAAGCATAGAACAAGTCCTTCATTTAATCTTGGAACGGGATTACCTTGCTGAAAGAGTGAGAATTTTTGAAACACTCCAGCATTTCCTTGGTTAGTTAATCAGACTGCAATTTAAGAGGACAGGATTAAAAAAAAAGATCCTTTCTTTTCTCTGAAGAGCAAGAACTTCAGAGGTACTTCAGATTCTTTCATAGATCTTTCATAATCCTTACCATTGAACCATTCGTCTAGAAAATAAAGTCCTAATTCCGATGTGTCTGTTGGTTCTTTTGCTGTTATGTGCCATGCCTTTCTTTAAAAAAATATTGTTTTGCCTCTCCATGAAGAGGAATAATATTTTTCTTTGCATCAGAAGTAATTGTTGTGGTCCGCTGGTGGCCTGCGGAACTGGCAGCAGACTCGGACAGTGAGGAAGTTGGGGAGGAACAGGGGCCAGTCCTGGAGTCTGGGGAAGGCTCAGACATGGGCTCTGCATCAGAGGCAGAGATGGGGCCAGGGCCATCTGGGAGTTATGTGTGGACTCTGGAGTCTCCAGAGTCGGACATCAGAGAGGCAGAGGAACAGGGGGACCCTGTTCCAAATGCACGCATGTGCAGAAGGCAAGAATAGTTAAAACAAAAGGGATGACTTGGAAGTAAGGCTTGGAGATGATTGGCTTCTCCCATAAAACATAAAGGAAGAGCAAAGGCATGTGGGCCTTTCAGGAAGCAACGTTGTGGATGGTGTCAGTTTGTACTTTGAAGCTCCATTTTTGACTCTGTATTTCCGTGTGGCCTTGTCAAGATAATTGCCAATTAGGTTTTTGGCAGCGTGTCAAAGAAGATAAAGGTGGGTGTTTACCAGCCTTATCTGAAGGACTGTGGCAGACTTCTGTTGGACTATTTATAAACTCTTGGTGATTCATCACGTGCTGTGAATGAAAGGAATTCACAGCCATTAAAATTTTAAAAAGGGGGTTTGAGACTAATTGTGTGCTTTTTACTACATCAGGAAGCCTAGGTCAGAACAGTAATAGCACATCAATTCTGATGTCCTTCATGAGATAGCACACAAATGCTGATATACAGACAGGACTGAGATATTTATCACATCCTACTGTAATTGCAAAACGTGATACAGGTCATGTTATTAAGTGCTTATGTGACGTACTATATGTACACCAGTATGATTTCTACCGTACAAAGGTTCAGATGAAAAACATACTTCAAAAGCAAAAGTACAACTACCTTATTACAGCCAACTGCCTATTCTCTACCATTCTTTAGCCAACTCACAATAAAGCTGGAGAGTGTAGTGCAGTGGTTCAAAAATCAGAATAACTTTCTTTTGTCTAGTGACAATCCTCCTGTTGAAGAAAGTAGTCCCATCAATAGGCAATAAGGCAGGAGTGTCAAACTTGGTTTCATTGAGGGCCGCATCAGGGTTGTGTTTGACCTCAGGGGGGCCAGTGTGGGCCTGGCCAGGGTGGGCATGGCCAGCTTGACATCAATCGTCTCAGGGGTGACTGTGGTGGCCTGAGCACTCTGCCAGCAAAAATGGGCTCCCAAGCTCTGTTTTCAGCTGTCACGGCCTCCTGCAATCCTCTGCGAGTGAAAACAGAGCTTGGGAGGCTCCGTTTTCACTGGCAGAGGGTTGCACCATGGGCCGGTCATTTGCTGTTTCCAGCAAATACCCTGCGGGCCAGATCCAGCCCCCAGGCCTTGAGTTTGACACCCCTACAATAGGGTATGAAATGGCAAGGAATTGTTGGATGAAAAAACTGCTTTCTCTAGACTAGCCTACTACATTCAAATAGGACCGTGTCACACAGAGTAAGGAAATAAGATCCAAAAATCAATTCTTCTTTGCTTCTTAATGAGAAGACATCAGCAAACAGCAAAATGTCTTTGTACTGTGATTAAAAGCACTACAGTTACTGTAACCCCAAGTTTTCCATTTATTGTATAAATCCTTTACAGACCTTAACTCTTTTAGAGCATGAGTATTTGGCCAGCTTGGTATATAAGCAGAGACTCATAACAAAGTATGATTGAAAGCAACATTCAGTAAGCAATTTCCCATGATTTTCAAAATCCATTTTGTTATTATTAGCAGTAATAACATTTATATTTATATATCACCAATTTCTGACAAACATAAAGGAAAAGTCTTTTTTTTTTATTTATACAAATTTACAGCATTATGTATATAAGGATATCAATTTAATAAGAGGACTGTAAACTCTCTTAGAAGCATCAAGGCCCCAAATAAAATCAATGTGATTCCAATCAGATAAGATAGCTTTGTAGACAACACTACGGAGCTGGTTAATTAATGCTTTGACATTGTCAGGCGTCACTAATGAGTCATTTTCTCCATACCATATACTTATTGGTACTGTAATGCGCTCTACATTGTAAGTTGGTGGCTCATCCTAAAAAGACAAAAATAAACCAACTGAAGGGTTTTGCGCACAAAGTAGCATACTAAATGCAAACTGCCTATTGAGAAACTAGCATGAATCTTTCTAGATACAAGAGGAGGTGAATATCTTAATATTTGATAATGGTAGTTTAGTTAGAACAAATATTTTCAGTGATAGAAATCTTTGCACAGTAAGTGAGATATTCTGAGAAAACAAGAATGAAACAATAGTTATTTTAGTCATCCTCCGGAGGGGCTTAAAGACCTGTCCTTCTTCCAGTCATTGGACTAATAGCAATAGCAATAGCGCTTAATCTTACATATCGCTTCACAGTGCTTTATAGTGCTCTCTAAGCAGTTTACAGAGTCAGCATACTGCCCCCAACAATCTAGATCCTCATTTTACTGACCTCGGAAGGATGGAAGGCTGAGTCAACCTTGAACAGGTGAGAATTGAATTGCCAAACTGCTGGCAGCAGGCAGTCAGCAGAAGTAGCCTGCAGTACTGCATTCTAACCACTGCGCCACCTCAGCTCAGATGTGTGCATACCACAGCTCTGACTAAGATAATTAGAGTCCCTTTTTGGGTGTATGATACGCTTGGTATTATTGACTGGAAGCACCATTCTGTTTATTGTTTCGTGTTCCATTCTGACTTCATGTTTGTTATTTTGTTATTTTGCTGTAAGCTGCCAGAATCGATTGGAGTTGTGTGGAAACCAAATCAGATGAATAAAATTCATATATAAATAAATGTTAAAGGGTATCATATAAATTATGTTGTTATACAAGAGCAAGACTTTGACCTGCACAGATAACAGGCTTGCCTGAAGTTCATTGGGTTGAAAGCAGCTTGAGACTTTTTCAAAGAATTAAGCAAAAAGGGAAACAAATTTATCCTTTGGCTGTGAATGCTTGGCTCCTCAATGACTGTTGGGTTTTAATAGCTATGCATTGAATGCTGTATATTGTATTGTACATGAGTTGCCATCATTTCTTTTCTTGGTAATACGCACAAAAGCAGTTGCAGCTAGTCAAGGACAACACAGTCATTTACGGGCTCCTGTTGAACTTGCTGAAGTGACAGAGAACTTTAAGTAGGTCAAATAAATCTTACCTGATTGTATCTCTCCTTGTTTCCATCCCCATAATCAAAAGCTCTAAATTGTCCTGTTTTGTATATCTAGATTTTAGAGGGGGGGGGAAGGGAGATAGGAGGAGAGGGAAAGAGAAAGAAAGAGAGAGGGAGAGAGATGGGGGAGAGGGAATGGGAGGGAGGGAGAGGTAGAGAGAGAAGGAGGGAGGGAGGAAGAGAGAGAGAATAAGAGAGAGGGAGATATATAGAGAGAGGAGGAGGGAGGAAGGGAGGGAATAATAAATGATTCCAAATTCTGGAATTTTATTATACTAAACACTGAAAATATAGCTTTAAACACTGAGCAAAGACTTTAGGCAGACCCAAGATCAGTAGGACTTTCTGTTACAAACAGAACATTATTATACATTGGTATAATAATACAAGATTATTAATACCAATAATGCTCTAATGAAGGGGTGTCAAACTCAAGGCTGGGGGGCCGGATCCGGCCCATAGGGTGCTTAGATCTGGCCCGCAAGGCTGCCCTGGAAACAGCAAAAGACCAGCCCACTGTGACTCTGCCAGAGAGAATGGAGCTCATGGGAGCCACATGTGGCCCTCCCGAGTTCTGTTTACTCTGGCAGAGGGTTGCAGGAAGCTATCACAGCCAAAAATGGAGCTCAGGAGCCTGTTTTTGCTGGCAGAGCGCATGGGCCACCACACGTGCCCCCAACATGAGTGACATCGAGCTGGCTATGCTCACCCCAGCCCCCTGAGGTCAAACACAACCCTGATGCGGTCCTCAATGAAATTGAGTTTGAGACCCATGCTCTAATGGATGGTAATGGAATGCACAACAATAATCCCAGACCATCAAAGAATCGAGCCATGCTGTGCACTGTACCATCTTCTCTCCACCATTGTAAAACTATGGTGGTATGTAGTCTGGATTCCTAGGAGGGAGAGCTGCTTTCCAGAGGGTGAAGAGGCAGCATTTCTTGGAAAGTTTGGTTAGCAGTAAGAGGATTAAAATGGCTTTTCTCTAGCTGTTTCCAGAGTATATATGTAATTATATTGAATAGTTGCTTTAATCTTGCAATATTCTGTCTCTAAGTGAAGAACAATAAAGGAAACTACTCTTTAGTAACTCTGTGTGTCATTCTTGGGGCCTGATGAACACTCAGTATACTCCCTTGGCACCTCCTGACACCTCACAAAACAATCTTGTTTCTTCTTCCCTCAATTCAGGCCTGTACAGTTCCTGTAAAGTTTAACAGCAATAGCACCTAGACGTATATACTGCTTTACAGTGCTTTTACAGCCCACTCTAAGCAGTTTACAGTGTCAGAATCTTGCCCCCAACAATCTGGGTCCTCATTTTACCGACCTCAGAAGGATGAAAAGTCAACCTTGAGCCTGGTGAGATTTGAACTGGCAAATTTCAATCAGCTGGTACTCAGAAGTAGCCTGCAGTACTGTATTCTAACCACTGCACCACCACAGTTCTTTTTATCATCATATAAAATTCTGAAAAACAATATTGGATTTTGAGATACTTTACCTGTCCCCAGTGGAGTATATTTTGAACGGATGTTGAATCTGGAAAGTATGACATGTAAACATCCATGCGGCTCTGCAACAGATATTTTGATTGCTGAAGTGGAGCAGTGAAATAACTTTCCAATTTTCTTAATGATGACACATGGGACACTTTTGCTAATAACCCTCTTGAGCTGCAGCTTAGTTTATTTAATTTAGTTTATGGTAAAGCCTACTTCCTTCCTCCTATATGAATTGTGTAAGGAGCAAACTAGAAGGAGCCACACATAGATTCATTATAAATGTACAAGATTGCTAAACTGTGATGAAGTTTATGCTGCCTGTTAATTTAAGATTCCATTATTTAAGACATGGAAGTTCATGAAAAGTTAGTTTTTTAAATCTCTGTGAGATGTACAGAAGAAATTTCAGAGAGCTAAAATACATTTTTCTTGATACATACCAAATTTAGATTCTTCTCATTATATCCTCCAATAAATGAAATAAAGTGGGAGCAGAGTTGGTTGTAAACTATGGAGCTGCATTTGCGGATGACCATTTTTTTCAAAATCTCATTTCTCAGGAAAAAATCCCTTCTGCCCAATAAACCCTGTAAATATATTAATATTATATGTAGTTATATTAATATGGATCAATGGATCTATCAAGGTTCTAGAGCACGGATGTCAAACTCAAGGCACGGGGGCTGGATCCGGCCTGTAAGGTGCTTAGATCTGGCCCGTGGTGCCTCTGCCAGCGAAAATGGAACTTGGGATGGCTGTGTGTGGCCCTCCCAAGATCCTTTTTCAGCCACAATGGCCTCCTGCCACCCTCTGCCAGTGAAAACAGAGCTCTGTTTTCACTGGCAGAGGGTGGCAGGAGGCCATCGTGGTGAAAATGGAGCTTGGGAACCAGTTTTCACTGGCAGAGCTCTTGGGCCACCACACGTGCCCCCGACACAAGTAATGTCAAGCTGGCCATGCCCACCTTGGCCACACCCACCCCAGCCTCCAGGGTCAAACATATGATGCGGCCCTCAATGAAATCGAGTTTGACACCCCTGTTCTAGAGTTTGGCTTCTCCTATTAATGAGGATGGGAGCGTGAGAATTTTGTTTCAAAGCAAATAGCTTGGAAGAGCTGGGTGTGAGAGAAATACCCAATGCCAGGTTTCACTCTAACTATGCAAATCACTGCAATTAATTATTTAGAAATAATTAAGTGAATGCACCTTAATCTTGCAGGATTTCACCTGGAGAAATTGAAATGCACCCTCCAAAAGGGCATTCTCCTTTCATTCTCCTGAAAGAAAGCTGTTTCAAATGGACATATGCTGAACACCATCAGCGCCAGACTGAAATGACTGTCCACAGTCTGTGCAAGGATACCTGGGAATGATGTGGGGGAAGAGCCTCATCCAAGGGAACAGATAAATGTCAGCTGGTCCCACAAAAGGAATGTGGGCACAGCAAGTATCTTGGAAATGACTTTACCTAATTTCTTGTAAAGATGATGGGAGGAAAATGTACCTTCAGACTTGTAAGATTCTGTTAATTTAACCTTACAATAAAGTAGAATTAGTCCACCTGGTTGCACTTCCTGTCCTGACTACCTTATAAGGCTGACCTGCTGCTGTCAAAAGATCTTTCAGGGCCACTTGGCCATTCTTCTTAATAGCTCTTAAGTAATTCCATTGACCTTGTTTTTCTCCTCAGTACAAGTGAGATGACTTATTCACATCTTGGGAGACAAGAGCTGCCAGCTTCCCCTTCTGGAAAGGCTGGTGTTGTAATGATCTTATCAGTAGAACAATTCTGCCATCCCTGATCTACTATATAATACCAGATAATTCAGCAGAAGAGGAGGAATACCAAATAAACAAATCAGATTTCCAGCCTACTTGAGCAAGAGCTACTTGCAACATGGATAGCTAATAGCTATCTACTTTCAATATGAGCATAGGCTGCTCTTCTTCTTTCTAAGAGAAAAGCTGTTTGCATCTACAGTTTGTTTTTGGGTTATTATTGTGTTGGTTTTTGTCAGTTTCTCATTTGTGTAGATCTGCTAAATTTGGTCCCTCAGCCTTGAGAATTTTGGGTGGATTTTGGTTCCCCTTTCTTGAAAGAGAAACATTTTAAGCCTTTGTAATTTTAAACAAGGTTCCCTCAAATTAAAGCATTTTATAACTCTTTCTCCCACGATATTTTTTTTTTATGGTGAATTTGCTACAGTGCAAAATCTGGAACCGTGGACATTTTGAATGACAAGTAAATTTTGTTTCTTCTATTGGTCAGAAAATGCAAAATTGGAGAAAAGTGTAGTCAGATGTGAACTTAAAAAATGTGTCGCCATTCTAACTCTTGGTGATGGTAATTCTTAATACTGGCCCAACTATGTTAATATTGTATTTCAAGAAAGTTCAGATCAGCAGAAGCATAGTAGAATGTATTAAAATACATCCCCACATTTGAGTTTTTGGCTAGTAAGCTTATTATTTCTCGAAGAAAGATTGGACCATAAATGGTCCAGTATCGAAGGACCATTTTTATGTAGCAGGGATTCCCCCAGGCAACAAATATTAAGGCAATCCAAAATCAAAAAGTTATGTGCCCAAAGTTGAATCAATGTGTTATAGGCAAACAATAGTTAAATAATTGAAATCCTCATCTTTGCTATTACCATCACATTGTATGTCAAATACCTTTAATGCAGCATCTGGCAGTAATAGTGATTTGATCACTGGATTTTGAGAATTCTTTAGTGTGGTTGCTGGAGACAAGGCATGGAACATTTTTATCTTTTCAGCCACAAGTGGCATGGATGAAAGTGCAATCAAACCTGAGAATACAGGCCCAAAATATTAGCCTAAAAAACCCACATTTTTCAGAGTCCATATTTTTGGTGAAACTCTAAAGCACAATTAATAGAAGTAAAAGAACCAGGACAGATTTATTTCGGGGGGGGGGGATAGATTCCTGATCCAAACTAATGTTCGTATGCAGGATTTTCAAATTAAAAATACTCAGGATGAAAAAAAAAGGCCGATGAAACATGGAATATTGCAATATGATCACATGCCTAATCTAAAAAGGTAGGGAATTTTTTATTAATTCATTAGAAGTTCCTTCCATCACTTCTCAAGCATACTACCTCTCATCCTTTAGAATTAGACAAATATTAGCTTGCATTTCTTCTGTCAAAGAATCACAGGCATTCAATGCACAGATTTGCTTATAGCACAATCTATGGCAGAATTCTTTAAAAATGAAAATAACCCATCTGAGTTTATAAGCAATAAGCAATCTATCACTTATTTCAAAACCACTCCAGAGTAATTCAGCTATTCTAGACCTTGTGCAATGGCACTCTGAGAATTAAATATCATAAGACTGGGACATTTTTGTCTAAAATATTGTTTAGCAATCTCATGAGATTTGGGCTACTTTAAATGATTTGGTTATGGAGTTCTGCTAATGCTACTCGAGGAAGTTGTAGGCCACTTGGGCAATATGTTACTATCCACTGAACTATTCTGCAACAACCAATTTCTTTATTTCACAAAACTTTCTTTAGTTTTTAGTAGCATAATGTTACTTAATTTCAGAAAGTTGCATTAAAAGAACATTAAGCATTTTTAAGAGTCTTCCTGAAGACTAATAAGCAGATTATTTTAAAATCCAAATCAGAAAGCCTTGGTTAAGCTTTTATCCTGAGTTACAGAAATTAATTTGTTTTGACTTCCGGTTGAGGATCGAGGTGACATGGCGTGGTAAGAGTGATCTCTCTTTCCCAACGCCACTAACGGCTGCGTTTTGGAGACCCTTCGAGGCGTCTGGAGCCTGCAGGGCTCCACGGGCAATAGCGAAGTACCGGCAGGCTGAGTGGAGAATCGCAAAACCACTCTGCAGGACTGGTTTTCACAGCCGAACCAGCGCGGCGTGTCTGCTGTTGAATGGCAGACCTGAAGCCTCGCTAGTCAACAAAGTAGGAAGCAAGGAATTCCAGCAAGAGGGATGCTAAAG
This sequence comes from Ptyas mucosa, assembly GCA_012654045.1. Classification (NCBI taxonomy): domain Eukaryota; kingdom Metazoa; phylum Chordata; class Lepidosauria; order Squamata; family Colubridae; genus Ptyas; species Ptyas mucosa. Next base: position 412,696 of record WNWU01000021.1, read on the forward strand.
AACATTCACACCACCGCCCCGATGCACATCAAATGTTATTTTAAGTGAGCCGACCGGACTGGGCAGAGAAGCAGATCGGAAATTAGGCGGCGACTGAAAGGAAAAATAAAGGAGACAACGAGTGGACCGCAGAACGGCTGGCAAGGGATCGGAGTGGAGACGATCGTAGGACAGAGTGGGGGCACTAGCAAAAAGCGAACGAACCTGACGGGAGAGATCGTGAGGAGGAATTTGGAGGTGTAAGGAGACAAGGCGGCAGATCAGATGAAAGGAGCGCCAGACAACTTCAGACAAGAAGTGCGCCCATCTTGAAAAACTAAAGAGAGGATGATCGAGCGGCTAGAGCAACGGGAAGAACCTCCAGAGAAAACGAGTGAAGGCTCCGAAGGAAATTAAGACACAGACTTGAATTAAACTGAGCCAAACATCTTGGTAATTTATCTTCCCCCTCTGGACGTTGACAAGTGAGGGCGACAAGCAATTAAACAACTAAGTAGGAACAATTAATCAACTTCTTCTACCTTTTTGCCCCACCTCCTTCCTTTTTAAAATCTTTTTGGTCTGTTTTCCTCCCCTCTCTACTTCTCTTATAAATTCATTATAAGTATTAATTAATTGGTGCAAATTATTTGTATCTGTATTAAATTGATTCATATTTATATTTATATTTATACTTATATTATATCTATTATATTTATATTAAGCCTATATTGATACCCTTTAAAACTATTGAATATTAGCATATTAACTTTAAGAAATATTTAAGAAATATCCAATAATAAGTTATAACAATAAGTTTTTTTTACTTTTTATAATTTGATACTACTACTAATTGATATATTGCCTACAACTACTACCTATACTTAAATCAATTTTACAAATTAGATAGTCTGAGAATTATATTTCTATTGATTATTTTGATTATATTATATTAATATCGTTATTGACTAATATAAGGAATAATAAGTTATTGAACAATTCATTAAGTTACAAAATTATTATTATTTAACTATTATTTAATCATTTATACTATTTATATATACATATAGTTGCTATTATATTAAGAATACATTTAATTGATTTGTTTTGACATAAAGCCTCATTGTCCTTATTGGACAAAAGTACTAATTAATTGACAGAATAGACTGAGCAACTAGAGTGAGTAGTGAAACACCAGTGATACTCATAATAGGCTAATAAGAAATATATACAACAACAAGAAAGGGAAATTAGTGGATGACTATTTGGAAAAATATAGACAGGATCATAAAAGATCAAGCAAAAATTTTGAGTGAGATGGCAAGTTACGCAGCCACGGTAAGTAAAACTGGAAAAAAGACAACAACAAATATCTCAAACCCAACAATCACAATGTCATCACCCGTAACACAAAAATCTACAGAAAGCCTCGCAACCATGTTACCCACCATGCAAGCGATGCAATTATCGCTAACATCGATCCAGGAAACGATGCTAATGATGCAGGAGAAGATGACTAATAACCACCTAGAGTTGAAGACAGATATCCAAACCATAGATCAAAAAATGAATGATTTCCAGCATGCAATACAAGTAAATGAACAAAAAATAAAGAAAATTGAATCCAAGATCGAACAACAGGAAAGGGATCTGGACGCGGTGGACCAAAAATTAATGGCGCAGAACAGGGACCTGGAAGACTCGGTTATGCAGCTGGAAATGGAAAAGCATCTTTCTACTTGCGTTTTCAGAACATCACGGAGGAGAAAGAAGAGAACCTGGGCCAAGTCATGGCAGAACTGATCGGAGAAACCTTACAGCAGGATAAGGACCAAATAATTAAAGAGCTGGACGAAGTATACAGGGTCCAGACAAACTATGCAAGATGCAACAAACTCCAGAGAGAAGTTCATATAAGGTTCACTCAAAGAAAAGTCAAAGACATCTTTTACAACATCGTGAAAGGAGAAACAATAAAATACAAGGGTAAAGAGGTGATAGTACTGAAACAGGTCCCGAGGAGGGTAAGGGAAGTAAGGAGGGACTATAGATTCCTGGCATCACAATTAAATAAAAGAAATATCCCTTTTTGATGGACCCTGCCAGAAGGGATGTTGATAACCTGGCAAGGGAAGAAAATAAAGATAAACAGCTTGGTGGAGGCCCAGGAATTTGTGGATCAATTGAAAGGAACCGAAGAAGACTTGAGTAGCAAGGAAGAGTTAAGAGGGGCTACAACAGAGGAAGACCTTACACAACGGAGAGGATCAAAGGAAGGGTCATCGGAGGAAAAGGAAAAGGAGGAAAAAGAAAACAAAGAAGGAAAGAAAGAACCAAGACCGCAGAGAGTTACCCGGGCGAAACAGTACTAGACCGATACCAAACTTGAAAATGGACTGGAAGTTGCTATCAGTAAATGTAAACGGATTGAATGATTATAAAAAGAGGAAAATTTTCTTCACAAAATTAGTTAAACAAAATTTGGATTTAATATGCCTACAAGAGGTGCATATTAAAAAGGGAAACAAAAAATATCTGGAATACAAGAAATTAGGGAACTTATATACATCACTAGCAGAAAAAAAAGAGAGAGCAGTAGCTATATATATTAGGAAGGAAATAAAATCAGAGTTAAAATATACAGACCCCAAGGGTAGAATTCTGGCTGTGGAAATCATGAGAGAGGCTACTCCAATCCTACTTATATCCATCTATGCCCCGAACAAAAATTTGGGCAATTTTTATAGTAAACTTAGAGAAATAATCAGTACAATGGAAAATAATAACAATATATGTATAATTGGGGACTTCAATGGAGTAGTAGACCCTAATAAAGACCATAAAACCCCTAAAGGACAAAAAGGAAAAAGAAAAAGCATACCAAAAACTTTCTTCGAATTAATTGATGAATTAAATTTGATTGATATTTGGCGAACCCTAAATCCACATAAAAAACAATATACCTTTTATTCGAATTAAAAAAAACTTGGTCGAGAATTGACATGATGTGGTTGAGCAGGAACCTGGGAATGGATATTTTATCAGCTGAGATCCTACCTAATATATGGGCAGACCATAACCCATTGGAAATTAAATGGAAAAGGAACTATAGAAGGGGAAATACAAGATGGAGGCTGAACACTCAATTTCTTTGAGACAAACAAAATGTTGAAAAAATAAAGAAAGAGATAAAGGACTTCTTTGAAAGAAATGAGAAAGAACCGATGGAACGAGGGATAATATGGGATTCGATGAAGGCCTTTCTAAGAGGACTTGCTATTGCATATAGTGCACATAAAAACAAGGAAAAAAGAGAACGTCAAAGGGCATTATTAGAGGAGTTGAGAGAAACAGAGAAAGAAATTCAACAAATCCCAGATAATGAACCAGCAAAGCAAAAATGGATGATTACACACCACAAAATAAATTTAATGGACCAAGAAAACTTAGCATATGAAATTAAAAGAACCAAACAATACCATTTTGAAAACGCTAACAAACCGGGGAGATGGTTATCATATAGATTAAAGAAAGAAAAAGAAAAAGGAATAATATATCAATTGGAAGACCCTGAAAGCCATATAGTAAATAAGGAGGAGGAGAAATTGGAACTAATTTATGAATACTATGCCACATTGTACAAAGAGGAAGAGATATCTAAAGAGAAAATAGAACGATATTTATTGGAAGAAGGGCTTCCACAAATTGAGGAAGAGGAGAAGGAGCTACTAAATAAGGAAATTACAATGACAGAGCTAAAGATGGCAACCTCTAAACTCAAAAAGAATAAATCACCAGGCCCAGATGGATTCCCAGGGGAACTATATCAAAATCCTGAATTAGAAGATGTTCTGTTCCCCAAATTGTTAGTAATATTTAATGAAGCCCTAACAAAATTCAAAATACCAGAATCATGGAGGGAGGCGTATATCATACTCCTCCCCAAAGAAGGGACAGACACAAAGTCTATAAAAAACTACAGGCCAATTTCTTTACTTAACACGGACTACAAACTATTCATGAGCATTTTGGCAGAAAGGTTGAAAAAAGTACTGAACAGAATAATACATAATGATCAAAATGGATTTCTCCCAGGAAGACAAATTAGAAATAATATAAGGACGATATTGGACGTAATAGAATATTATGAAGACCACCCAGGTCAGGAAATGGCACTGATTTTTGTAGATGCCCAGAAGGCCTTTGATAATTTAAATTGGGAATTTATGATACAGCAAATAAGCAAAATGAGATTTGGGCACAATTTTGAAAAAGCAATAACAACCATTTATGAGAAGCAAAAGGCAAATATTCTGGTTAATGGAGAACTAACGAAGCCATTTCCAATTAAGAAGGGGGTGAGACAGGGATGCCCACTATCACCGCTATTATTTATATTAGCTCTAGAAGTTTTATTGCAAAAAATCAGAGGGAATAACCAGATCAAGGGTCTCAAAATTAGGAAAGAAACCTACAAAATTCAAGCATTCACGGATGACGTGGCTTTAATTATAGAAGACCCATTGGAATCAGGCATACAAATATTAGATGAATTTGGCAAATATGGAGAGGTGGCGGGACTTAAACTTAATAAAGCTAAAACGAAGATATTAACTAAAAATATGTCTAAAACGCAAATAAGAGCTTTAGAAGAACTAATGGGAATTAAAGTAGTTAAGAAAGTCAAATATTTGGGAGTTTGGGTTTCTAAAAGACATTCAGCCCTTAAAGAGGATAATTATACACCCTTGATTAAGAATATTAAACAAGACCTAGAAAAGTGGGGAAAACTGCAAATATCCTTTCTAGGGAGAATTTCAGCAATTAAAATGAGTATTCTACCCAAATTATTGTACTTGTTCCAAACAGCGCCAATCAAATTAGACAAAAAATTTTTTCAAGAGCTTAATTCTATTACTAGAAAATTTATATGGGGAGGAAAGAAACCGAGAATCGCAATTAGAGATATGCAAGACAAAAAGGAAAGGGGAGGACTTGGACTCCCAATATGGGAGACATATCATAAAGCGGCAAATCTAATTTGGTTAAAAGACTGGGCAACTCTGACTAACAAAAGGATATTAACATTGGAAGGATACAATCTTCAAAAAGGCTGGCACTTCTATCTCTGGGAAACAGGGCAAAAAACAAAGACATACTTTCACAGACACAAAATAAGAGATACCCTTATGGCAACATGGAGAGAGGTAAGGAAAAAACATTATGTCAAAATTCCCAGATGGCTCTCTACAATGGAGGCAATAATATATCCAAATGTTTTAGAATTGGGAAAGACGGCTAGATATAAAGAGATTCTAGATGGGACAGGGAATATTAGGACAATAGAAGAATTAAAAGAACAAGGTATTAGTTTAGAATGGTGGACATATGCTCAAATTAAATCAAGATATAAAAAAGATAAGGAAGACTCGGGAATAGAGATAAGCATGAAAGGTCTAGATAAAACTTGGATGGGCACAGATGATAAACTATTGGCAAAAATGTACAAATATTTAGTAGATTACGATTTAGTAGAGGAAACGGTAAAGAACACTATGTTAGCATGGGCCAAGAATATCGGACAGACTATAACATTAGAGGAATGGGACCAAATCTGGATGAACAATTTAAAAATGACTAAGGCATAAAAGACATTTAAAGAGAACCAGTATAAAATGATTTATAGGTGGCACCTGGCCCCGGCCAGGATTGCCAAAATATACCCCAAAGCAAGCTCAAAATGTTGGAAATGTGGGCACCAACAGGGTACGTATTACCACTGTTGGTGGACTTGCCCTAAAACGAAAAACTTCTGGAAGATGATAAGTAATTGGCTGAAGGAAATTTTGGGAGACACTCTGGAATTAGACCCAAAAATATTTCTCCTGGGAATCCTTAAAAAGTCATATGCAAGAAAGAAGAAATATTTAACGATACATATAATTACGGCAGCAAGAATCATTTTTGCCCAATACTGGAAGGAGAACAAGTTACCCCCCCCCGAAGACCACATTATTAGAAAGATATTAGAATGTGCCAAACTGGACAAGTTAACACTAGAAATAAACGATAGAGAGGAAACAGAATATTATAGTGCATGGGATCCATGGTATGAATGGTTAAGGAATAGAAATTTAAGTAAAACTCGCAAACGCGAGAACTAGATAAGAAATTAAGATGAATTAATGGTAATTGTACATTGCTAAAAGGATGATTAGATGTATAAAATAATATATAGTTAGTATTGCTCTAGCATAACTGAAACAAAAATTAATTTCATGTAAATATCAATGTAAATATGCAATGTAAATACGATTCATATGTATAACGACACCTCAAGGCTGGAAACGTTGAATTGATTTGTATGAAAGTTTTTATTTTATATGTTTTGTTTGTCTGTTTGTGTGTTTTTGTCTATTTTTTTGTAAATAATAAATGTTTCAATAAAGAAATTTTAAAAAAAAGAAATTAATTTGTTTTATCCTGGATTTTCTGATGCAATATATCTAAAGCAGGGGTGAAATCCAAAATTTTTCTCTACTGGTTGTGTGGGTGTGGCTTGGTGGCTGTGGCAGGGGAAGGATACTGCAAAATCTACATTCCCTCCCTCCTGGGGGAAGGATATTAAAAAATCTCCATTCCCACCCCACTCTGGGGCCAGCCAGAGGTGGTATTTGCCAGTTCTATGAACTACTCAAAAGACAAAAGTGAAATAAGCATATATTAATGTCATTCTAATTTTATAATATCTCCATCTTTGTCTATCTTTTGCCATTCTGCCCGTATGGAAATCATGAATGCATGCTACACAACTACAGCTGCATGTAGTTTGTGTCGTGGTGGTTTCTATAATATACCTTGAGTAGCACCTTGAGAGTAGCCCACTAAATGTATCTTGGAATTTCTCGTTTTTTCCACAATAAAAGAAATCATTGCTGGGAGGTCATATCTGGCCATTTCATCAAAACTGTAAGATATAATAGACAATTCATATTAAATAAGATAATTAACACTGTTTTTATGAGCTCTCTAATTCAATCAATAGAATTTTAACATAATATAGGTAGATTGAACCATCCCTTGCAAAGATGGGTGACAATAAGTATTGAGATCCATTGTAGAAATAAACATACTCTGAATCAAACGTGTCTGGGGTATCCTAAAAAGATGAGAGGATGGTCTTGACCATGATTGAAGTCCTGTGGTGTTTTTTTTTTTTTACATGTATCATATATGTGATGCGTATAACAAAAGAGGGACAAGGGCTTTAATGGTGCTGTTGTAACTGTCAATTTTTTAAATGTCTATGGAAATTCTCAGTCATCCAGGTCATGGTTGTCCCAATGGGGCTTTTTCAGGAGGTAAATTGATTTAATTGTTTTTCTTTGAAGATGTTTTGCTTCTCATCCAAGAAGCTTCATAGACATTTAGCCATGCACTTTGGGATGAACCCTTTCAAATGGTGTAGGAATATGAACAGATTTCCAGAAAAATTGCAGACTACAGGAACCATTTACACTTCAGTTTCAGATGCAGACAACACAGAGTCATCGCCAACAGCCTGCTCCTGTCTTCAACAGTGAAGGGACACAGGACAGAAAAATATCCTGCAGCCAGGAGGCTCCACACACATTTGCACTACTCAGGTGACTGTGAGGACACAAGTAAACCTCCAAGTGACCTCAATTCTCTCTAAAAGAATGCAAATGACCATCTGTCTGCAAGGAGTATAAATCCTTCCATTCCCCACCATCCAATCAGAGCTGAAGAAGCTTCTTGGATGTGAAGTGGAACATCTTCAAAGAAAAACAAAGAAGTCCAGTTGCCTCCTGAAAAAGCACCTTTGGGACATATCGATTTTTTAATCTTCCTGTGGGCACCTCTGCTGTGAACTCTGCACATACATTCATGGGCAAGGAAATAGTTCATATTACTATCAGTCCCCACATGTACATGGAACTTTTCATTCCATTGATTCCAGGTAAAAATTGTTATACATCCCTAATATGACTCCTAGAAAATGTTTTGATATATTGAACTTCCATATCATAATGTTTGTTAATGGATGAATCAATGGATGGATTTTTCTCACTGTTACAAATAAGAATCCAAACAGCCTATTTCTAATTTTAACCACTAGTTGTATAATGTTATTCACATGATGGAGAACATAATCAGTTGATTAATATCAAAGAATTGAGGACAGACTTTCAAACTACTCTCTTTTCAAAAAATTTCTCTTCCATTCTTGCTGTTGAATGTTTAAATCTTGTATTTTACAGTAAAAAGCCAAACATTTCTCCTTCGGTAACACGGGCTTAAAATTTAATAACATGTATTTTGAACAAGGAAATAGGAAATGCAGCTAAATCACATGGATTTGTGAAAAGTGTTGTACAATCTGGTAAAAAGCTGTTCCACATGAAGTCTAAGAAATGTAATTAAAAGCAAACAAAAACAAAATACATATCCTGAGGCTGTCATCCATTCTGTTTTAAATCACCTGTAAGCATGATACTGATCTTGCTTGATTGTAAGGTGTTGATGTTTTCGAGACCAGGAGTTGCCTCTGTTGTTCCCTATCCAGACATCATAGCCTGCATCTGCTAGCATGAATCCAAGACTTTGATTGGGCATATTTGAAATCCATACCCTTCCTTCTATACATAAGCCATGCTGCAAAAGCACAACTGGTTTTCCTGCTGTAAAAAGATACCACAAAGATCATTATTGTTCACATCAGTTCCTAAAATTTTGTTTGTCTTGTGCGTGTGGAGCAACTCTAGATCCAGTACTAGCGTAGGTCCTTAGTTCTTCATCCAGCTCCCCAAATTTATAATAGAATAGAATAGAATAGAATGGAATGGAATGGAATGGAATGGAATGGAATGGAATGGAATGGAATGGAATGGAATGGAATAGAATAGAATAGAATAGAATAGAATAGAATAGAATAGAATAGAATAGAATTCTTTATTGGCCAAGTGTGATTGGACACACAAAGAATTTGTCTTGGTACATACGCTCTCGGAGTATGTAAAAGAAAAAGATACATTCAGCAAGAATCATAAGGTACAACACTTAATGATAGTCATAGGGAAACAGTCAATATAAATCTTAAGGAGATCAGCAGCAAGGTTACAGTCATACATGGGAGGAGATAGGTGATAGGAACGATGAGAAGATTAATAGTAATGCAGAATCTAGACTGCTACTCAAAACCAGAGCAAAATATTCATTATTTGATGAAAAGTACAAATTATGTATGCATGTAATTTTAGTCTTCCATGGTCAATGGTAGCATGTAGCTATAAAAGGAATGCTGCTTATCATTAAGGGGTCATGGGAACAGTTCATCAGTTGGTCATTATATTAATGATGCACTCTGCTCAATCCATTATTTATCATTTCTTTATCTAATAATACAAAATAACACTTCACCATGAAATAGAATTCATTTTTCCATTGAAGATCATATTTCCAAAATCTAATCACTTCTAATAATTTCTAATTAGTTCTTTGATGATTAGCTTGCTTGTATACCACTTTGGCCTCCTCCAGGTGATGGAAAGCTCATTCTCATACTTATATAGTTGACCTTGAATTTGCTAGTCATGTCCATTGTAGGGTTCAATTACAGCCTAGAGATAAGGATGCCATAATGCTACAACTGCTGGGCAGTTTTCATTCTGTCTCAGTTTCCAGATTTTCCAGTCCTTCTGTCTTAGAAAGCAACTTAATGGAAAGTCTAAGGTCACTAGACTTTCCATTATAAATCTAATATAAGGTGACCAGATGTCCCGCTTTTGGTGGGACAGTCCCGGTTTTCAACAATTTGTCCTGCCTCCCGCGGCATTTTTAAAAAGTCCCGATTTTTTGAAAGAATGAATGACAAGCTAGGGAACGGCGGGAGAACAGGTTTGCTTACCCCGCCCACTCCCAATCTATTGCTGCTTCCTGAGTCCCAGCTGATGGCTAGAGGGAAAAAAACCTGTTTAAATTCTTGCTGCGGGGCTTCAAAGGGCCACCCTACAGCTGATCAGTGTTAAAAGAAAACAAATGAGTAGACGGGTGCCTGCAAAAATAGAAAAAACAGCCCCTTTCAGCTTCAGCATAGGTTAATTACCATAAATTGATTAGATTGGCCTCCCGACTCTCAGCTGATTTACTCTCAGCTGTTTTGGGCAGGGGTCTTTTGCTAGCTGCAAAGAGTGCTGCTGGAGCACATTTTTTTTTCTCCTTGTGCAATTCAAGCTGAAAACGAAACCGAAAGTAAAGCAGGTTGTTGGCTTTGCTGTTTGCTTGCAACGTTGGAAAGGCAGATTTCTTTTCTTTTTCCTCATCAAAAGAGGTAGGTGCAAACAATGGGAAATTTATGGCAAATGGCGAAAGAGGAGAGTTCAAGATTTTAAAACACAAAAGAAAAAAAGCTCTATTTAACTAGGGAATTGTAATAATTGAGATACTATTATCGTATATTGTGTTGAAAGCAGAAATGGTTAAGTTGTGGTTTGGAGGAATATATGGGGGAAATTATTTGGTTTATTATTATTGGTAAATATAATTAATTGATTTGTAAGAAATTGGATTGCATGGAAATAATTGGAATATTCATGTTCATATTGATTAATATACAAAAAAGATAGTTATATAACTAATTGATTTATATTAAAATGTTGAATTTGTATTAAACAACTATAATATTACATAATTAACCAATGTGAGGATGGATATAAAAATAGATGACAATGGGAAGGGGTATAATATAGAATAGAAGGGAAAAATTGAATTTGATTAAGATTAGAGATGAGGATGAAAGGTAATATTGTTTTTTTAAAAAAATAGATGAGGAATAAATATGGCAAAAAGGAAATATAGAAATTGTAAATTTAATTGAAATGACTAAACACTGTTTAAATTTGTGAACCAGCCAAATACTCTGCTCAAAGAAAATACATTGTATGTTTGTATGTGTGTTTCTAATTATTGCTATTTATTCATATTTGTTCTCTTTTATTCTTTAAAGTTTAACAATTCATTCTTTATCTTAATATCTTTATATTTTTGGGGGGTTGGTTTTTTTCCCTTTCATCTTTTTTATTGTACAGCAATCTTTCTCCTCAAACCTACCACCCCTCTCTTTTCTACTCAGAGGGCTGAAAAAGTTATTTTTGACTGGTCCTTGCACTTTTGAGCAGTCCTCGAACTTACGACTGTCCTCACATTTTACGTTTTTGCCCTATCTTATCACCATGGTGAAGAGAAGCAGCTGTGAAATGAGTGACATGGTTGTTAAGAATGCTGCACGGGCATAAATGTGAGGATGGTCATAAGTGTGAGGACCAGTCAAAAGTGCGAGGACCTGTCAAAAATGACTTTTTTCAGCCCTCTGAGTAGTCCCTATAGAATAAAATAATACTATACATAATTTTTTTTATTTATTATATTTGTAAATTGTACTTATGTTGAAATTTTTAAAAATATATTACAATACTATTTTTGCATTCTATGAAAATTTTTGTTGCTCCATATAGACCAAATTTTTAATCAAGAACCACCACCACCCCCGTCAATGGTGTTCCTCTTTACCAATGTTAAAACCTGGTCACCTTAATCTAATAGCACTTAGATTTATATACCGCTTTACAGTGCTTTATAGCCCGCTCTAAGCAGTTTACAGAGTCAGCCTATTGCCCCCAACAATCTGGGTCATCATTTTACCTACCTCGAAAGGATGGAAGACTGAGTCAACCTTGGAGTGGGGGCAAAAAAGTCAAAACAGCAGGCATGGTTGAGTAATTCAACCTCTATTTTAACCTGTCACAGCATATGCCCCCCCTCCAATACAAGCATTTCCTTATAGGAAGACAGAAAGAATAAGACCTGTTGCAATTTGGTTTCTTTTGTGAGTGAGATTCTTCCCCACATTAAACAATAAGGTGAAATAAATATGTTCATTATTGGGGGATTAATTAAAAGGCTTATAATTCCAGGGATGTTTGGACCTACCAGACTTTGCAACACTACCTATAAAGTCACCTTAGAAACATCTGTCCCCATTGACCAATGGGAAGGTGGAAAGACAATCAGATATTGGATTCTGTCAGGGTAATCGTTAAGTGTTGTACCTTATGATTCTTGACAAATGTATCTTTTCTTTTATGTACACCGAGAGCGTATGCACCAAGACAAATTCCTTGTGTGTCCAATCACACTTGGTCAATAAAGAATTCTATTTTGTTCTATTCTAATGAAGATTTAAAGCTGACCAGCCCCTTTAAGACTGAGGATGAGTTAGCAGGGTTATTGCTGTTTAAGAAGCTGTCTATATAAAGGAAGCCATTAGAAGGCGTCCCCCCCCCCCCTCTCTCTCTCTCCCCCCCCCCCTCCTCCTCCCCCTCCCTCCTTCCCTCCCTCCCTCCCTCCCTCCCTCTCTCCCGTAACTCTATTTCTTCATGTATCTGCCTTGTAGTTCTCCATTTAAAGTTGAAGAATGATTGATTGCTTGGCTTTGCTTAGCACGTGTATGTATATATATATGACTCGTAGATAAACCACTGTTTGAAAGACCTCTGTGTACTGTATTTTGCTCCTGGGTTGTCTCAAAATAGTAGTCACACTGTGCACACGCTGACAGATTCCTTCTTCTAAAAATGGAAAACTGCCTTTCATCTTGGAGCTGGAAACCTGTTTAATAATTCTGGGGAAGCTGTCCTCAAAGGCCATAGAAATACACCTTTATTTGTCAAAATTCTGAACAGAGCCTTTTCCTTTCTGCATCATTTCTTGCCTGTTTTCTTGAGACTGGATCTGTAGTATTCTTTTATCTGCAGACATATTACTCCATCCTGTGTGTGTGTGTGTGTGTGTGTGTGTGTGTGTGTGTGTGTGTGACATTAATGCCTAATGTTGAAAAAAATGCAGGAATAAGTATCCTAAATGCCTAGGAGTAAATGTATATGCACAGGAATAATTTTCTGTACACTTCTAAGTTCTACCTCCTTGATCTTAAAAATCTTCAAAAAGTAAGAACTTGGAATTATGCTCTCATTCCTGGTCTTGGACAGGTATGGCTAGAAGCCCTCCATGCTGCTTTCCAACCCTATCATTTGAAAGTTGTGTCAATTGTAAGACAATTGGTTACCTAATGTTGGCTACTCCAATGGAATAAGAGATGTGATCCCCCCCCCCAAATGTTCTAAACAAACTTTTCATAAATATTTCCCATGATTTTTTTTAAAAAAATGTATAATCTTATTTATTTTTACTTACATGGGCTCCAATGTTGTTTTCTGCCATGTGGAATTCTGTTAAGAGTGAGAATGTAACCATCAGAAGTTGCTATTTCATATTCTTCAGCTTGGTATCCTTCATGGTGAATGATTTCACTCTGTTGAAGGAAATTTCAGGATAACTGCATCATGTTTTTATGTTACCTATCAACTGGTGCATTATTAATGTGCAGAATCACCTAAAAGAAGTCTGGAAATAGCCAAAGGATTCTTGGCTACTTTTAAAAAAATGTAGAATATCAAATGTGAAAATGATTGGAAGAATCCATGTGCTTGTATTACCTTAAAAGTGAGAACATATATGCATGAACTGCAGTGGCGCAGTGGTTACAATGCAGTACTGCAGACTACTTCTGCTGACTGCCAGCTGCCTGCAATTTGGCAGTTTGAATCTTGCCAGGCTCAAGGTTGAGTCAGCCTTCCATCCTTCCGAGGTGGGTAAAATGAAGACCCAGATTGTTGGGCAATATGCTGACTCTGTAAACCACTTAGAGAGGGCTGTAAAGCACTGTGAAGCAGTATATACACCTAAGTGCTGTTGTTAGTGCTATTATCAATAAAACACCATGCCCTTTTTAACCTAGAAGATCCTTAGTGATCCATAATGGAAATAATTAAAGTCCCTGGAAAGACTTTGTTTTATTTATTTATTTATAAATAATTCTTTTATTTGTATTTTTTCTAGTCATTCTCAGCTCCTATTAGCCCTTTGAGGAAGGGAAGGTCAAGAAACAGAAGTAATAGGAATGTTATTTATTTATTTATATTTATAAGCCGTGGTTTGCTCAGTAGTTAGAGCGCAGTACTGCAGGCTACTTCGGCTGATCACCGGCTGTCAGCAGTTTGGCAGATCGAATCTCACCAGGCTCAAGGCTGATTCAGCCTTCCACCCTTCCAAGGTCAGTAAAATGAGGAGCCAGATTCTTGGGAGCAATATGCTGACTCTGTAAACTGCTTAGAGAGGGCTGTAAAGCACTGTGAAGCGGTATATAAGTCTAAGTGCTTTTGCTATTGTTGTAGGCTATGAGAACAGTATCTTGAAAGACCATCTGTTTCGCTCTATTACATCTTAAACAAAATCAAGGCAGGGTTATTAATTTTTTTTAATGTTTTCTGCTTTTCTGGAATTGAATAAATATGGAACTTGAAGCATCCTGTTTTTAATTTATTCTAGTGATCCATTTATTTTTACTGCCATTTTTAATTTTCTATATTATATTATACCACATCAACCACCAACACAATTGCAACTTACAATGTTCATGTATGCTTCAGGATTTCTGGCTTGGAGCATTATTCCCATGGAAGATAAAATGCCTTGAATTGCAAAAACCACTAAAAATAAGAGCCACATCTTGTACCTATAATTTTAAAAAATGGTGTTTAGAAGATTGAGAAATGTTTGATGCCAATAAATTATGTGTGACATTAGACAGAATATCCACACAAAAGTTGTAACAATTGGGAACTATTAATAAATCATTATGTAACTAACAATTAGAATTCAGGGCTTAGCTGCCCTGGGGGATGTCCCTGTTAAAAAGAGCAATTTGAAGTGCACTGATATTTACTAATATTGCAGTCTTATGTCTATTCATATGAGTTTAAGTGATGTACCAGAGGATGAAATCTGTAAGAATTTTAGAACTGGATTGCTGGGAGATGAATGGCATATAAATCTAATACATGAATATTATCTTCAAATATCTGTGTTTTAATTGTAAGCAGGGGGTCATACATTTGATTAGAGGACTATAATGGTTTGTGGTTATGTGAAAAAACTCTGGAAGATAGGAAAAAGTGTTACAGCCTGACAACAAAATTTAAATCTGAAGAAGGAATAAGGGTAGGGAAAGCATCTCAAAAGGTATCTTCCCTAGTTTTCCCAGAAGGAAAAGAAAAAGTGTGGGATGGGAGGGGAACTTTCAGATGTGTAAGATTGTTAGCATTGTGAGGTAATCCAAACAAGAAGCACAATCAGAGGTACTAGCTCTATCTTTATTCTAGGGTTACATTAACAGAATCTTGCAAATCTGAAAGCCTCTCTCCTGTCCCTCACTTAGTATCTTGAAAATTTGGGAGGGTCCCTTCCAGTGGTGGGTTGCCCCCGGTTCCCACCGGTTCTATAGAACCAGTAGTAAAACTGGCGGGAGGCTCCGCCCACTGACCCCGAAGTCATCAGAACGCTTCTGCGCATGCGAGCAAAGTGAGCATGCACGCGCAGCCCTGTTGCAAACCGAAAGTAAAGGTAAGTAGACCCCACCCCTGATTTACTCTATACCCCCCACCTACTGAAAAACATTCAGATTACCTTCATGAGAGAAGTCTTTTAGTTGGAAAAACTGAGGAACAAGTGTAGAACCCCTTGATTCAAACTGCTTATGAAGTAAAATAAAATCTCAGAAACGTTCTATGTAATATTATTTGACACCAAATATGTTGCAATCCAAAGAGCTGAAACATTTATTACAGGTTCCATTGCTTTACAATGGAATCTTAAAGCTGTTGTGGTTTGTCCTTAAGCCAAACACTCCTTCACTGTTCTTTCTATGGAGAATTCCAGATTATTTTTAACTATCCTGTTTTAAGAAATCCTCTGACGGAAACCTTGGCCACTTTTGGACACATCATTCCAAGTTGCCCAGTTCTACCCCATCCCACCCCATCCCCCTTATACAGATCAGTTTTTCTTTGGGCTTGAAAAAGTGACCCAATTTCTTTTTAGTTTCATGTTTCAGTTTTTACCTGTTTTACTTTCACTTCACTGGTGGTCTTAAAGGTATGAGCAACTTTTGATTTAATTTGGCATTTAGAAATGTAAATTCTGCAAGAAATTCTGCACTGCAATAAGTATTTACATTTTAGGAGAGGGGTGGAATTTAAAAAAAAATGTAAGAGGTGATGCAGGAGCAATAAAATTAAGCAAATATATGCAACAGTAAAATAAACCAATGTTTACTACTGATTCAGTGAATATTTTTTAGTTAAAAGTTTTTGCCTGCCTTTGATGAAACAAAATAAACTTGAGAGAGAATAAAAATGTTCTAAGTGTGTTGGTATAAATCTGGCATACATCCATTTAATACACTATTTTAGGAGTATCACAGCTTCTTCAATTAAATTCATTTTTAAAAGCAGGTTCACTCCTCATAAATGAATTTCTGATGCCTACATAGAAGAATTTAGATAAACAATTGGTGGACATTTGTCAGAGGGGAGGACATTTGTCAGAGGAGGGGTTTGAAGAGGGGAGTCATTGTCCATCTTCTTTGACAAAGGATTGTCTTCATTTATTGTTCTCCTGGAAGGTTTCTGTTGACCTTTTAATATATATATATATATATATATATATATATATATATATATATATATATATACATACATACATACATACACTGTATTTTTTGGAGTATAAGACGCACCTACCTTTTTTGTTTTTTTTTTTATAAACAGGTTTATTTTATTTTATTTTTTTTATTTTTTAGACAAACACACATACAAACATACATGTATTTTCTTTGAACAGAGTATTTGGCCGGTTCACAAATTTAAACAGTGTTTAGTCATTTCAATTAAATTTACAATTTCTATATTTCCATTTTGCCATATTAATTCCTCATATTTTTTTTAAAAAACCAATATTACCCTTCATCCTCATCTCTAATCTTAATCAAATTCAATTTTTCCCTTCTATTCTATATTATACCCCTTCCCATTGTCATCTATTTTTATATCCATCCTCACATTGGTTAATTATGTAATATTACAATTGTTTAATACAAATTCAACATTTTAATATAAATCAATTAGTTATATAACTATCTTTTTTAATATATTAATCAATATGAACATGAATATTCCAATTATTTCCATGCAATCCAAGTTCTTACAAATCCATTAATTATATTTACCAATAATAATAAACCAAATAATTTCCCCCATATATTCCTCCAAGCCACAACTTAACCATTTCTGCTTTCAACACAATATGTAATTAATAGTATCTCAATTATTACAATTCCCTAGTTAAATAGAGCTTTTCCCTTATGTTACTCATTTTCACATCTTAAACTCTCCCAATAACCCAAATAGTTTTGCCCATATAATTCTCCAAATCACAACTTAATCATTTCTACTTTCATCACAATATATAATTAAAAATATTTCAATCGTTACAATTTCCCTAATTAAATTTTAAAATGTTCTAGCTGTTATCCAAGCTACAACTTAATCCTTTTTACTTTCACCACCATATACCATTAAAGGTATTTCAATTGTTACAGTTTATACTTATTCATATTTCTAAAAAAAATAAAAAATAAAAACTTATTGTCTAGATTTCAAAAATACAAAGACAAATATTCCAATTATTATTCATTTCATTTTTACAATCATGATTTCCCATTTATTTCTTACTACTATTCATATTTCAATTCAAAATATGTATAACATCTTTTTCTTTCATTTCTTTTTCTCCCTTCCTATTTTTATTTTTGCCTTTTTCTTTCTCCTTTTTTTCTTTTGTGTTTTAAAATCTTGAACTCTCCTCTTTTGCCCTAAATTTCCCATTGTTTGGACCTATCTTTTTTTGTGAGGAAAAAGAAGAAAAAGAAATCTCCCTCTGCCTCTGCCTAATTTTGCCACGTTGCAGCAAACAGCCTGATTTACTTTCAGTTTCATTTTCAGCATAGCTTGATTAGTACAAGGGGGAAAAAAATCTGCTCCAGCAAATTACCTCTTTGCAGCAGAGCCCTGCACAAAACAGCTGAGAGCAAATCACCTGAGAGTTGGGAGGCCGATATAATCAACTTGTGTTAATTAGGCTGTGCTGAAGCTTAAAGGTGCTGTTTTTTCTTGCTGTTTGCTTGCAAGGAGGTTAACTGCTGCGAGGCACAGGCCAAAGAGTGGGAGCCAGTTGTTGGGCGGGGCTATATTCGGTGTATAAGATGCACCTAAATTTTCACCCCCTTTTAGGGTGGAAAAAGGTGCGTCTTATACTCCAAAAAATACGGAATATGATATATCTTGTATATCGTATCTCATATCTCATAACAGTATTTCCTTGTATGCCAAAGGCTCACAACCTGAGGTAAAAATACATTCTGTATTTCCAATAAAATGGAATCTTTGTTCCTTTTAAAGTAGTATTTCTCAAACTTGGCAAGTTTAAGATGTGTAGACGTCAAGCCCCAGAACTCCCCAGTTAGTCAGCCAGGCTGGCCTGGTTATTCCAGGACGTGCAGTCCACTATCTTAAACATGCCAAGTTTAGAAATACTACTTTAAATGAAAGCAAACAATTGCAATGCTGGCATCTATTGAGAAGCCAACAATCTGCCATGGCTTCTCTATTAGATCCTTAAAATGTTGCTGAGTAGAGAGAACATTATAAGTTTTCTGTTCTATAAAAATCAACAAGCCAATCTGCATAAAGAAAAAAAAATCATTACCAGAATCTATTTGCTGTCCTGGAGAGAAACTCTGGACCTGAAAAGATTGAAATGTTCACAGCTTTAGGTAAGAAGTGAGAGGATTAAGTGAACGCTGCCTTTTAAAGTCCTTTCAACTTTTGATGTCCCAACTTATTATAGGGAGTGGATTTCAATGATGTAATTCTTTCAATTGTTCTGCCTGTTGCTGTCATCAATATTGTTACTGATTTCCAAATTAAAAAGTATTTGAGGTCTGCTCTTTTGAAATATAGATATGAAATTAGTTGGATTTGTGAGTGAGAAAACTTTTAAAATTCACAAGATTCAGCAGTTTCCACCAGAATAGAAACAGAAACGTTTCTTGTAATGATTACCAGGAAAATGCAAATCTTGAAAACAGTAAGTTGCATCTTATTGGAAGTGATAGAAGTAAGAAATGAAGGAGCTGCAAAACTAATTCATATATATGCAAAGAGGCCAAACTGCCTCTTTCTTGCAATGCTGGCTTTCACATGCATCTTTCACCATGTTTGAAATAGGACCATGTTTCAGCTATGTAGTAAGATCTGTAGGCATTTTGGTCAGCCTCCAAGGTAGGCAAGTTCAGAAATCAAACCAGGTGTTTCTTTCCCACAACTGAGTAATACTTTCTGAAACTCCTCCCTTAATTGTTTATCCCTTACCCCATTCCTTTGAACCTTTCCATTAGAATCACCCCTTCTCTCATGAATAGAGATGGGCTTGGCAATTCATCAAGGTCAATGGACAATTCTGATAGGGAAGATCCAGATGGAGCTGAAAAGTGTCTCCTCTCCTTTACTGTTTCATGGAATCCAATGTGGCAGGAAGCAACAGGTTTTCTTCTTCCCAGAAAGCATTGTTTGGCAAGTCTGGAGGTGGTTCTAAAGTAGGAAATGCGGGTCCAGCTAGATGACCACTGGACATCTTTCTAGTATTCATTTCCAAATGTATCCAGTGTAAAAATACAAAAGCCAGCCAAACTCCTCTGTATAAGCAACATTCTGTAAGGGAGGACCCCTCGCTGTCAGAAAGACCCATATCTTGGGTGACATACTGTTTGAAAGTTACAAATGTCAAGGATACCAAAATGAGACAGTGAGTCTCTATCACCAAAGATAATTTTCAGAAAAGTTATATTTGTTTGGCAAGACATGTAAGAACTTTTGTAATTAGGAAATGTCTCTTTGATGTAACAAATGTTTCTAAATGAAAACTGCTGAGTTCACAGAATCCTTTGTTTGAAACTGTATAAAGACCAGGGTCCCCGACCCATAATTTTGTTCAGACTTCCAGGTATGAATCGGACTCTGAACCTTATTGCAATAATAAAATCTGATTCTGTTTGCCCTTTGGGATGACTCTCAATCTCTTCATTCCATAACAGTTCATTAGATAGGCTTTGTATTTCAAGTGGAATTAGCAGAGAACAATTTGTTCTCTGCTAATTGGTGGTGCAGCAGACTAAAGTGCTGTTAACTAGCACCAGCTGCCTGCAATTACTGCAAATTCTCACCAGGCTCAAGGTTGACTCAGCCTTCCATCCTTCCGAGGTAGGTAAAATGAGGACCTGGATTGTGGGGGCAATAAGCTGACTTTGTATAAAAAAGAACACTGCTTGGGGGGCGGGGGGGGGGGCAAAAGCCCTATTCAGCAGGTATGTACAAAAGTATGTAGGCTATTGCTTAACGCATTGTAAGCCGCCCTGAGTCTCTGGGGAAGGGCGGCATATAAATTGAACCTATAAATTGTCACTGCGTTCTTGTATTTCCCAGCTGAGCTGTCATTTTTGGTCTAATAGGCTTACTGTAGTCTTTTTGCCAAGTTTTGTTATCAGTATTAAGTGCGCAAGTGTGCATTCCTTTCTAGCCTCCATTATCCTTCTTCTTATTCCTTTGTTCTCCTGCCAAGAGGTCAGGCAGGAACGCTGGCAAGATGTAACCAATTAATTAGATAGTAAGAGTTATCTTTATTTTTTTACTTTACAATAAAATGAGTTTTCTCTTAGAAAATCTTCGGGTTTTATTTTCTTAATGTATACTTTCGAGGAAAAGCCTCGGTCCAAACCTCTAAACCAGGGTGCGATTATCCCAGAGCCAGGATGGGATCAATCAACTCCCTGACATAAATGAATAAATGAATGAATGATTATGGTGCATGAATGTCTCCTGCCACTTTCTAGGATTGCTCCATGTCAGAGTATCCATTCCAGGGAATTAAGCATTTTAATTGCCCCATCCTGCACCTCCAGAATATGTTCCATCTAACATTCCTCTTCTCCACCCAGTAGAATCAGTGGAGGAGAGAGAGGATCAGCTGTAGAACACAAGTGGCAGGGCATCTTCTTTCCAGCAAGGGATGTCAAGTGAAACATGGGTAAATTCTTACTGTAACAAAAGAAGCTTGTGTTCAATATTTCTCACTGAATGCAAAGCTCCAGCAGGAAAAAGGAAAAAAATGTTTCAGATGAACTCCTGTTTGGAACAGTGATGCAAGCACTGTAGTAGACCATTTGTGGCACCTGATGGGCTTTGGTTTCTACTTGTTCAGTGTATTAGATATTGTAAAGAATCTGCAAGGCTAACTAGTGCCTATCAAGCTACTTTTTTTCCTCCTGCTCCTTCTAACGAAGTCATGGTGCCTCCAGGACTCTTAGGCTCAGAACATAAGGAAGCTGCAATGCAAATATAGCAGCCTTTCCACTCTAATTATCAGTGTAAATAACCTTGCACTCTTCCTGATCACATAACTAGCTTCCCATCAATCAGTTTATTGATTTCTATTTCTATCAATAATTTATTGCATGCAGCTTGGGAAGCAGGAAGTATCCCTCATTCCCACATATGAAAGCATAAATATCAGTCTCATCGTCAATCAATCTGGCAATGTTTCTTGGTGCCAGATGGGAGAAAGGAATTTATGACTATAAATCTATGACTAGTTGCTAAAGAACTCATACTTACAACCCACATAAGGAACAAAGTGCCTCTCCCACCATGGTTTCATATTGCTGTAATCCTGGTATCTGTTGTTTATCTCTTCACACCTGATGGGTGGCACTAACAGACAGTTAATACCCGTCCAGAGGGGAAAATAATCATGAGACAAAGTTCATTAGAGAGCAGGAAATATTTTTTCTTCTTGTTTAATAAGAAAGTAAAGCAAGGAAATAATGTACAGTCCAGCAAAGCCTAGGAAACATCAAAGAAAGTCCAGTTGCCATTTGAAAAGCACCTTTGGTGCAGTCTAGCAATTACAAAGGTGTGATATAACAGAGCAATTTATACAGTCTAAGCCTCCCGTTTCAAACCAATTCCTCCCAATAGATCCACAGTGTTATCAATTCATAGCACAGCTGGGGGAGGGGGGGGCAAGAGTGGTGGCTGCTTCCATAAGCTTCTGGGTTATGTTTCATTTCACAGCAGGCCAGGCAGTTATTGTAAGTGCCTGTTAAATCTACATGTAGATTTAACTGTGAAATGTGTCTTTATTATTTGCTATACTATATCATAAGAATTCTAATAGAAGAGAATATTTGTATCTCAGAGTTGAACTGTGGGGTCTTTGATGCTCTCTGAACTTTGTTGTTTTCTTCCAGTTGTTTCATTATCAAGCTTCGTAACTTCATCAGTGATATTACCTAGTTTGTTAATGAAACATCATTACAGCAATCACCATGGACCCCAGATATTGTAGGAATTCTTTTTGAAGCCTTGACTTCAGTAGTGGGATTCAAGTAATTTAACAACCGGTTCTCTGCCCTAATGATTTCTTCCAACAATCAGTTTGCCAAACTGCTCAGAAAGTTAACAACCGGTTCTCCCGAAGTGGTGAGAACTGACTGAATCCCACCACTGCTTGACTTGAGCCACACTAACCTCTGCCTGAATTTACCTAGGTTTGGTGTCTGAGTTTGTGCTTGCATACAAACTGATTGATGTCTGTGAGCTACATAGGAATTGTAAGTAAGTGAAGACAAGCTTGGACTAAGTCGCTTTGCTTTTCCTGGAAAGTAAGACTGACTGATGTAACAGCAAAAAGGAAATGAAATAGTAAGATTATTATTTGCACAAAGATGAAAAAATTTGGCACTACCTACAATGGACGAACGGTTGGTGGAATTTGCTGAGGTAGCTAAATTGACTTTGATCAGAGAAAATACAATATCTAGTGTTCATTGCTGAGTGGAAACCCTTATGGACTTTTTGCTTGAAACAGAAAAAAATGAACTTATAATTTATGATTTTGACAATTAGACAGGATAGATCATAGAAAAAAGAGAGTTCAGCTGTGCCTTAGAGTAAGAGGTGAATTTACAGTATAATCGTATTTATAATTGCTGTAAAGAATGTCAGAAGTACTTCTTTCTATCTTTTTTCTTCTCTGTTTTTCTATTACTTCCCCTCTTTAATTTTTAGCAAAAGGTGTCTGGAAGACATTTTCTGACAAAAGAGGATAGCAACATTTCAAAACTAATGTGGAAAATATAAACTGTTTATTTTCTACATCAAATTCAAAATGTTGTTATTCTCTATTGCCAGAGAAAACTTCCATCTATATTTATCTGTAATTCTGCATTAGATGAAAAATATCCTTGTACAAGTATTTTGGAACATCAAGGCCCCAGATAAAATCAGCATGCTGCCAGCTAGGAATATACTTATGGAAAACTAAGTTAGTAAGTTGCGGGAGTAGATGATTGATACTCTGTGGACTCACAATGAAGTCATTCCCACCACTCCAAACAGCTGTTGGCACAGTTATATCTTCGAGTTTATAAAATGGGGGCTTGGTCTGTGGAAAAAGAGATGCAAAATATGAGAAAGTCTTCAGCTTGCCTATTTCCAGATATTTCATCTGTCAGTAATACCACCAGTCTTGTTCCATGCAGCCAGATCTGAAAAAAATACCTATTCTTTGACAGATCCTTTTATCTTCTATGATACACAATTCTTATTTTCTGACTGATAATTTACAAAGCTCTTACATTAAAGGTTTAATTAATTAGTAACTCAGGATGAATCACATCTGTATATTTTGTATCAGATCATACCAATTCAATCATTTCAAAAATTGCTGAAAAAAATATGTTGATTGATAAGTATATTTTTATTATCTATTTTGGGGTTCTTGAAAATGTGACCTGTGTGAAAATGTGTTACACACTTGTATGTAATTAAAAGGAGATTTGAATTATGATACTTTGGTATAGAGAAATTGCATTAGTAATATTTAGTACATTACTGTATTTTCCGGCATAGGAAAATAAGGCGTATAAGACGACTCCCTACTTTTCCTATTAAAATATAGGGTTTGGGCTATATTCGCCGTATAAGACTACCCCTCAATGTTGTTGGCGCTCCCGTAGCGTCATCGGTCAGCGCCGGCAACTCAGATTCAGGAAGCTGTGCCGATCTCGTCAAGGCTGCATGCCGCTGAATGCTGGACCCAGCTGGTTGCTGCGCGGAGCTTCCCCCACCGTCCCAGGCATCCAGGTGGATATTACCAATGCTCCGACTTCCACAGACAGCTGGGGCTCGCCATCACTGGGGGTTAGCTGGGGAAGTCGGAGCATCGGTAGGCTTATACCCGGTGTATAAGATGACCCCCAACTTTTGAGAGGATTTTCCTGTGTTAAAAAGTAGTCTTATACGCCAGAAAATATGGTACAGTGTTTCCCTGAAAATAAGACTCTGTCTTATATTTTTTTGAACCCTGAAATAAGTGCTTGGCCTTATTGCCATGCGCTCAAAAGCTAGATTGGGCTTATTATCAGGGGATGTCGTATTTTGGAGGAAACAGGGTAGTAATTTAATAATTTAATACAGAGAAGCACATTTTATAATGCACTAATTCACAAGAAAGAAGTGGTGACCCGAAAAAAGAGAACCAATGACCATGGCAGAATGAAGACTCAGCAAGTACATTGACTCTTTGATACTTCTTCTCTGGACAAGGAGAGGACTTGAGGTCACCCACAAGTGCTCCAGACAGCTTTGTGGCCTCTGGCAGGTTTAGAGGTCCAGGTGATAAACAGAAAAGTTATTAAAACTTAGAAAGCTACAAACTAAAGGTCCAGATAAATTTGTAATTAGATTTTGGAATTAATTATAAAGAATCCTGTCTATAGAAAAAATGCTTTTGTTTTGATTTTAAAAAAATACAGTAAGATTTTCAAAACTGGACACTAGAGGGAACTAAAGGGAATCAAAGATTACAATAAAAGAAGAACACAAACTCAATTTACAATTACAGAATGAAGCAAAATATTTTAACATTGGACAAGAAAGGATATTTTGGAAAACTAAATCCAAAAGTTAATTTTAATAGTTTCTGCCTCTATAAACAGACTGTCTGAAAGATGCTAGGGAAGAGGAACAAGTTCTCCCTGGCAAAATTGAGACAGCAATGGAGGAAGATGTTACACTGGACATACAAAAGAAACTGGCTAAAAGCACTACAGCTTTAATTTAGCACATTTTCCCTCCCAGTTAGACTTTGATTAATCCAGTGCAGGGAGGAAACTGCTTTGAAACAGTATGGATGGTAGTAGTAGTATGCAGAGTAGGCTGTCACCAAGATTGTGGGAAGTAGGAATATTGTGTAGGGAAGACGGCTGCCCAGAAACCAGACATCTTTATGTATGTATGCAAACACATATCCCATTACAAGCATTGTAACAATGTTTTCCTCACCATGTTGTATACAGCTTTGTTCTGGTTTCCATAGTCGAAATGTTTAAATTCATTCGATTCAAAAATCTACATTGGGAAGAAAGAGTTGTGTATACTTAATAAACTTTCATATTTATTTTTTTAAATCTGAAATTTGAGACAAATATAAATTTTAATTATCAGGTTCTTTCTCCACTTTGCAAAAATTTTCATAAAATAGAAGATGGTCTATAAAGACTATTTGGATATCTCGCTCCATTACAACTTACTTTCCATCTTAAGGAACCTCAAACTACGTAGATTTAGAAGTTCCCCTACCCACCATCTCAGATGGCTTGGGTCTTTCACAGAACTCTATCACTCAAACCCAGCTTCTGCATCTGATTAATCAAAGATGTCATAGGCAAAACAAGTTCAATTCATTTGCCTATTGTGGGGGACATTTGCTACTCACTATCCAGATGCTATGTCACTACATTTTTCTTATGTTCCTTGATGGTTCAGTGTGGGCCTGGATTGAGCTTCCTGATACCAACTGATTTTCCTGTGATCATGATTTAATTCCCATCCTTTCTTAGAACATCAAGGCAAAAAGTAAAAAATCTTGACATCTCACTCCTGGATTATATTACTATTCTGACATTCTCCTCTTTCAAGAAAATATGGCTTATCTATTTTGTCTGGGTAAGTCTCCTATGTCCCCTTTATTAAAGAAATGTCTGAGTTTTGGTAGTGGTGGATATTATAACAATTGCCATTTATTATTCTCACGAGTATGCTAGAACCAGTTCAGCCTTAGATCTTCTCCTTAAATTTGCCTTGCAATATTTTGTTTATAAATATTTATATATCCCTTCCCCCATTGCATTATTGTTACATTAACAATCCCTGGGACTTTCTAGACAATTATATTACTAATTTACTAAAATTCGTACCCAGAAATTCAAATAGTATTTGCTTATCAATTTGATCATATAGTACATGTTGGAGGCAAGTCCTTTTTAATGGTCCTCTCACAAAAGAGAAGAGTTCATTATGTCCAGGCTCAACCATCCTGGAACAAGCATTGATACATGGCAAGCTTTCAACTGGTCCATTTGACAGATAGTTTGAGCATTGTCACCTCATAAAAGTGAGAAACTACTATTATCCTTGTCCTGGTAAGTATGAATAGGCTGTTCTAGTTCTATGGGAAAACATACTTTTAGTGGGAAGATAATTTGCCTTGTTGGGTTAAGGCCAGCATTTTAAATTGTATGCAGAAAGCTTTAGGAAGCCACTATAGGGACTGTAATACAATTGTGATGTGCTCTGATGAGTGTCGGAGAATACACTGGCTACTGCATTTTGGCCCAACTGAAGGTTCTGAGTTTGCTTTAGAGAAAGCTCCATGTAGAGAACATTGTAATATTCTAGGAGAGTGATAATGGGGTATGAGTCAATGTAACAAAATACTGTCACCCTGGTAGGGCCACAACTGCCAAAGGATCCCTGGCTGCAGCTTCTACTTGCTGTTCAAGGAGGAACTGCAAGTCCAGGAGGATCCCAAAACAGTGACCTGCTCCCTAATGGCCAGGCTTCCCCACCAAGACACACCATTGGAGCTATTAAGTACTCCAATGGAACCAGTAACTGTGTATTGCCAGGATTAAATTTCATTCCCATCCAGAACTCAGTGGAACAAGACCTCAAGAGGGTGAAGATGGAAAGCAAAGTATTATCATCCTACTAATGGTACAGGACTACAAATTACAAATCACCCTCATCCAGTGGTTTCATGGAGATATTAATCAGTGGGAGGGGGGAGAGACAACATGCCCCTATGTCATCCCATAAGTGAGCAGCTACTGATTTGATCTCCTTTTTCCTATTAACAGCTATTGGAATGGGCCGTAGAGGAAGATACTGTTGCAAAACAGCATCTCCAATCCCAACGCCAAAGAGAGCCTAGAATAATACTATGAGATTGAAAGCCCCAGAGAAGTCTAAAAGGACTTCTACTGCCCTCCAGATCTCAAGAAACTTCATTCACTAGCTTAATCAAGGTTATATCCATTCCATGCCCAGGCTCTGAATTCTGACAAGGTCTAGATCAGGGGTGTCAAACTCAAGGCCCGTGGGCAAGAGCTGAAGAGCTGAAGAAAGCTTCTTGGATGAAAAGTGAAACATCTTCAAAGAAAAACAAGAAAGTCAAGTTGCCTCTTGAAAAAAAGCATCTTTGGAACAACCATGACCTGAATGACTGAGAATCTCCACAGACAAAATTAGATGTTACTTATTTTACATGTTGGATCCAAAGAAGTCCTTTGAAAGAGGGGATACATCACAGCTTTCTTTAAGGTGACCAGCAGCATTCCTCCCAAAAATAGGCACTGACTCTCAGATCCAGGGAACAATTCCCTTTTTTGGCTACCCAAGAAGCCAGGCAGTGCAAGGGTCCAAGCACAAGTTGTAGAAAGCATCCTAGAGATCACATGACAACTTCTCTAAAGTTAGTGTAATACATGGTCACTATTGTGGGTTGATTATTAAATTATTGTGGATAAGCCCAGAGTTATGATGAAGATCTTGAATTAGAGCCAGATTCCATCAGCAACAACACTACAGTGTTTTAACAAATAATTACAGGTTAAGGACAATGATCTAGACTTTAGTTTTCAAAAAAGTACTTTGGAACAGAGATTTGAGCATTCCTTTGGTGTATGCCTGATAATTTAATACATTTAATCAAATTCTACTTTGACTTGCAAAGAAAATTGGAAAATGAAACTTTACTTGGGTCCAATGAAACACATTTTTCACAGAAGCAACATCAGGGTAAGTTCCCAAAAAAAGATCGGCTCGACTCTGGGAAAAAAATAAATACAAAATAATTAAAAGATTTGAGAGATTGATTGAGAGATAATATACCAATTAAGCTTCTTAAAGCCAAAAAGAGAGGCAGATAGATTTCTTTAAAACCTCTGTTAAGGAGAAAGGCTATTCAATTCCTGCTGACAGTGATCTTGAAATTTTCAAACCAAGGAACGCACATTCTGCTCATTATTGGCCGTCACCAAGCAAGGTGACCACAGGAAAGGAGGCCGGGGGGGGGGGGGCAAAAAATCAAAATGGCAACTGCAACTATGCAATCAAGGCTACATAGGATTAACTAATGAAAACAAACTAATTGAAAAAGTTGGTGCATCTGCTAAATTTTGAACTGTTGTAAAAAAAATAATTACTTACAGAAATAATACTGCAATGTTACACATAAAATTCCATATTAAAAATACTTTGATTTATCTAAAGAAAAAATTCCACAATCCACTTACCACATTTATATTGTTTTTATTAAAACCCGCAGCAAAGAAAATCATTTGGATGCAAATCTTGTTTAATCCTGGGTAGCTGCATAGATTGGCATTGATGTTTTTTGCTCTGTTGCTTAGAATATTAAAGTCTTTACTTCCCCATAAATACTGGAAAATACAAATACAAATATTATTGCAAATTCTATAGAAGCACTTCTAATTGAATAGTTTATCAGTTCCTCATTTAATTCAGCGGATTCAATACCCCCATTGATTCTCTGCATTTTAACAATATTTTAAAATACATGCAATTTTTTTTATTCCTTACTTATGGGATTTATGTCCACAATAATTAGTGGGTATTATTTACAACATTCATTAATATAAAGCATCCAACTATCACTCCATCCATAATAAAAATACAACACAATAATGCAACAGATGAAGCCTAACATGCACAAAACTGTTACTATGATAACAACTCATAACTCAGAGGCTTTCTAGAATAGTTATATTTTTAATAGCAAAGGGACAAATCAAATTTCTATGGCGAGGCTAACATGTAGGATCACTGACCCAAAACCAAGACTTGTAAGATCTGCTCTCCTCACTTTTTGAACATGGGGAACTGCAAATAGGTTTTCCTGGTGTTAGAATAAATTCTTAGTATGATTCGGGATTTCAAAAGAACATAGAAAAATTGCTGGAAGCAGGGGTGAGATTTATTTGATAGCAAGAGAGTTAGCAATCAAAGATGGCCATGAGTCACAAAGAAAAGCTAGTTACTTTTATAGAGAGGAGTGCATGAATTTGTTTAATCAGTTTTATCAAAGCATTTCAGAAGAGAAAGTGAAGTTAAATCCTGCAATTAGATCAAGTAAATATGACTTACACTGATGGGGGACAGGAAATAGATATTTAAATATTAGTGAAAAATAACGGGAGGTGAATGAAAAATGGCCTTTAAAATTTTTTTACACTATTTGTGGAAACAGCAAAGAATGGTTTCTAAACATTTTCCAGGAATTATTCAAGAATTTGGAAATTATAAATTGGAGGGGGGGTTTTAAAGATAAAAAAGTCTTTAAAATTTATATCATACTGTAGGTGAAGCAACTGATTTTAAAAAGTGGAGAGAAAAAAAATGGAGATAAAATAAATAAAATAAATAAAAGTCTATTTCTTCAGCAGTACTTTTTTTAAAACAAATATTGTGCATGTAAAATTCTCCACCAACTTTATAAAAGACAAAATGAAGAAAGCAACATTTGTCAAATATTCTGTCAAGGGGAAATGAACATGTGCAATAATGTAGGAGGGTCACTTCAAAAAGGAAGCATTTGTACAGTTTTGATAAATTCTGTCCAATTTTGTAGTCACATCTAGGTTCATTACATGATGTCTTATGCAAGAGGGGAAGTTGAAGTCGTTTTTTGTGTTTAAATACAGAAGGTTGGAGAAAAAATCCATTCAAATTTTGAGAAAAAAGTAGTTGAATTTTAAATAGATATTTAAACCCTACTTCCAAACCAAGAGCCTTGGTAGTACAGTGGTCTAAAGCACCCTGTTATTAACACCAGCTGCCTGCAATTATTGCAGGTTCGAATCTCACCAGGCTCAAGGTTGACTCAGCCTTCCATCCTTTCTAAGGTAGGTAAAATGAGGACCCAGTTTGTGGGGGCAATAAGCTGACTTTGTATAAATATACAAAAGTATGAAGGCTATTGCTTAGCGCATTGTAAGCCACCCTGAATCTCCGGAGAAGGGCGGCATATAAATCAAATTTTAAAAAAAATGAACTGCATGAGATAATAACACATCTATATCTGTATACTTATTGCTTAACGCATTGTAAGCCGCCCTGAGTGTCCAGAGAAGGGCGGCATATAAATCAAATTTTAAAAAAATATACTGAATCAAATAGTGTAAGAATGTAAACCTATGGGAAATAGAAATACCTACCCTTTTAACTTTGTAGGGAAGTAATAAGATATATTTCATCATTCCCTTGAGGTCCTTCAATGTGCTGGGAGGCGCAAGGCACATTAAAAGCTTTGTTTTCTGAGCAAGCTGTGGGAAGGTTGAAAAAGTAATAAAACCTGAAAGAAAGATAAGTTTTAAAAAATGGAAACCAAGCTAAATGTAGATCAAAACATAGTGTCAGTATTTGTGTTGATATTTAAGTGATGGTGTTGCTATACTTGTTTTGTTCCAAGATTGAGAGATACATAAAGGATAAGCTTTCAAGAAAGCTGCCCTGAGTCTCTGGAAAAAGGCAGCATATAAATTGAATTAATAAATTAATTAATTAATAAAGTGCCAGCTATCCTCCTCCTCCTATTGTTGTTTTTATAAAAGCGGCTTTCTTTTCTTTGCAGCAGAATATTTGAATTGGATTGATTTCCTTTGAAGACTGAATATTGGAAATATGAAGGAATTCTGGATTAGAAGAATTGTGAATTAATGGGATATAACGAAAACAGTACAGGGTTGGAAAGGTGAGCCTATTTGCTCAAACAGGTAGAGAGAAGGCTAATAAAAGGATATGAGAATGCTTTGCTTGCACTCAGTCCCTGGCATCTCATAATTAAAAGAACAAAGGGCCACCAAGTTCTACTTGGTTGGGAAGTTAATAGCAGAAGACCAAATGCAATGTTTGTGATTAGTCTCATAAAGCCTTGATATCCACATTTTGCTTAACTCCAAAGTTAAATTTTCAATTTCATTCTTTCCCTACATTGCTGCCATGCCTCTAACAGGCACATAAAAAGCCTATATTCATGAGTGGCTTAGTTTTTTCACTATTGCATCATCTTTCAGGAAAAAAAGAGAAATAAATAAATCAATTATTCGCATTTATCCTGCTATCTATCTATCTATCTATCTATCTATCTATCTATCTATCTATCTATC
>WNWU01000021.1:444305-497277 GCA_012654045.1 Ptyas mucosa
ATCTATCTATCTATCTATCTATCTATCTATCTATCTATCTATCTATCCATCCATCCATCTATGTATGTATCCTGTTCCCTATCTATCTTTCAAGAATTCAAGATAGATTTCTTACTGTCAAGAGACTATTATATTTTAACCTCTGGCTTATACTTTTGGCCGCATATTTCACAATAGATTAGTAAATATAGTGTTGATCATTAAACAGCTAGGTTTCTATACTGCTTGATCGTTGAGAAAGATGCAAAGATTGAATATTATTCATTCTGAACTTACCCATTGAAGCTCCTTGAGAATGGCCAATGTAATATAAACTATCCTGCTTTGTCTTATGTAGAATAAAGTTTATAGCTGCAGGAATATCATAAATTGCCATTTCATGAAAACTGTAATAATGGGACACAAGCAAAGACACAAAACGCTGCTGAGATTTATTCTGTATAATAAGTTAAGGGTAAAAAAAAATCAGAAGGCTGCAAGTATTTTTTTAATCTTTATTAATCTTTATTGTTTTTTTAAAAAATAATTTAAAATAGTGAACATATCTTACACTCCTCCTCCTCCTCTTTTGCCCATAACAATACCCTGTGAGGTGAGTTGTGTTGAGAATAACTGGCCCAAAGTCATCCAGCCGGCTTTCATGGTTAAGGTGGGATTGAAACTACTGTTTGTATGACATAGACTAAGGGTGTCAAACTTGCGGGCCGGATGCATCATGCGCTGGCCACGCCTACCCCGTTTTAGCAAACAGGAAAAAAGTTGTGATATGTCACCTGATGACAACGTGTCGTCACGAGTTTGAAACCCCTGACATAGACAGCACAGAAGTGAAGAAAGCTAATTTTTATTACATGTTTGACAACTTTACTTAAACTAACCTCATTAGATTTCAAAAATAGCAACTGTCTTTTTAATTGTTTCATTATCAAGGAGCCTGAGTGGCGTAGGAGGCTAATGCCTCCTACAAGGCAGCATTTAACATCCAGCTGCCTGCAATTACTGTAAGTTCAAATCTCACCAGGCTCAAGGTTGACTCAGCCTTCCATCCTTTCTAAGGTGGGTAAAATGAGGACCCGGTTTGTGGGGGCAATAAGCTGACTTTGTATAAAATATACAAAAGTATGAAGGCTATTGCTTAATGCATTGTAAGCCGCCCTGAGTCTCCAGAGAAAGGCGGCATATAAATAAGAATTTTTAAAAAAATTATCAAATTGCTCACTTTTTAAATTTCACATGGCCGAGTCTTCCTTGTGCTGCATTTTAGCAAAAACTGGGGGCCCTAAAGTCTTCTCCATGCTTTATATGATTTGCCTTAATAATTAAGAATAAGTCAAATCAGTAAGAGAATATATCAGTGAAGGATCAGACTTGCTTCCATATAAGATACTATATTCTGTTCTGTTCTCTCTCCTTATTTTCCTTTTGTTTTGCCAGAATTTTGTAATTGAGTTTATTGAGCCTCTATGAAGTTCTTTCTGTTTCTTTCCCTTAATCTGTTTCCTCCTAAAAATGTACTTCTTCAAACAGCTGGATTTTTTTTCAGGCACACTTTCCTCTTTTGTATAGATGATACAATTTTGGCTACATAGAACTTGTTGTGGTCTTTCAAGCCAACTTGACTATTAGTGACTACAGGTAGTCCGCAACTTATGACCACAATTGAGCCCAAAATTTTTGCTGCTAAGTAAGATACTTGCCAAGTGAGTCTGCCCCATTTTACAACCTTTCTTGACACAATTGTTAAGTGAATCACAGCAGTAATTAAATTAGTAATACAATTGTTAAGTGAACCTGGTTTCCCCATTGACTTTGCTTGTCAGAAAGACATAAAAGGTGGTCATCTGACCTTCAGGATACTGCAACTGTCATAAATAGGAATCAGTTGCCAAGTCTCTGAATTTTGATCACATTCCCATGGGGACACTGCAAAGGTGATAAGTGTGAAAAACAGTCATAAGTCACTTTTTTCAGTGTTGTTGTAACATCAAACAGTCACTAAACGAACTATTGTGTTGTGGTTCGCCAGCAGCCTGTGGTGCTGGCAGCGGAGTCGGACAGCGATGAGGCTGAGGAAGAACATGGCCAGTCCTGGAGGCTGGGGAAGGCCCAGATGAGGGCACTGCATCGGAGGCAGAGATGGGGCCAGGGCCATCAGGGAGTGATGTGCGGTAGAGAGGCAGAGGAACAGGAGAAGCCTGTTCCTAGTGCACATATGAGAAGAGCTGTCAGAAGGCAGGAGCAGCTAAAGCAAAGAGGATGACTCGGGAGTAGGGCCAAGAGATGATTGGTCCCTCCCATAAGGTTTAAAAGACCAGCAACGGCTCTTGGCCTCTTTGTCAGAAAAAAACATTGATAGTCTTGCTGCACTTATCTCTTGTCGGCATCTTCTGTTTTTGAACTTTTGCCAAGAGAAGCCTTTGGCAGTTTGCCTAATTATACCAAGGTTGGTGATTGGACTGAAAA
The DNA here is from genome assembly GCA_012654045.1 of Ptyas mucosa. Lineage (NCBI taxonomy): Eukaryota > Metazoa > Chordata > Lepidosauria > Squamata > Colubridae > Ptyas > Ptyas mucosa. The sequence continues at coordinate 446,769 of WNWU01000021.1, forward strand.
ATTTGTGTTATGAAGATTTTGTTTTAATATAGTTTGGACTACACTGAGAATGAGTTAATTCTCAGCTGTTCTAATAAAGTTTGTTTGTTTTGGAACTGTTTGCGTCGATTACTACCTACTCGGGCCTGGGTCACAACATGTTGTAACTGTCAAGGACTACTTGTACATGAACAAATCCCTACCATTTTCTTGGCAAAAATTCAGAAGTGGTTTCCCATCGCGTTCTTCCCAATGAGTTTTTGTGCCTAAGGAAGGATTAGAACAGGAGTGTCAAACTCAAGGGCCAGAGGCCAGATCCAACCTGCGGGGTACTTAGATTTGACCCACAGGGCCACCCTGGAAACAGCAAAGGACCAGCAAAAATGGGCTCCCGGGCTCTGTTTTTGGCTGCCATGGCCTCCTGCAACCCTCTGCCAGTGAAAATGTTTTCACTGGTAGAGGGTTGCAGGAGGCCGTGTCAGCCGAAAACTGAGTTCGGGAGTCCATTTTCATTGGCAGAGCGCTCAGGCCACCACTGCTGCCCCTGAGAGGACTGAAGTTGAGCTGGCCATGCCCACCTGGTCATGCCCACTCCACTCCACCCCATTCCCCGAGGTCAAACATAACCCTGATGTGGCCCTCTGTGAAATTGAGTTTCATACTCTTGGATTAGAATTTATGATCTTCCAGCTTCTAGTCCAGAGCTGTTCATCCCTAAACCAAGCTAAATCTCATATACTAATTGCATTTTAATATTTAATTTGCTATTATTATACACTGAAGTTTAACACTAATTTATTGAGCCAAAGAGCACTAACTTTAGCACACTTCAATGCTCTCCCCTTAGCAGTTTTCAAGGTCTGACACACACAAAAATCTCTATGAGCTGAAACTGTGCCTTTGTGGCGCAGTGGTCAGTGCAGTACTGCAGGCTACTTTTGCTGCCTGCTGGCTGCCTGCAATTTGACAGTTCAAATCTCACCAGGCTCAAGGTTGACTCAGCCTTCCATCCTTCTGAGGTCGGTAAAATGAGAACCCAGATTGTTGGGGGCAATATGCTGACTCTTTAAACCACTTAGGCTGTCAAGCACTGTGAAGTGGTAGAGCTATTGCTAAATGCTGTTATTGACACTAGAGGGCAAAGTGCTCCCATGCATCTTCAGAGTACCTGGAACATTTTTCCTTTCCTGAGAAAAAGTGCAGGCATGTGCAGTACAGCTACTTTAAAGTGTTGCAGATAGGCACTAAATCCACATTCTGCATGCTTCAAATGGCATTTTAATGATAAAATCTGAACTGCTGATAAACCTTAATGAATAACTGATATTGAAACTGGAAGAAAATGCCTTTATGTTCTGATAGGCTCCCTAAAATAGTGTCAGAAATCCAATGAATCTGACAATTCATACTATGAATACTGTATATACAGGGAATCCTCAACTTACAACTGTTCATTTAGTGACCATTCAAAGTTACAACAGCACTGAAAAAAGTGACTTATGACCATTTTTTACACTTACTACCTTTGCAGCATCCCCATGATCTAATTTCAGATGCTTGGCAACTGATTCATATTTTTGACCGTTGCTGTGTCCCAAGCAACCAAGATCATGTGATCTCCTTTTGTGACTTTCAGACAAGCAAAGTCAATGTGGAAGCCAGATTCACTCAACAATCGGGTTACTAATTTATCAACTGTAATGATTCACTTAACAACTGAGGCAAGAAAGGTCATAAAATGGGGCTCACTTAACAACTGTCTCATTTAATAACAGAAATTTTGGGATCCATTGTGGTTGTAATTCAGGATTACCTGTAATACAATCTCAAAAGGATACATCTCCCATTTTACAAAACCTGACCCATTTCTCTGGCAAAAATATGCTTTTATTTAGTTACTACATAAACTGTTCTGAGTTTTACCTGAAATTCCAAAATTCTTCTTGGTCAATTGTTAGGTTCTGGTGTCTTTTAGACCAGGTAGTCCCTCTGTTATTTATTATCCAAACATCATAGCCAGCATCTGCTAGAACAAATCCCAGGCTATTGCTGGGAAGATTGAGGAGCCAACTTCTTCCTTCAGTCAGAAGACCACATACCAGTAACACAACTGGTTTAGGTCCTTGAAAATAAGCAACATTAAATATTATAACATTTAAAGAACATGCTAGCAAGGAGCACTGTATTTCTATAAACATGGAACGTCACAATTCTATCTGTATGATATCTATGGGACCTTGAGGCTGAATATGAGCATAAATGTATGAAGGCTAAATGAAAAGTACTGTTTGCAATTTTGTAAATTGCCAATAGAAGCTCAGATTCACTTCAATTATTGGAAAGTTGCTATGAGGAAAGTTAGAGTTGCTATTGTTTGTGAAATGGAAGCCTTAGTGAGACTCCTCATTCCACTTTAAGCAATGTGCCATGACTAAATTTTTTACTGCCAAAGGAATCTGTTCAAATGAAATTAATAGGTTAATGCAGGTTGTTTATGATGGCTATATTGACAGAAGTAATGTGCATGGATAAAAAAAATGGCAAAGATGGCGAATGACGAAGAACTTATCTGCACAAGCCAGAGCAATGTGGACAACTTGTGACAGCAACCATTGACTTTCACATGAGAATGGTTAATAAATTGATTAAGGACAATCAGCAGATCACTTAAAATGGACTGCTGTGAAATTTGGGATTTCATAGGAAATTCCAAGTCTGGTCCATATTACTGTTATTTTTCAACATTAGACAGTTCGTGCAGGATGGGTTCTTCACATGCTGAGGGCAGAGATGAAAGCTTCAGTAGTTGAAAATTGCCAGCAGTTCTCATGCTATGAAAATGAAGATGAAGGCTTTCTTCGCAGACAGCAATGAAACATAGGATCTCTATATTACACAAACAAAGCATTAGTCCAGGAAATATGATCCCAAAGCTTCCCCTGCATGGAAAAAGGATGGAAGGAATACTTTTGTGGACATCTATCTGATTCAAATGAAGAATTGGAAAGGACTATCAGGATCTGGTGGAAGAATCAAAATTGTGGAGGTCTTTTAAGAGATTTTTCTAGGTTTTAAGAGGCTTGTCTATTACTGGCAGAGGTATTTGATGATTATGTGGAAAAATACGTTTAGGGTATTAATGGCACATTTCAAGGATTTTTCCCTCTTTTGTTCATCAAAATATCCTATTTAAACTACAACTAGGTGAAGGCATTACTTTTCATTCAACCCTTAATGGCAGTGGCTCAGATAAAGGTCACAATAAAAACAATCTATAATAGATTATGCTGAAAAAAAGTTGCTATTTTGAAATTAGAAAACAGGATCTGTCATTGCAAAACAATCAGACAATGTCTCTAGGAAAGAATTCCCAAAATGGAGCAGATTTTAGTGCCACTCAAACCCACAAAATGAAATGCAGTGGGACTTCCCTAGCTAATTGTTACTAATAGATTAAATAGTAGCAGTAGAGGAAGTGTTTCAAACACTTGCCCTTCAGAGTTTAGGGTCAACATGTTAACCTACAGAACGTACAACTTCAGTGAGATCTCAGTATTGATATGTTTATTGCAAAACTATGATTTCACAAAGGAAAGCCTTCCTCCCGCCTCAAGTCTGGTGCATTGTTTATTTTATTTTTATTTTGTGTTGTAGCTGCTGTGGGAAAAATTGTTTGAAAAGTGGTGTATAATTCCTTAAAAAAAGAAGTAAAATAAATTAGGTGCCGTGCTTCTCCGTTTCTTTAGTGTCAGTGGAACTTTGATGCATATCAAAGTTGACTGAGTAATAACAGAGCCACATGAGAAACTGGGACTGTTGTGGAGGCTGAACCAATAGGGCCCACACGTTACTGTGAAGGTACGTAGGCTCACACACATTATTAATCGCCTTCAAATTAAAAGCAACGCAGTTGCATTGCATTCATGACATTCACTTATTTACATTTCATTTCTAATTTCTGATTGACCTCACAGAGGCCAGACAGGGAGAGTCAAAGGGCTGAATGTGACCTGAGGTCCATAAAAGTCCCAGGTCTGATTTAGTTATATTCATTTGGAGGGGATGGGGGGCAGGGAGGGAAACTAGTCCTTGCTGTTTTCTTGACAAAGTGTTTTGGAATTGGTTTGCCATTGCCTCATTCTAAAGCTGAGAAAGGATGTCCTGCCCGAGGTAATATGGCTGGCTTGCTGCCTTAGGCATTACAGGAGCTCACTGTTTTCCCATTTGTAACCTGATACCTAAGCTACTATACCCAAACTAATTCTCACCTCATCTACATAATCTACATACCGTCAGGTACAATGAGTCAGAATCATATGTTTAAGTTGTAGTTAAGATTTATTGCTCAAACCTATACAGAAGAATCTAGTCAGTGTTCAAGGCTAAATTGGGGTGGACTTAGGTGGGAATCTAATGATGCAGAAGCCACAGTGGAAACCACAGTATGAGAGTGGGTGGGAGTACATAGTGCAGGCTATAATACCAACAACACTTCCCTGAGCACAAACAGTTCAACAGACACCACCCATATCCCAACCAGAGGCACAGGTAGATGACATATCCCGTTCCATTCAGGCCACATTCCAGGAGGATCAATGGTTCCAGGAAAACCGACACCTGCTCACCCAGAGAGATGGCCTAGCCTGGAAGGGGTCGGAGATCTATGTGCCCAGCACTCTCCGGTTGGAAGTGCTGCGTCGCTGCCATGACACTCACACAGCCAGGCATTTGGGGTTTCTTAAGACCCTAAACTTAATCAACCGACAATTTTGGTGGCCTCGCGTGAAGAGAGACATAGGGGATTACAAGCGAAGCTGTGTTATATGCACCACCATGAGCGGTTAGCCCTGACTAGATTTCATTGCTTAGCTTTGTATTCATGGATGGTCAGTTTGTGCCAGATCGGGAGATAAAACTCCCGGGAGATAAAACTCTACAAACCAGGACTGTGTTTGGTTGTGTTTCATTCCGACCTTCCAGAACCTGACATCTAGGCTGATAACTCACTTAATTCTGCCCTCTGGCTCTGCCTGCTCTTCTTTTACGCATACAAACAAACAAAACAAAACATACAAACAAAACTCTTACATGGAGATGTATTCTCAAAATGAAGTAACTGAAACAGGGCATCTGCAGGGAATTCCTGCTTTCATGCACATTCTCCCCTCCATGTGGATACTCCCTTGTCATGGAAGATGGGCTTGTATGTTCTATTGAGAGCTATGCTAGGCATATATCACCAGAAAGTATATTGGAAAGATCACCCAAGCTAAATAGGCCTCAACTGAGGAGCCAAACTAAGAGTAGCCACAAACCCATTAACCATGATAAGACAACAACAACAACAACAAGAATCCCATACCAGATTAGTTGTTGCCCAGGTTAATAAGGACCGTGGCAGTTGCTGTCCCTGGGCAGCTGTTGAAAAGTGAATTGCGGGTTTGAAGAAAGATCTGGGAGCCTACCCCACAAAAAATTCTGCCAGAAAATTTGGGAAACCAACACATGGCCACAGGATTGGAAATGTCTAGTATTCATTCTACTTCCAGAAAAGGGTGACTCTAAAAATTGCCCCAATTATCGCACAATTGCTGTCATCCCTCACATCAGCAAGATTTTGCTTCAAATTATACAATAGTGTCTAGCACCAACCATTAAAAGGAAATTACCAGTTGTTGAAGGTGTTGTGGCACCATGACCATATTGCAAATCTATGCTGGATCATGGAAAAGTCACATGAATATAAAAAGATCATTTACATATGCTTCATCGAATATAAGAAAGCCTTTGATTGTGTTGATCAAGAGAAGCTATGGAAGACTGTACAAGACCTGGGATACCAGCACATCTGGTCAAGTTGGTGCAATCGCTGTACACAAATCAGGAAGTCACTGTGTGAACACTATATGAAGATACTGATCAGTCTGATTCAGTGGTGGGTTGCCCCCGGTTCGCACCGGTTCTATAGAACCGGTAGTAAAACCAGAGGGAGGTCCTGCCCACTGACTCCGACATCACCAAAATGCTTCTGTGCATGCGCAGAAGAACGCATGCACGCAGAAGCGAAGCGAGTGCGCGTGCGCGGCCCTGTTGCGAACCGGTAGTAAAGGTAAGTAGAACCTACCCCTGGTCTGATTATAGGGTTATTAAAAAAGGGAGAGAAAGGTGTGTGACAAGCTTGCATTCTCTCTCTTTTCTTATTCAACCTGTATGCCAAAAGGATCATGAGGAAGCTAGATCTTAAAGAATTAAACACTGGGTTAAAGAAACATCAGTTATCTTTGATATGATGATGATATAATTCTCATCTCAGTAATCAAAGAAGACCTGGAACATCTAATCATGAAAATCAAAGAAGAAAGTGAGAATGTTGGTCTCTTTTGGAACATCAAAAAGAGCAAGATCATGACCATTGCAAGGAAAGGAAACGTCAAAATAGAAATTGTTTGTAAAGAAATAGAGTGTGTGGAAAAATTCAATTTCCTAGGATCGCAGATAGCGCAAAGGATTGAATGCAATACAGAAATAAAACATCAGATTGCATTGGATTGCACAGCAACAATGAGCATGACCCGAATATGGAAAAGCAAGGACATCAGCCTAGCAACCAAATGTAGGTTAGTTTGCTCTATTATGTTCCTCGTAGCTACCTATGGTTGTGAAAATTGGACCTTAAAAAAGCAAGACAAGAAGAAAATCAACTCATTTTAGGTGTGGTGTTAGGGAAGGCTTTGATGTCCTTTAGACATTAAATATGACTAACAAGCATGTAGTGGAGTGCATAACACCAGACAGGTCACTAAAATGCAAAATCATGAAACAGTATGTCACTTACTTTGGCCACATCATGGGAGGGGGGAATTCGCTGGAGAAAGGAATTATGTTTGGAAGAGTTAGCAATAAAAGGAATTCAGGCCAGCAAAGAACATAGTGGCTGGACATCATCAAAGCTGACACCAGTCACAGCATAGAAAAAGAAATGAAAGGGGGAATAAATTTAGAATTGTAAGATTTAACAGATAAGATGAATGTTAGAAAAAAGATAAAATAGTGATACCAATTAAGTGACTTAAAATGATGGGAAATTATAGAGATGTATGAAGTAAATGAAATAAGATTTATGTTTGATGTTTTATGTTTAAATATGCTCTATTGAAAATTTGAGAAATTGCAAGAATTGTCGTACTTTTAATTGCAGTGTTGGAGGTTTATAAAATGATAAATTGTAATAATATGAATAAATTTAATTGGGGGAATTGTAATAAATTGGAATATTTTAAACTATATATTTGAAATGTAATCAAAAAAGGAAAAGAAGGTGAATTAAGATTAAAATAAGAACTAATTAGATCAGGGGCAATTAGAAATGATTAAGATGTGAATTATAAATATATATTATTAACAAGATAAGAAGAATTTTGAGAAATATATTTAATAAATGAAAGAAAGGTTGGGGTTGCCTGGGCACCACAGTGAAAATATTAAATTGAAAATCTATACAGCAATAGAGAGAGATGGAAGAAGAAGTAGAGAAATGGAAGAGAAGGGAAGGAGAGAGAGGGATAGAAGAGAGGGAAGGAAGGGAGGGAGGGGAAATCAGAGTAGGAGAGAGAGTTAGCCAGGAAAGAAGAAAGGAGGAGAAGGAGAAAGGAAGGGGAAGTAGTAAGGAGCAGGAGAAGAGGGAAAGAAAGTAAGAAGGAAGGAAGAAAGGGAGAGGGAAGAGACTGAAAAGAAAGATTGCTATATAACAGAAAAGAGGAAATGGAAGAAAGGCAACCCCGAACACACATATGAATATATGAAGATAAAGAAGTAACTGTTAAAAAAATAAAAGAGAATAAATGTGAACAAACAGGAAAATTAAAATTTGAGAGCGAATGAAGATGTTGTTTATATATATAAATAAATATAGAAATATTGAGATATGAATTAAAGAAAAAATAGGGAGAAAAGGAAGATTTTGGCAAAAATTGTAATTGAGTAAAATGTATTTGAACTTGAAAAATTGTATAAGATAAGATATGGCCAATACCCTGTTCAAAAAAAAGATGCGGGTGAATGTGTGGGGGGGGGGGATCAATAAAACTTGATTTAAAAAATGTGGATGAAACGGTAACCTTAATCTAGCCCATTGAAAATAGCCCCAATATATACATTCATATATATTGTGTAAATAAATGATTGAAAGCCAGCCACAGAGCACTTGATCAAAACAACTCGGAGTCTGCTCTCAAATTGACTGAGAAGAGGAAATTGAAATTGTTACAAAACTCTCTGTGATTAATGACAGATTAAGTCCTAATAGAAGGAAACCAGATTAAAGATACCAGAATAAGTCTTAATTAAAGGACATCAGACTGGAAAAAAATACCTGACCCTGTCCACATTATTCTTCTCTTTCTCATATTTTTTAACTTGTCATTTCATGACATTGAAAACTTTTCCCTCATTGCCTTTCGTGTATTCCCTCATCGCCTGATGTGTATTAAAATAGTGAATCTAGAAGACATTCTGAGGCAGAATCTAGCTTCAGAATTGTCACCATACTAATAATTTATCTCCAAAATACCTGTCTTTTCAGGACTGTGTACTCCATTAGGAATTCTGTTTGCTTTGAGATAATAGCCATCACTTGTCAGGATTTCATACTCTTCACTAGGGTATCTCCAATATTGAATGATTTCGCTCTACAAAAAAATAAATCAACAACGTCTTGAAAAAGTTAAATAGTATTCCGGAGCATTACTTCTCTAACCATTCATAATATGATAAATATTTTTTAAATAACTGGTCACTATCTAAGTATTTTCTGTATTTTTTTTTAAAATAGATGAAGCTGCTCCTTCTCTTCCCTGTCCCATTCTTTCCCACTATGTGGGAATAGGAAGGTACAATCTAAGGTTTTTCAGACTTGGCAACTTGTAGATGTATGATCCTTCCCATGCTGGCTGGGGAATTCTGGGAGCTGAAGTCCACATATCTTAAATATTGGTATAATTTTTTCCCTTTGTGCACAGTGAGATGTCCCCGAACTAGAAGTTAACGTCAAGCCAGCTATATATTTTTTATACTCCAAAGTAATTGTGTCCTGTCTATCCAAACATGATGTGTTTGGATAGACAGGGTAGACAATTCTATTTTCACAAACAGAATTGTGAAAGAAACACAATTTACAATGAGTGTTTCAGCAATATTGTCATAATGATGAAATGCCTTTTTAACATAGTCATTATGAGTTACTTAATCAAGCAGCATGGTAGCCTAGTCACCTACCTAGTCACGCTCACTTCCCTACTCAGAAGGTTGAAAGTTCAATCTGAGGTAGTAGCAGATGTCTAGAAAAAATATCTGCTGTGAATTCCGTGTGGTGTCAGGAAGAGCACCCAGACAATAAACACTCAGCTCCATCCAGTCTCCCTGACTCTACCCTGAATTAAGGGATTACATTCAGTGGTGGGATTCAGCCAGTTCGCACTACTTCAAGAAAACCGGTTGTTAACATTCTGAGCAGTTTGGCACACTGGTTGTTGGAAGAAATCATTAGGGCAGAGAACCAGTTGTTAAATTACCTGAATCCCACCACTGATTACATTCATATGGTGAGGAGCCTATAACGTCAATTTTCAATTAAACGGTTTCAAAAGCAATAATAGATTAGATGCAAGGTATCATTAATTGTGTATCTTACAAAAGAGCCAGTTTGGTGTAGTGTTTAAGGTATGTGAAGGCCATAGAAAAGCCAGGGATTTTAGTGTGAGTTACTCAATCTGGAAATGAAAGTCGAATAATATATTTCAGAACTGTCTCCCAGAATAACCAAAACATTCAGGAACTTCAGTCAATTTCTTGATCATCTGGCTAAATAAAACATGAGATCCTTTCCCCTTTACCACCACCTAGATGAGCCATTTACAATGTTCATCAAATGTTCAGGATTCAAATATCTTCCATTTATAGATTTTTCTGAGGTCACCGCTTGTTGGATTAAGCATATCACCACCCAACCCAGCCACATTATGGGTCTCTGCAAAACAAAAACATACAGATCAGTTGTAAAGCTTTGTCAGTATAAGCCTTTTTCAATATAAGCCTTCTATTTATCAACTAATAGAACAGTAAAATCAAACTTCCATCTTAATTGGTCTTTAATCTTTGCATAAGGTACAAAGAAACCATCATAGGGCTTATAAAAATAATGTCTGTGATCCAAACCAGCAAATTAAGATTGCAATGCCATTTGTATTGTATCTTATCTAGCTAAGACATGCATAACAGCTTTTTAGGGACCAATAGTAGGGAAGTGTTCTTCACAGTCATAGGGAGACAAATATAAGGAATAATGTAAATAAATTCCAATCAAGAAAGTATATCTGTATTTAAATATTATATAGAACTGAAAGGCTGATCAGGCGACTGTGATGTGTTTATAATCTTGCTTTCCTTTTGGTCATTAAGCAAACCACTATGGTTTTAAAACAAGGCATCATGTGAGTGTGATGTACAATTTTACTTCCGCATTCATTGTCTATTAACTCTACTTGGCATAAACCAATTACGAAACACCTGAATGAGAGACTCATGGTCATGGAACAGCCACAACGCCACTGTGATACTCATAAATGCACTCTACAAGGATTGGTTGCAAAACTATTTTCTTTTTACAGTGTTGTAGCTTTAATTGCTAAACAAAGTAGTAGGTAGGTGGGACTACTTGTCTGTTAATTCAGTGTTAGATTTCTGGGCTAATCCTACTTTCATAGCAAAATAATCCAATAAAATGGTTTAGCCTGGTTTAGCTCAGCAGACTAAAAAGCATAGTGATCAACACCAGTTGTCTGCAATTACTGTAAGTTCGAATCTCACCAGGCTCAAGGTTGACTCAGCCTTCCATCCTTTCTAAGGTAGGTTAAATGAGGACCCAGTTTGTGGGGGAAATAACTTTGTATAAATATGACTTTGTATAAATATACAAAAGTATGAAGGCTATTGCTTAACGCATTGTAAGCCGCCCTGAGTCTCCGGAGAAGGGCGGCATATAAATCAAATTTTTTTTAAAAAATGCAAAGAGTCCTAATAATGTTTTATTACTCTAAAGCTTGGAGCAGTGGTGGGTTGCTCCCTGTTTGGACTGGTTTGTAAGAACCGGTAGTAAAACCGGTGGGAAGCTCTGCCCACCGCCCCGGATGTCGTCATCAGCAATCTGCGCATGCACAGATCCCGTTGTGAACCGGTAGTAAAGGTAAGCAGAACTCACCCCTGGCTTGGAGGTTATGAGTCACTGCTCTCTTTCACTCAAAAGTGCCAGGATTTAGAGCTGTGAGTTTACATAGAACTTACATAACACTGTTATTTTGATTGTATGTAATGTATTGTTACAGACAGTTCGAGCACGTGCATATACTAGCAGCAGATTCCCAATACAGAAACAATTGTTGATAAAGACACAAGGTGGTCACAAAGAGGGACACTATAGGCATACAATCAAGAATACACTTTATCATATTTTTTTTACCTTGGTTGAGCTTCAGCTGTTATTGTAACAGGATGATCCTGTGTTTGGTAAGTAATAGAAATAAAGAGCCCTGGTTAGAAGAAGTTATTAACAGCACAAAATAGGCAATAATAAACCTCCATTTTTAAGGATGTTACAGGAGAGGCACAGAGAAGGACATCTATGAAACTAAAGACACAATAAACATATAAATTGATTCAGCTTGACTTATTTAGCTCCCAATGTTATGCATGTAAGCTCAAGACTAACCAATGATTTCATTCTTGTATAAATTAACTCTCTAACTGCAGTACAAAAAAGTCTGGCCAGATATTAAAAGTGGAGCAGTTGGCTTTGATATGACTTCGTGGAAACTTTTTTTGAATTGTACATTGGTCACGATCCACTGAAAAAGGGAAGATAGTTTCATCTTATGGATATATCTAAGTTTCATAAAAAATAAGTGTTTTATATTTATTATGGGAAATAAAATATAAAATTCATATGGTGGGGAGACTCTAACATGCCATTTAGCTTGGATTAAATGGTTTCAAAAACAATAGATTAGATGCAAAGTATCATTCATTATGTGTCTTACAAAAGAGCCAGTTAGGTATAGTGGCTAAGATGGTGACCTAGAAACCAGGGGAGTGTGAGTTCTAATTCTGATTGATTTAGGAATGAAAAAACAGGTCAATTTCTCTCAGCCTAACTCATCTCACAGGTTGCTGTTGTGTGGAAAATAGGAGGAGGAAGGAGTATTAGTTATACTTGCCACCTTGAGGTATGTATAAAAAAAGTGGCATAAAACGAGAGACAGAGAGATGTGTCTACTTTCCAAGACTTTGTAGAAATATCTTTGTTTTTCTTCCAATATCTGCAACTGATGCATTATTCATATGAAAGCTGATGAAACTGACATATTCTTTTTCTGATACATAATTAAGAATAATTACTTATACTGTCCAACTGAGTATATTTACAGTTATGCACACCATAACTGTAAAAACTGTATATTTACTGGGTATACTTTAAGGATCTGAATTCAGAAGAAGTAATAAAGTAATATGTGGTGTAATGCTTCACCAATCCAAGAACAACCATCCTTTGGTTTGTGCTACTGTTCAAAAAACACCTAATGCAGAGGTGAAATTGAGCAGGTTCTGACAGGTTCTGGAGAACCGGTAGTGGAAATTTTGAGCAGTTCGGAGAACTGGTAGCGGAAATTTTGAGTAGTTTGGAGAATCGGCAAATACCACCTCTGGCTGGCCCCAGAGTAGGGTGGGAATGGAGATTTTGCAATATCCTTTCCCCAGGAGTGGGGAGGGAATGAGGATTTTCCAGTATCCTTCCCCTGGAGAGGGGTGGGAATGGAGATTTTGCAGTATCCTTCTCCTGCCACGCACACCAAGCTACACCCACCATGGCATACCACGCCCACCAAGCCACACCGACAGAACCGGTAGTAAAAAAAATTAGATTTCACCACTGACCTAATGCTAATTAGGTCGGACCGAGATGCCCTACGCACAGTTACTCATGTGCTGGTCACCTCGCGGATTGACTACTGCAATGCTCTCTACATGGGGCTGCCCTTGAGGACCACTCGGAGGCTTCAGCTGGTGCAAAATGCAGCCGCGCGGGTTGTGATGGGAGAATCCCGATACTCCCATGTTACACCCCTCCTGTGCGGTTTGCATTGGCTACTGGTTGCCCTCCAGGTGAGATTCAAGGTGCTGGTGATGACCTATAAAGCCCTACATGGCTTAGGACCAGGATATTTGGCGGACCACTTACAGCCAGCAACGATATCCCATCGCCCGGTTTGCGCCATAGAGAGGGCCTACTCAGGGTGCTGTCGGCTAGAGAGTGGTGGCTGGCGGCCCCCAGGGGTAGAGCCTCCTCAGTGGGTGTGCCCACTCTCTGGAATCAACTCCCCTTGGAGCTCCAATTAGCGCCCAACCTTCGCACCTTCCGTCGTGAATTAAAAACTTGGCTTTTTAAATCCCTCCATCTGGACTGATGATGGGGTTTTAAGGGTTAATTTTAATTTTTTTAGATTTTAATCTTATTTAGATTGTGGCTTGTGTTTTATTGTTGTGAGCCGCCCTGAGTCCATTGTGAGATAGGGTGGCATATAAGCATAAATAAATAAACAAACAAACAAACAAACAAACAAACAAATAAATAATACTGCTAATACCTACACAACATATAGGCATCCTTAAGACTTGTCACCCAATTAAGGTGGGGGATATATAAATTAAACAAACAATAAAATAGACAACCATTTCTTACTATGGGAAAAGCCTCTTCTAGTCCTAAAACAATGGGGAAGTCCTCACTTGCCAGCCAATGTTTAGTCTCGTTGAATGTAACTAAATTTTGTTATATTAGCCAGACTTTGACAATCCAGTGAGGAACTCACCACGAAATGTAACATTTCATCTTTTTATTTTTAATGTTTTGTTTGCAATAAAACATTATTGCAAATAAAAATATTCATTCATTCAAGTTCATTTAAAAGGCATTCTTATAAGGAACCTGTTAACAAGGTGAGAAACTGCCAGCATGTCATTGTCCACAAAAATAGCTAGATATCTCAACATTTCATCCTTGTTAAAAATGGAATTTTCTGTACTGCTTTTGCTTTACAATAGAGAAATAATTTTTCTATTATCTGCAACACATTCCCTCAGATTTCCTACCTCTCAACCTCAAAGTTTGTGAGTTTATAATTTTTCTTTCTGTTGTTCAGGGTCCCTTTCCTTGTAAAGCAGGTATCTAACGATCTGACAATTGGTGCTGCAAATGTACCCTATTTCTCTTTTCTCATATTTAGATAATGTTTTAAAGAGAATTTCAAGCAGGAGCTAGAAAATATTATTGTTTAGCTATGACAGCTCTTACAGATATGGATGTAATCATTTTCATTAACGATATTTGCAATATTTTTAAGAAGACATGGGAAGACCCAGATGAGTTTTCAGGTCTTTAGATATCAGTTGTTTTACTTTAAAAAACCAAATAATATTTTTACCTATAATGTTCTCTCAACTGAAGGATTATACTTCAGGGAACTAATAGTAAGTATCTTTTTTGAAAAACTAATAAGCATCTAAAACAGTATTGCAAGATAAAAATATTTTCCATACAAATTAAGGACAAAAATTAAAGAATATACTTTAACTTACCTAGGTGTGCTATCTAGAAGAACTCGATAGTGAATAGATCCTACACAAAGCTTGTAATGGAATATAATTTGAACATACTGCATATCCAAAAATACATAGGTCATAATTACAAGGTGCATAAACAAAAAGGTCCTTATACGCCCAGCCATGATCCTGATTACCTGTATTGCAGCTTCATGCAATTGCATTAATGTCTATTGCATTAATGTCTATGGAGACTGATTTCTTAGTTGCTCTTTCAATTTGATCTTTGAAACAATGTATTCCACCAGACGTTTTTAAAGAGAAGGATCAAGACGCAGAACTGAAATGCAAGTCTGGTTAATCAGTGGAACAGCTTGTCTTCAGACATTGTGGGTAGTTCATCACTGGAAGTTTTAAAGAAGAGACTGGATAGTCACTTCTCTGAAATGGTGTAGGATCCCCTGCTTGAGCAGGGGTCTGGATTAGAAGACCTCCAAGCAGTAGTGGTATTCAGCCAGTTCTATCTGGTTTGGGAGAACCGGTAGCGGTGGCTGCGGGAGGCTCCGCCCACACACCCAGATGTCACCACATCTTGTTTTTGATGCTCTGCGTGTGTGTGGAAGGCTCTGTGCATGCGCGGAGCTGGCACTTGCGAGCGAAGCTAGGTTTGCGCACTCACATTTGCAGATCGGTAGTGAAGGTAAGTGAATACCACCCCTTTCAGCTATATTCTGATTCAACTTCTGATTCAAAGCCTGGTCAGGGAATATTTTTGAATGAGTTTGTATTTCTAGGTCAGATAAATTGGTGTATTGATGGTCTGACCAAACCTTTAAGTATTTATGTTAATATATTGTAAAAATTGGAAGGAGAGAAGAAAACAATCAACAATCAGATGAATGGACTCAATGAATATGCCATTGGAAGACTTGAAGGACAGATTGTTATGGAAAAAAATAATTTTGCATGGTCGTTTTGTGGCATATAAAGGGTGGTCTTATGCTTAATTGATTAAAGGCACTTATACTTTATTGATTAAAGGCAGTTACGGGTTTCATTTTTTTCCCCATTCCCATTGCTTCACTCAACCAGTCTTTGAGACTCCCTGTAATTTGTTAAGGTCCTGGCCTAGAAACCAGGAGCAATCAGTTCTAGCCTTGCCTTTAGGCATGGAAATCAGACTTTGGATCAGTCGCTGACTCTCAGCAGAATGCACTTCATAGGATTATTGTAGGAAAAATAGGAGGAGGAAGGAGCATTATGTATGTTTGCTACCTTGAATTACATATAAAGTAATAAAGGTGGGATTAAAAAAATCAAATAAATAATCAATAAATTTAGAAATCCTAGAGAACAGGTAAAAGAGGATTTGGGAAAATACAGGTGAGTCACCCTGACAGCTAATAATATAGCAGATGGAGATATTCTGACATATCCTGAAATCACCCAACAATGTGGTATTACCAAAACCACATTATAGGTGGAAGGATACCCTAATTATATGTTATTAGTATATTATTATCACTACCAAAATTAATGGTACTTATGAAAAAGATCTTGAAATAGCAACTGATTGCAAATGGAATATATTGTAAATAGCAATATGAGATGGCTCTTAAAAGTTTAAAAAAATGGGCTGTGTTAACATAGGTATGGTTTTCAAATTATGCAAGCTTATTGTTTCACTTTACTCCACACTGGTCAGTAATGTGTCCAGTTTGAGGACCATATTTTAACGGAGAATTTTTAGAAACTAGAACATTCTAGTACTAAGCAGGGGGTTAAATTCAAAGGCCTAAACTGTCAGGACTCAGACAATGATTTTAACTTTGAAGAAGAGGTTCCAGCAGAACCTATGGCCTCAGGAAACATAAAGCCAAGAACAACATGAGGCTCAGGCCCCATCTGAGCCATGGAACATCAGAGTGACATAAGTTCTCCCAAACCCTGCAACTGGTGAGTAAACAGAACAGAGCAGAGAATTATTGCCAAAAAGGGGATCTCTTGAGTAGTGACAGTTGGCTGCAGCCTGATTTAACAGGTAGCACTGATCCATATTACTTTGCTGGAAACAACCACCTGACCTCTGGCTCTTACATGGCAATTCATGTAAATTCTGCTTGTGAAATTCTGACTTCTGGACTGGCTGACAACTCTGACCCAGCACTTGGAACCTTGGATTGATTTTGGATTAATCCTCTGCATGCTTCTGTTACAAAGCTAACCATTTAGGCAAGTATCTATTACAGAATCTGTATATTGCATTTTAGTGTTGTTACCTCTTTAATCTTGCATAAACTGAATTACACAGCAATTTTGTGTGAGTATTTGAAAACAAAAACAGGACAGTTTGTTTCCAGCCCCATTAACTCTTGGCTGACTGGAAAGATATATTTTTGGTAATGGCCATGCTACAGAAAAGCAAGCAACATGGAACAAGCTGCAAACATTACATGCCTAGCCTCTGCAAATAGCAGTAGTGTTATGTCCTTATAAGGACATCCGGCCGGGGATTGGTTAATCCTCCGGGCGGGAAAGTTAAACCGCTGTCATTGGACGGCTGGTCTGCCGGAGCGCTATAAAAAGGGCTCCGGCAGCACAGCCGTTCGTCTGTTCTGACTTAGTGGAGAGCTGAATAAAACTTGTTGAACAGACCCCGCTGGTCTTGTCTTCCTTCCTGCGCCTGATCTAACACTGGCGACGAAGGATTTGAAAAGAACCGCCACGCGGAGCTAAGTCACTCATCGAGAGTTTTCTCACTGAGCTGAAGTCACTGAAGATGGAGGCGTCACAAGCCGCGATGGCTCCGATCTCCAAATTCGACCCCAGAGTGGAGAAATGGACCTCCTATCTGGTTCGTTTCCGCCAGTTTCTGCGGGGAAACAACTATCAAGACCTCTCCGATGAACGGAAACGAGCCCTGTTCCTAGCGCATTGCGGCTCCGAGGTGCTTGAGATGGCCATCGACCTCGTGTCCCCAAGGAACATCGAGGAGATGTCTTGGGCCGATCTGCAAGACGTGCTGAAGGAGCACTACGCTCCCACTGGAACTCCCATTGCCAACAGATTCACCTTTCAGCAAAGGAATCAGTTGGAGGGGGAGCCCATCAAGGACTTTGTGGCAGCTCTGCGGCAACTCGCGTCAAACTGCGAGTTTGACAACGTTGAGAACGCCATCAGAGACCGCATTGTTTTCGGCATGAGGGACATTGGACTGCAACGTAAGTTCCTCAGCCGAAAGAAGATCGCGTTGAAAGACGTCGTTGAGGAGGCAATCGCAGCCGAGATCTCAGAAAAGGCGGCTGCCGCCATGAGTAGGGCTAAAGGGGTGCACAAATTGCACCGCCAACCCAAGAGCTCGTCTGAGGAGTCGTCTACCAGCTCCTGCTCCGACGACGAAATGGCCGTTCACAAGGTTTCCCGCCAAAACCGTCGCGAGCGCAAACAAGATGGCGCCCGGATCGAGCCCTGCGGCAGCTGCAAAGGAAGCCATGCCAGAGCCAAGTGCCGTTGGAGAGACGCTGTCTGCCGACGCTGCAACAAGCGGGGGCACATCGCTGAAGCCTGCAGGGCCGAAGCACCTACCCCGGGTCCGTTTCCCCCCGGCTGGGGCGAGAAACGGCAAGACAACCAGAGACCATCCAAACGGTCCTCTGTCAAGTCTCAGCAACGAGGCGGCGGCTACGCGGCGGTCAGAACCGAGCAGCTGTCCTCCGGCATCCACACCATTGACGATGCGGCCGCAAAGTTCCATGCCACCGTGATCGTGGAGGGGACACCCTGCTCTATGGAGGTCGATTCGGGATCGAACTACTCCATCATGGACTGGCACCAGTTAAAGCGCCTGAAACCGGGCATCTCGAGGAAAGACCTCAAGCCCCTACGAGCCCGTCTTGTCGATTTCGGCGGCAACCCTGTTGAGATCCTGGGGAGGACTTCGCTCCGGGTCACCTACCACGACTTCCAGGGCGTCCTACCCATCACTGTCGTGGGGCAAAACCGCCCGAGCCTGCTGGGGATGGAGTGGTTCGAGCCATTGGGGCTGTCTATCAGCGGAATCCATCAAATTCGTAGGGACGAACTCGACGCCATCATCGAAGAGTTCAAGGAAGTCTTCGATGGTAAGCTGGGGAAATTTGTGGGGAAACCCATTTCCTTCAATTTGGACAAAAATGTCACCCCAATTAGGCTTAAGCCCCGCAGGGTTCCGTTCGCCCTGAGGCCCAAGGTCGACGCCCAGATAGATAAGCTTGTCGCCCAGGGGGTCCTGGAACCGATCGATCATGCTGCATGGGAGACCCCCATTGTGACCCCGATGAAGCATGATGGGTCTGTGCGCATCTGCGCCGACTATAAGTGTTCCATAAATAAGGCCCTCCAGCAGAGCGCATATCCGGTTCCAGTGGTGCAACATCTGCTGCACTCACTTGGGAGCGGATCAATATTCGCAAAATTGGACCTGGCCCAAGCTTACCAGCAATTGCCAGTGGATGAAAAAACTGCGGAGGCACAAACCATTGTCACGCATAGAGGGGCATTTAAATGCACGCGCCTCCAATTTGGGGTCAGCGCAGCCCCAGGTATTTTTCAATCATTTATGGAACGCCTTCTTCAAGGCATTCCAGGGGCGGTCCCTTACTTCGATGATGTCTTGATCTCCGGCCACTCCAAAACCCAACTACTTGAGCGACTGCGCATGGTTTTACAGCGTTTCAAGGAGAAGGGTTTGAGAGTCAGGAGAGACAAGTGCATCATCGGGGTCCAGGAAGTCGAGTTCCTGGGTTATCTCATTGATAAGAACGGCATTCACCCCACCAAATCTAAGGTTAGGGCTATCCATGAAGCTCCAGCCCCCCAAAACAAGACGGAGCTTCAGGCGTTTCTGGGACTACTGAATTTTTACAGTGTTTTCCTGAAACAGAAAGCCTCCGTGGCTGAACCGCTCCATCGCTTGCTGGGGAAGGCGGTTTCCTGGAGGTGGGGGAAGGAAGAGGACGCAGCATTCAGAGCTGTCAAGAACCTACTTTCTTCTGAGAGTGTCCTCATCCAATACCACGAGACGCTCCCCCTGCTATTGACTTGCGACGCATCCCCCTACGGCGTCGGAGCAGTCCTCAGCCATCAGTTCCCGGACGGGAAGGAAGCCCCCATCGCCTACTTCTCAAAGACGCTGTCCAGCGCCGAGAGAAATTACAGCCAATTGGACAAAGAGGCCCTGGCCATCGTTGCGGGCATCAAGCGCTTCCACGAGTACCTATACGGGCGGAGGTTCACGGTCATCACAGACCACAAGCCCCTGTTAGGTCTTCTGTCGGGAAGCAAGCCTACACCTAACTATTCATCGCCCAGGATGACACGCTGGGCAATTTTTTTGGCCGGGTACTCTTACGAACTTTGCCACAGGCCAGGCAGTAACATCTGCAACGCTGACGCCTTGAGCAGATGCCCGTCAAAGGACTTAGTGGAGGACCCAGCCCCCACCCTGGGACTGCATCACATCGATGGCGACCTGGCTTGCCCAGTCACATCCGCAGACGTCGCGGCAGTAACCCAGAAAGACCGGACTTTGAAGCAAGTGATGTCTTGGGTGCTGCGCGGCTGGCCTGCAGAACCGATGACCGACGACTTCAAGCCGTTTGCAAAGAGGCAGCAGGAACTGTCAACCATGAAGGGCTGCCTACTGTGGGGTGACAGGGTTGTGGTTCCCCAGGCTTTGCGCCTAAAGACATTGGAGACTTTGCACAAGGGGCACCCTGGCATCGTGCGCATGAAGGGACTGGCACGGAGCTACGTCTGGTGGCCATCACTGGACAAAGACATTGAGAACTGGGTCTCCAGATGTGATCCGTGCCAAGAAGTCCGCCCCGCCCCTCCGCAAACGCCTGTTGCGGAATGGGAAACACCAAGCAACCCGTGGGCGCGAATACATATAGACTTTGCGGGCCCGATGCAAGGGAAGTTCCTGCTAATAGTGGTGGATGCCTTTTCCAAGTGGCTTGAGGTCATTCCCCTGGCATCCATCACTACTGAAGTCACTATTAGAGCCCTCCGGCGACTATTCGCTACCCACGGGCTGCCGGACATCCTTGTTTCCGACAACGGCCCGCAGCTGACCTCGAAACCAATGGAGGAGTTCCTGGCCAGTTTGGGCATCCGCCATGCCCTCTCTGCCCCCTACAGACCGGCTGGCAACGGACAAGCCGAGAGGATGGTGAGGTTCACTAAAGAGGCCCTTGCCAGGATGGGGCCGGGCGATTGGCAAGAGAAGATCGACAACTTCCTCTTGATCCAGCACATTACGCCGCATGCCACCACTAAAAAGAGCCCGGCCGAAATGCTGATGGGCAGGAAGCTGAGGTCACCCCTGGACCGTCTTCACCCCCTGTACCACTCCGAGATCACCGCAACCGCGAGCCGCCCCCTCCGAGCCTTCTCCGCAGGAGATCCGGTTTTCGCGCTTAATTTCCACGGCCTGCCGAAATGGCTTAAAGGGAGAATCGAGAGCTCAACCGGCCCGAAGTCCTACACTGTCGAACTGCAAGACGGAGTGGTCTGTAGACGTCACATCGACCAACTCCGGAAGCGGTGGGAAGGGGATGGCGAAAACCACCCTGACGAGGTAGGACAACAACATCCCTACAAGGCAGGCCAAAACCACCCCGACGAGGTAGGACAACAACACCCCTACAAGGCAGGCCGAAACCACCCCGACGAGGTAGGACAACAACACCCCTACAGGGCAGGCCAAAACCACCCCGACGAGGTAGGGCAACGCCACCCGGGCAGGGCAGGACAACACCACCCTTGCGAGGTAGCCCTGCAACACCCAGTCGAGGAAGGGCCGTACCACCACAACATGACCGGCCAGCCAGCAGACCAGCTACCGTACTGCAACTGCCGAGTAGACAGGGGACTCCACGGCAGCGAGAACTCACGCCTCCCCGGCAAGGCGACCCAACGCCACCCCGACGGCAGGGAACTCCAGGGAACGCCAGTAGACCGGGACATGCCCAACCGAGAGGGCCAACAACAACCCGGTGAGGGAGGCCTACGACACCCCGGCATGCAAGAACTACACCACCCGTCTGAAATCCTCCGCCCAGCAGACCCCCGTCCCA
This sequence comes from Ptyas mucosa, assembly GCA_012654045.1. NCBI lineage: Eukaryota > Metazoa > Chordata > Lepidosauria > Squamata > Colubridae > Ptyas > Ptyas mucosa. Next base: position 468,515 of record WNWU01000021.1, read on the forward strand.
AGCTACAACGACCCGACCAGGTCGACCTGCACCACCCAGACAGGGTCGACCAACACAAGCCTAAAAAAAACGGACAATTTGAAAAAAGTATAAAAAAACCCAAGGGACTTACCGGTCCACGACGGGCGACACCCAGGACAGGGAAGAGACCAACCGGACCAGCAGATATATTCCAACCGGAGCCGGTACCTGCAACGACCACTTCGCAGCCCAGCAGCAAGGCCGGAGGCGCACGGACAGGGCCGGCACCTTCAACGACCCAGCGGCAGGCATCCCAGGGGCGAGGGTCGGAGGACACCGGAGCAGCCACCTTCCAGACGGACGACGGAGAACAGAATGAACTGCGCAGGTCGAGCAGGGCTTCCAGACGTCCCGCCTACCTGCGTGACTACGTCTGTTGACTGACACGAGCTGAACCACGTTTCATCTAGGGGGGGAGGAGTGTTATGTCCTTATAAGGACATCCGGCCGGGGATTGGTTAATCCTCCGGGCGGGAAAGTTAAACCGCTGTCATTGGACGGCTGGTCTGCCGGAGCGCTATAAAAAGGGCTCCGGCAGCACAGCCGTTCGTCTGTTCTGACTTAGTGGAGAGCTGAATAAAACTTGTTGAACAGACCCCGCTGGTCTTGTCTTCTTTCCTGCGCCTGATCTAACAAGTAGTATCGCCCAATCTTTTACAGAAAATGCCCAGTTGCCAATCCAGAAAAAAAAATATGGGATATTGTCCCAATTTCCTACCTTTTAGGCAAGAATGAACATGCATGGGGAGGATTTTCAAACACAAAGTCATGTAGTTGGTTTTATAATGTGCCTTTGATCTGGAAATACTGCTAGATGGGCCTTGCCATTGTTAAGTCACTTGTGAACAATTTTGCTAAATTCAGTTGACAGATCTGCATTCTGACCTTGTGATAATTTAGTCAGCGAATAGGCATATTAAAAAACTGGAATAAGGGTGTCTTCAGTAACTGAATATGTAAATGCTTTCCAGCTAATCTCTCAAAATCTGGCTTGGATTGAAGCAACATTTATTGACTAATTTCAGGAAGGATTGCCAGATCAAGTTCTGGATAAGCTAGCAAGAACTGAGTACATGCAGGAATTAGTTCAGCTGTATTTGCATTGGCATTGGGCATTGACAACAGCAAAAGGTTAGAGCTCGAGCTAACAAGTTTGTTGTCAAGCCTGCAGCACCTCTACCTATGTGAGTGACTCACACCTGACCTATCACAAGACCCTGACCTGATGGGACACTCACCTGGCATAATTTTACCATCACAAGACCTACTGATCATACAAAGTCCTTATAAACAGAAGAACACTGACATCCCTTAAACTCTGCTGAATGTTACATAGCCTAGTAACAAAATGTTTGGAAACCAATGCACAAACATGGAGAATGAACCTTCCCCCTCACCTGTGCATATGCCTATGCTTGAGAAAACCTCTCCAAAAGAACCCATGCAGAATGGGGGTGCCTGCCCTCAACTGAGTGATACAATTCTTTTATTTCATATATTTAAACCATCCTAAACTAATTTAGATTTTTACTCATCCTAGCATAAAGGGGGAAAAGCAAAATACATTATTACTAGAAAGATGAAATAAAAGAGGTAAGTGGAAAGGAAGAAATGTTACTTCTATGGTATGTACATCATAAAACTGGCTTCCCAAAGAAATCAATCAGAAAAAGGGACATACTTTCAAGCATCAGTTCAATAAAGATGTCAACTTTGTATATTAAAAGCATCTGATCAAATATATAATGCTTGAAAGTGCTTAATGATCTGTCCACATGACACAAATGACAACAAAGACACTCACTCTGAAGAATTTTTATAATCAGTTTGCCCACTCTTGGGATAGGGAGGCAAGAGATATCTTTGGTTTCTAAAGGGGTTTTCCAGGGAACATTGAATTGATCTTTTCATTGATCATTAGAAGAATATTTATTTAATAGCAAAAAACCCCACATGAACAATAATAGAAACTTACAAGTGACAAAGTAGCCTGAAATTAACTAACAATATTTAGTTGTTAGTTGAAAGACCATTGTTCTTCAAAAACTTTTCATAAGACCCAAAAACTAAAAGATAAAACCCTGTTTTAAAACTGGAATCAACTCTGAATGATTTGAATTTGAAAATGAACAAATATGAATTTCTTACAAAATGTAAATGGAACAAGAACTTAATATCATAAATACAAGTAAAATTCAAATGAGTAAAATGCTCATTGAATGTTAATAAATACCAGCTAACTGCTCAACAGAAAGCAGAACCATCTGATTTCATACAGTTTAAACTACTTTTTCCAAATTAATCTTTCTGGCCAAGCTAAAGTTTCCTGGAACTTCATGTTATTTAGATCAGGAAATGTGCATGCATATAACTTTGAGTACAGGTATAACAAAGCTTAATTAACTTTAAAATTTATGACATATTTTTCAATATAGTTTAAACATTAGATTTGAAGAATTCATGGCAAAAATAAATGAATGCTTTAAGATCTTGCTTTTTCCTTTTAGGTTCGACCTCTAAAATTAAACCTAGTACTTCTGCATTAGTTTACGTATATCATTATATAGCTGTTGTGGAATATCTAGGCCCAAGATAGGATCCATGTGTTGCCAGTCAGGAATATTCTTATAGAAAACCAAGTGAGTGATTCGAGAAGTCATTAATTCGACATCTTTTTTTGTTGCAACAATATCTCTTCCTCCACTCCACACAGCTACTGGTATTGTAACATCTTCAATTTTATAAAACGGAGGTTTTGTCTGTTGATGAAAAGAGGAGAAAAAAAAGCAATGGCTTTCATGGATCAATTGCATTTTCAGGTATTTTCTAATTCAGAAATGTCAGGCCATAGAAACTAAATATTTTACCTTATCCCCGGCACCAAAAGATTGTAGGCAAAACTGCCTTCTGAGCAAGAACCCTGTATTATAAATAGCAATCTGCTGCAGTACCAGTTCTATGTGAGACTCTATATAGACTATTAAACATTTATTTTATTTTATTTTATTTTATTTCCAATTTATATACCGCCCTTCTCCCTGAGGACTCAGGGCGGTGTACAGCCAGACATAAAAAACATAAAATATAAATATTAAGACATTTAAAATATATATATAATTTGGCTACAAAATTTAAAACTCACAGACCAATTAAAATATTAAAAATATTTAAAATTTCTTCTTAAGCCAGCCCGGCTTGTTGGAAAAAATGTGTTTTTAGGGCACGGCGGAAGGCACTGAGGTCATGAATTCTCCTAATCTCCGGAGGCAACTGGTTCCAGAGGGTGGGTGCCCCCACAGAGAAGGCTCTCCCCCTGGGAGTCACCAGCCTACATTGTTTGGCTGATGGCACCCTGAGGAGGCCCTCTCTGTGGGAGCGCACGGGTCGATGGGAGGTCATCGGTGACAGCAGGCGGTCTCGGAGATAACTAGGCCCTATGCCATGGAGCGCTTTAAAGGTGATCACCAACACCTTGAAGCGCACCCGGAAGACCACCGGAAGCCAGTGCAGCTCGCGCAGGAGCGGTGTTACGTGGGAGCGCCATGCTGCTCCTGTCACTACCCGCGCGGCCGCATTTTGGACCAGTTGGAGCCTCCGGGTGCTCTTCAAGGGGAGCCCCATGTAGAGAGCATTACAGTAGTCTAGGCGGGAAGTGACAAGGGCGTGAGTGACTGTGCACAGGGAATCCCGATCAAGAAAGGGCCGCAACTGGCGAATCAGGCGAACCTGACAAAAGGTCCCCCTGGCTACAGCTGTCAGATGTTCCTCCAAGGACAGCTGCCTATCCAGGAGGACTCCCAGATTGCGAGCCCTTTCTGCGGGGGCTAAAGACTCGCCCCCGATAGTCAGTGATGGAGTCAACTGACTATATCGGGATGCCGGGAACCACAGCCACTCCGTCTTGGACGGGTTGAGCTTGAGTTTGTTTCTCCCCATCCAGATCCGCACGGCTTCCAGGCACTGGGACATCACTTCGAGGGCATCATTGGGGTGGCCTGGGGTGGAGATGTACAGCTGGGTGTCATCAGCGTACTGATGGTATCTCACCCCAAAGCCACGGATGATCTCACCCAGCGGCTTCACATAAATGTTGAACAGAAGCGGCGAGAGGACCGACCCCTGCGGCACTCCACAAACGAGAGGCCTCGAGGTCGACCTCTGCCCCCCTGTCAACACAAACTGCGACCGGTCGGAGAGAAAGGAGGAGAACCACTGTAATACAGTGCCCCCCACCCCCAACTCTTCCAGCCGGTGCAGCATGATACCATGGTCGATGGTATCAAAAGCCGCTGAGAGATCTAATAGGGCTAGGACAGAGGAACATCCCCTGTCCCGAGCCCTCCAGAGATCATCAACCAACGCGACCAATGCCGTCTCTGTGCTGTGCCCAGACCTGAAACCCGACTGGAACGGATCCAGATAAGATGTTTCCTCCAGGAATTGTGGAAACTGTTGCGCAACCACACTCTCAACAACCTTCGCAATAAAGCGAAGGTTGGAGACAGGACGATAGTTAGCTAATACTGCTGGGTCCAGGGAAGGCTTCTTGAGGAGGGGCTTCACCACCGCCTCTTTCAAGGCGGCAGGGAAGTGACCCTCACTCAAGGAAGCGTTGATAATGCCCTGGAGCCAGCCTTGTGTAACCTCCCGGGAGGCCAGTACCAACCAGGAGGGACACGGGTCCAGTAAACATGTGGCCGCACTAAGTCTCCCCAAAATCCTGTCCACATCATCAGGAGTCACAAAGTCAAACTCTTCCCAGATAACATTCTCAAGACTATTCCTTGTCACCCCGCCCAGATCTACCCAGTCGGAGTCCAAATCCCCCCGAATCTGAGCAATTTTGTCATACAGGTATTGTCCGAAATCCTCCGCCCTGCCTTCCAAGGGGTCCTCCCGCACTCCCGCGTGAAGCAGAGAGCAGGTCACCCTGAACAGGGCGGCCGGACGATTCCCTGATGACGCAATAAATGCGGAAAAGTAGTTCAACTTTGCCGCCTTTATCGCCACTAGGTAGGTCTTAATATGCGACCTTACCAGTGTTCGATCAGATTCAGCGAGACTGGCCCTCCAACCACTCTCTAGGCGTCTTTTCCGGCGCTTCATCTCTCTCAGCTCCTCGGTAAACCAGGGAGCTGCTCGAGATCCATACCGGGTCAGAGGCCGCAAAGGCACGACTCGATCCAAGGCTCCACCAGCCGCCCGATTCCAGGCAGCTACCAGGTCCTCGGCCGAGTCGTGTGCCAGATCCTCAGGAAATGGCCCAAGCTCCATCTGGAACCTATCAGGATCCATCAGGTGCCTGGGGCGGACCCATCTAGTTGGTTCCGCCTCCCTGCGGCGGGGTGTAGCGGTTCGGAGATCTAGGCGAAGGAGCGAGTGATCAGACCATGACAAGGGTTCTATGTCTATACCCCCTATAACCAGATCACTCAACCACTGGCCAGAGACAAAAATCATGCTTATGTGTTCCAAAAAAAGCCAAACTATAATTAATATTGGATTTTAGATAATGGCTCAGAAAGAGTCAGAGACATTTTGACAGTTCAAAAGAAATCAGAATTATGGTGCAGCATATTTAAGATGCAACCACTTACTCATTCCACACAAGGAGGTAGCACATTTTGCATAGATACCACTTTAATGGGAAAAAAACAGTTTCTAGAAGTTGCAAGGGAAGGAAGTTAGGGGAAATCATATCAACAATGACTTTGTCAGTGCTCTTTGGCTGGATTACTTAGTGTGCTTCCTGTATTCCTGAAATAATGATTCTCCTGCAGCTGGGGACTCAGATCAGTTCAAAGGGTGGGTATCGGCATACTTCCCTTTGTCTGTCTGAGTCTTCACCTGATCCAGCTGATCGGGTGAAGCCAGTTGCCTTTTCTAGGTGATGAAATGCAACTTAGAACTGCTCCAGGATATCAGGAAGGCTGTCCTTCTGGAGTCTAAGAACAATATGCTGTTGCCAGTTGCTCCGTTTCTACAAGATCCAGCAATCTTTTTGGAACTGTACTTATGTATAGGCTGGGAAGTAAGTTTCTCTCTGGTATATTCAAAAACACTGGCAAGGGAGGAAGAAACCTACAAGGCTGGCTGCTCTCTCTACATCTCTTCTGAAGGACTTGAGCTATGGATGGAGACTGGAAACACAGTACATATAGAAGCGAAGCAACAAGTTTAGTAAGTTTGATGAGTGGGATTTTCCTCCTCACAGAGATTTCTGCCCAAAACTACAGTATTACCAGCCTAAGTAATTCTCTCTTAGAAAACAAATTATACACAAAATTATATTTTTAGAAATAAACATAAAATCCAGGAAAAAAGATACAGGACATATTTTAAAATGTCCTAATTTCAGTAATTTGTATTTTTCATGTGGGACTGTCTTCAGCATCCTTACTTTGTTATATATGGCTTTGTTCTTTTTCCCATGATCAAAATATTTAAATTCCTTGGAATAAATAATCTAAAAGAAATGAAAGCTGGGTTCAGTAGAAGTAATATAATAGCCAATATGTATTGAAATATTCTGATTCTCATTTCAAATGTTCCGTTGAGATCAACGCTATCGAGGTCCAACATAAAGTCCTTGTTACTAAGAATCAATTGTTCATTAAAAATAATACCTTTATGGAAGGCCATAATGTATAATGTATGTATATGAAATACATAGTTTAAATAAAGGGGAATCTTCTATAGCTAGATTTTAGTTCAAATGTACTTTTCCAAACTTTCACCAGCAGCAGGCTTGAAAATCTGCGTCAAGGCGTCTCACTATTTAAGAATATTTTCTTACTACTTCCTCCAGAGTATAAGCTTCATAAAGTAAACAAGACTAAGAAAACAATGCCATACAGGTCAGGATGGTGACAACTATAATTACATGAACCTAAATGTCATCTTGTGCCTGATCAAGATTATTGATTAAGATTATTGATTGTGCAAGCGTTTAATTAGTATGTAAGCAAATACCATCATTCAACAAGAGGTAAGAATATTGGGAATGGATTGTTATACTTAGCACTACCTCACTTAACACAAATTTCTGAATATGGATCTATCAAGTCAGAATCTATTCATATAACATTTCTGACAGTTCCAGTTCAGATACTGATGAACATCTAAAATGTTTTAGAAACATTTGCAGAATCATCCTATTTGAGCAGTTAGCACTCAATTCATTTTAGCCCACTCATACATAAATGAATAAAGATTTGGAACCTAATGATTAGTTCTTAAAAATGCAGAAAGGAGGGAAATATTTTTAAAAATATATAATATATACTTTATAATTATTTAAAAAAATACTTTATAGGCCATGTTAATAATATAAATATATAAAAATAATGTCTTGCATACTGAACAAAGCATTTTGTCAAATACAATATTGATTCTGTCTTGCAGTGAAAATGTAAATTACATTCTACCTGTCCCCAATGGGATAATGTTTTAACAGATGTGAAATCAGGAAAAATTCCAACATAAACGTCTGCTCGACTCTAGAAAACAAGAGGAATTTACATGTTAATATCTAACTGTATGATGAGGATGAAGGTAATATTGGTTTTTTAAAAAAATAGATGAGGAATAAATATGGCAAAAAGGAAATATAGAAATTGTAAATTTAATTGAAAAGACTAAACACTGTTTAAATTTATGAACCAGCCAAATACTCTGTTCAAAGAAAATACATTGTATATTTGTATATGTGTTTGTCTAAAAAATAAAAAAAAAAACCCAAAAAAGGTAGGTGCATCTTATCCTCTGGTGCGTCTTATACTCCGAAAAATATGGTATTACCCTAATAATCTTATTAATCTGAGCTCAGAGATCATTGTTCGTGTACTAACAAGATCAGGTATCTATCCTACTCTTTGTCTTAATTCAATTGATCAATTGGATGAGGGCAGAAGAGGTTATCATTGGCTCACCTGGTGTTAACTGTCACAATTAAAAGATTAAGACTTGGAATGTAAGAAGAATATGTGGTAAAAAAAACATCAATTAGTAAAAGAAAGAAAGAAAAATATGTAGGCTGTAGGTCTGCAAAACTAGGAAAAGAGACAATATACATTTGAATGGAAAGTGGTCTGACCTTCTAAAAAAACAACTGAGGAATACCTGAAGGGTTTATGGAAGGCTATTTTGGACACAATTATTTTAAAAGAAGGGAAAAAAAGTGAAAAGAAATGAACCACCCAAGTAATGTGTGATGGAATTTTGGCAGCACAATCCTGCAAGATGTAGGTGATGCAAAAAAAAAAGGGGGTGGGGGGAGGGGAGGAATATAGGGAGCTTTACAAAGTCAAGATGGTGTCTGCCACTGTGTGATGAAAGCGCTTCTCCTTGTTTATATGTTTTGAATATGACTGAGTTGATCACCTTTGTTCAACTGACTTTTTTTTTTTTTTACAACCTACTCCCACCAGCTTCCCCAGAGCTGCTGCTTCTTAGGAAATAATGGAAGCAAAAACCAGGCTGTATGTTAACTTTGGTCTGAGGCAGAGGTCGGCAACCCACAGCTCCGGAGCCACAAGCGGCTCTTTGGGCCCTCTGCTGCGGCTCCCTGTCTCATCACTGGTTCGCCCCACCCCTCTTATTTCTTTTTTGGACTCCAGCCCAAAATGGCAGGAAGCGAAGGCTGCCTTACACCCAAATGTGGCATGAAAGCAGGTACAGGGCAGCTTCGCTCCTGCGCTTCACCCCCCCTCCTCCTCTCGTAACCCCTGGCTGTCTGTGGCTGAGCTGGGAGTGCGCACACACGGAGAGACCCTCCTTAAGCAAGCCAGTGCCAGCCCTGCGCATGCCTTTCCTGAGCTTTTGCGCTCGCTTGAGGAGGGTCTCCCCGCCAGTGCGCAGCTCCCGCCTCTGCCACAGCTGTCCCAGGCATCCTGGGAGGAGGAGGGGGAAGAGGGTCGCTGGAGAATGCAGGAGCGAAGCTGCCCTGTACTTGCCTTTGTGCCACATTTGCACATAAGGCAGCCTTCGCTTCTTGCCACTTCAGGCTGGAATCTCCCTGCATGTGCGAACACTCCTGGCCAGGGAGTTACAAGAGGGGGGGAGGAGGAGGATGGTCACCCAAAGGGAAGAAGGAGACACACACACACACACACACACACAGAGAGAGAGAGAGAGAGAGAGAGAGAGAGAGAGAGAGAGACAGACATAGAGAGGGACATACAGAGTGATACACAGAGGGGGTGAGAGAGGGGAAGAGAGGGAGAGACACAGAGGGGGGAGAGAGGGGGAGAGAGACATAGAGAATAGTTTTGTGGCTGGGTAGGTGTGGCTAGGTGGGAGTGAGTGACATCGAGTTGGCCACGCCCAGTCAGGTTTTGTGGCTCCTGGTGTGTTTTTTTTTTCTGTAGGAAACGGGTCCAAGTGGCTCTTTGAGTGTTTAAGGTTGCCAACCCCTGGTCTGAGGGAACTCAGGATCAAATTCACCTGTGCAGCAATGAAACCTCATGGTTTAATTCAGTAGCTTTTTTTTTTACCCCAAACTATTGCACAGGGATTATTTTTGTGGGAAAACTGGAAGAAGTAGTGCTATACACCTACTTTAAAGTTCTGGAGAAAAGGTAAGAAGTACATCTAAATAACAACAACAACAACAACAACAACAACAACTCTACTTTACCGATACTTTGTTCTACAGAGATTTTGCCAGGCATCATTATTTCATTTAATTTTTCTATACCTATTCGTAATATTTTTTTTTCTCTACAGAATATTCAGTGAAAACTCTTGGTGAACAAAATGGGAATTTCAAACATTGACTCCAAAACAGGAGTCAGCCCGCAGCCCAGATACATCATACACTGGCCATGCCCATCCTTGGTTTAGTGAAGGGGGGAAAGTTGTGATACGTCACATGACAATGACATGACAATGCAAGTTTGACACCCCTGCTCTAATAATATCTATTATTATTGTGGGAGCAGGCCTTCCTGTCCTTCTATGACAGGGGTGTCAAACTCGCATTATCATGGTGAGTGACATATCTGGACTTTTTCCCCCTTTGCTAAACCAGGCGTAGGAGTGGCTAGCACGTGACACATCTGGGCTGTGGGCCACAAGTTTGACAGCCCTGTCCTATAAGAATCCTTTTGACCTTTTCATCCCCAAATATCAACCAACCATATAATTTCATATTTAGTTGTAATTGACTTCAAGCAAGAACATGTACATTTTTGGTACTACAGACACAAATTGAGAGCACAGTCGGTTTTCACTCTGTGTTTGTTCAGTTGCATTCAAAATATATTGTACAAATATAGGTTAAAATGTGTCCTTTAACTGTTCTTTTGTTGTGTCCAACAAAAGAAAAACAAGTGTAACATTGTTGTTATTTGGATGATTTAAGCTTTTTTCTTTCTTCCTCTTCCTTTCCCACCTCCGCTATAGAAATTACAATAAAAGTAGAGCTTGCTGTACTTACTCTATTTAGGTTTTTTGCATTATATCCTCCCATAAAGAAAATACCTTGAAGACAAAGCTTATCAAACATGGCATGGCTACATCCATAGGACAGGAAGGCTTTTAATCTCTTACTTAAAAGATAATATTTCTTCTTGCCCCATATTAGCTGTAAAATAAACATGCATAAATATTAAGTGTTCTTCCTTTGCCTGCCTGACTATGCATTGTGAGTCTGTGATTATAAATATACGCACATTCACATGTATACAGGTAGTCCTTGCTTAATGACTAGTCTCATAGTGACCATTCAAACTTATGACAGACCCTCCAAAAGCCACTTAGGATCCAGTTCTGGAGTTCTGATGGCTGCACACACATTCACAATCACATGACCACTTAGAAACCGGCTCACCGAGCTGACCATGATTTACAATGTTTTTGGCCTGTTTCTGGCCTTTGGGGCTGGTTTCCAGCAAAAAACACCCATAGGAAAATGTGGATTCACTTAACAACCATGGTGTTCTCTTAATGACCACCACAAGTAATAAAATTGGGTCCAGCCCAGTGCCTCGCCATACATCATCATGACTTACAGTGCAAATTCTGGGATTCATTATAGTCGTACATTAAGGACTACCTGTACATGACTTTTAAGTCTAAAAGTATCTTCAGTGTCCAACCCCCTCAATGGCCCAGTAGAATCCCATAATTAATGGTATTGAAAGATTTATAAAGATCAGGATAAAAAAAAAAGATTTAAAAATATCAGGATAAAAAGACCACACCTGGAATACTGCAAAAAACCTTTGGTCACCACGTTACAAAAAAAATGTTGAGACTTTGGGAAAAGTGCAAAGAAGAGCAACTGTGAGGAAATAATTAGATTGTGAACCCACAAAAGGGAGCAGTCATAGGGGCCTTGTCTTGATGGTGTTCAAAAGTGTAGCTCCCCAAGAAAACAATTCCAGAAACCCTGCCTGCACTTTGTTTGTTTGTTTGTTTGTTTATTCGATTTATATGCCGCCCTTCTCCGGAGACTCAGGGCGGCTTACAATGCGTTAAGCAATAGCCTTCATACTTTTGTATATACCTGCTTAGTAGGGCTTTCGGCCCCCCCAAGCGGTGTTCTTTTTTTATACAAAGTCAGCTTATTGCCCCCACAATCTGGGTCCTCATTTTACCTACCTCAAAAGGATGGAAGGCTGAGTCAACCTTGAGCCTGGTGAGATTTGAACTCACAGTAATTGCAGGCAGCTGGCAGCTAAATGCTACTTTAACAGCGCTTTAGTCCGCTGCTTCACCAAGGCTTCTTTAGATAATATCAGTACATCATCATTACAGTCTGCAGCATATGTATCCCCCAAGGGATTGTTTTCCTCTCTATATATGATACAGTCCTTTATTATCCCTATCTTGTCTAAAGGCCTCCTCCATTGGGCCTATAGGCCATTCCCCTAAGGGTTTAGCTGGCCTATGTGTCCTATATGGTGGAACCACTATAGGCTCTTCCACCACCTTAGGGTCTTTCTCAGTATTATGTGTTTTGCCTTCATCTGTACCTTCAATTGTACCTTCTTCTTCCACATTTTTACTATGACAGGGACTAGCATTCATCATTTCATAATAAAACTCTGTTTGTTTATATTACTAGAATGTGTTACTGCCATAAATGTGGTCAAATGTCCTATTGTACAGGGTCCCCACACTGCATTCGCAGGAACAAATGTATAAGCATATAATCCACAAACAGGAACCATCCTCTAGGTAGATATAATACTTATCCTAAAGGTTCTACCTCTTCTAGCTCAGTACAAGCAAATACTTCTTCATTAGGCACAGAAGTATATGCAACTTTTTCTGGTTTATATTTTACACAATCATAGGCTGGTAATATTGTTTTCACCTCAGTCACTAATTTCTTTTGGTTCGTCCACTTAGTAGGCTTAAGTGGGCTACCAAATAAAGTAATCACCTTTGACAAGTTGTAAATATTAGGCTCTATGGTGATTCCTGCCTCCTCAAATAAAAACTTCCCAGGGACTGGCACCCTATAAAACGTGTGGAGACAATATCAGCTACTGTGATCTTCCCTTTTACACAAAAAGTACTATTTAGAGCCACCTTCATTAGTTCCAAGAAGATATTCCTATCCTTTTGTGTCACCCCACCTGCTTGTCTGATGTATCTGGTTGGAGCTTTAACGTATCCAATGATACATCTACATCTACATAGGGGATATATAAGTCTCACTGGGTAGTCTAAACTCCTTGAATGAATGTTGGTGATGTGTGTTGGCATGCACTAGAAAAGAGTAGAGGCCTTTTTGGATGTGCTAACCTGAGTCTTCCTCTGTGTTTTCATACCCAGGAGACTGGATTGGCCAGAGCCTAGATAATTGAGTGGTGTTTTTAAAGAAAAAGGAGTTCAAGGAGCAGAGGTGATATTCAGCCAGTTTGCCCTGATTTGGGTGAACCGGTAGCAGCAATTTGGCCTGGGTCGCTGAACCGGTAGTAACTTCTGGCTGGCCATGCCCCCCCCCCCCCCCGTCCAGTCACCTGGTTGCCACTCACTCACCCTTCATCTTGGGTCAGGGGCTGGGGCCACTCCCCGGCTCTGGCCTTGCCCAGGAGGTCTGCTTGCTCGCTGCCCACCTCGGCCGGGTCGAGGAATGCGCCATTCTCTGGCTCTGGCCTTTCCTCGGAGCCATCACCCAGTCTCCCTTAAGTTCAAAGCGTTGCCCCATTTCCCCTCCTTCAGAGGCCCCAGCCTATAATGTCCCCACTTTCCACACCCCCACGATTGCCTCTTTTGTCGTCCCATGGCTGTGACCTTACCTTCCTCTTGCGGCTGGATGCCAGGGAAGGCAAGCCAGGGCTGAGACCCATCATCGCCGCTGAGCACCCCGCCAGCGCACATCTCGCCCTCCTTGTCACAAGATACCTGCAGCCATTGTGTGTTTTTTCAGTGCGTCTGAAGTCCAGCTGAACCAAAAAAACCCACGTGGCGGCTGCAGACTTCTTGCAGAGAAAATTATCGACCTCCAGCTCCACTCTGCTTCTCCAACACACCACTGCCCCGTTCTATGCGCCAGCCATGCAGGTGCACCCCATTGTTTGCTGCCACTGCACAGGAGGGACTTGCCCTGTCGGGGGCACCAGTGATGGCCTAAGCGCTCTGCCAGCGAAAGCAGGTTCCTGAACTCCATTTTCAGGTGCCATGGCCTCCTGCATCCTCTGCCAGTGAAAACAGCTCCATTTTCACTGACAGAAGGTGGCAGGAGGCCCTGGCAGCTGAAAATGAAGCTCAGGAACCCATTTTCACTGGCAGAAGCACAGCAAGCCGATCCTTCGCTGTTTGTAGGGCAGCCCGTGGGCCAGATCTAAGTATCCCACAGGCCGGATCCGGCCCCTGGGCCTTGAGTTTGACACCCCTTTTCTAAACCATGGCTGGGTCATGTGAGAAATTGACACTGTTATGGAAGGTTACCATGCCCACCTCATAGCCTCCCCAATGCTGCCACCCTCTCCACAGGCCAGGCCCAGACAGTCAAAGGGCCAGATATGACCCATAGGCCATAAAATGCTCAGGTCTGTTCTAAAGTATCCAGGCAGTATCAACTAAAACTGAAAATTTAACACATTTAACTTCCTTAGCAATATTTGGGTGGTGAGAGACTCCTTATAGGTAATTTTAAAATTGTTAGAATTGATCTATTTTTTCTACTAAAAACAGGTTACGTTACAATTATCAATAAATAAATCTCACTGAATGCACAAATCATCCTTTTAATTCATTTTTCCAGAAAACTGAACAAAAGAGAGCCTGGTTTTTCAAAACTTCTGTATGAAAAAAAATGAGTTTAATATACTAGTAGAAACAAGAGATATACTTACTTTTCTTAGTCCAGCAGGAATTTTCCCCAGTGCTTTGGGAAGTCCTGTAATACCCCTTAATGTGTAAGCAGGACTAAAACACAGAAAGAGTTTCACTTTTTGTGCTAGGTGAGGCAGGAGTGAAAAGGCAATAAATCCTACAAAAGAGAAGAAGAATTTAGCTTTCAAATTGCATGATGACTAATATCTGCACAGCTCTCTATATACCACTACAAGTTTTATTTCTGTTTAGTTTTGACCTTTGGGCTGAATCCTGTAGTGCATTTTCAAGATTCTCTTGTTTCCTGTGCAGGAATTCAGGCTTAAGGGCAGGAAGTTATGCAACCTCAATGACTGGCTGGAGGGGAGGGGTCTATTTTATTCAAAGAAGTAGCATGTGTTAAGGCTGGATACTCAAACAGTGCCTTCCTTTCCCATAAAACTACTAGGAATGACCATGTGACTACATGACCACTTTGACTGTTCCAGGAAATAAAGTTGTCTGTAGCAGGGGTGGGTTCTACTTACCTTTATACCAGTTCGCAATGGGATCGTGCATGCGCATGCGCAGATCACCAATTACGACATCCAGTGCAGTGGGCAGGGCCTCACGCTGGTTTTACTACCGGTTCTTGCGAACCAGCCAAACTGGGGCAACCCACCACTGGCCTGCAGGAATCTAACTTTGTGCAAATACAAAGAATACATGGGGCATTTTATTTCAAAAGCAAAAGACCCAGAAACCCCCACGCATCCCCAATTACATTCACATAACAATCTGTTACCCTTCCAGCTTTCACCCAGAACAGACCATCATAACTCTACTGAAGGTCTCAAAACAACTATTTTGGAAAAACAAGACTTTAACTGAACCAGTGAGCAAGACAGTTGTAGAGCATCTCAACAAACAAAATGGGTTTGTAACACATTTTAGATATTGTATTTAGATACATTGTATCTAACCTATACATCAACTACCGTGCTGACTGCATAAAAAGACCCACAATCAATCCCCCAACATCCAACCCTCCATCACCCAAAACATCCAATCACCCATCATCCAAAACTAGATACACATGCCCCTTACTTTCTCAATACTAACCACTACTGACCCTAAATGCAAACTAATAAATGCAAGAAACAACGTAAACAAAATGACATAACTCCTCCTCTTATTAAATACTGCTACATTTGACATTATATTTGTCTGTGAAACATAGCTAAACACATCCCTCCCTGACTCCATTATCACAGTAAGAGACTATCATATTTACCGGTCTGATCATGAAACCAGCAGAGGGGGTGGAGTAGCTATCTTCTACAAAAAGTCACTAAACCTAAAAAATATTCAAGTTGCACATGAACTCGCTCTTCCGGAAACTATCGTCTGTGAACTGTCCTTAAACACTACACTTCGCTTCTTACTATGTTACAGAGACCCTGACTATGAGATCGCACATGTGAACAAGTTAACTTCAATACTAACGTGGGCAGCCTCCTGCCCATATCCTCTCATCTTTCTTGGTGACCTCAACCTACCTCTTATTAATTGGACAATAAACGAATGTACAACTGAAGTGATCCATACAACCTTATACAATGCTGTTAGTAATCTATGTCTAGATCAACTAGTAACTAACAACACTAACAACTGCCTTGACCTCATCTTCTGCAAAGCTTAAATTCAATTTATTGACTACAAATAAAAGAACCCTTTTCCAACAGTGACCACAGCATGATTGACTTTTGACTCAATATACACCCTTACAAAAATCACCATAATAATGGGATACCCAACTACAACTATAAAAAGCCAACTATGATCTCATAGACACAGACCTCTCATCTCTTGATTGGCAATTTCTATTCCCTGGCTGTAACACTGCCAAAGACCATTATAACATTTTCTTGCTTGAAGTCAATAGAGTTATTAAATTATATGTACCACTAATCACCACCAAAACCAGGAAAAACAAATTACCATATCAATAAGAAAACTCCAATCCAAAAATAAATCCCTCTGGCGAAGAAACAAAACTGGCTATGTAGCTAACTTTAAAAGCCACTACAAAAATATATGCCACCAAATAAAGACTGGTTGCACCAATTACCACATCAAATAAGAAGAAAACCTTCTGCACATGAAATCCAACCGCGCCTTTATAATTTTGTAAACAACAAACTTAAAGACTCGAGATCCATCCCACCCCTAAAAGGACCTAACAGTAAAGAATGCAATGATGAAACAGTTAAAGCAAACCTCTTTAACACATTCTTCAGCTCAGTCTTTGTAAATAGCAAAGGCTCATGCCCAACATTCCCTAGTCGTACCACTAATAACTACAACAATCTAACACAAATAGAGTTCACAGAAGATAATCTTGAAAAGGCACTACGCAGACTAAAACCATCTCTATGTATCGGACCTGATGGACTACAGGCATACTTCTTAAAAAAGCTTTCCACTGCTATAGCAGAACCCCTAAGCATAATCTTTGAAAAATCCTTCAGGACCAGCTCCCTACCCAACCTATGGTCATTAGCCACGGTCATCCCTATCTTCAAAAAGGGAGACCCTAGCCTAATTGAAAATTACAGACCAATCTCTTTATGCTGCGTCACCTGCAAAGTCTTGGAATCAATCATTAACCAATCAAGAAACAAACAACCTACTCTCTAATAAACAATTTGGTTTCAGAAAAAAATTATCCTGTAATCTACAACTTCTACACTGCAAAAACATATGGACTACAAATTTCAATCAGGGCAAAGCAATAGATGCAATTTACATAGACTTCTGTAAAGTAGAAGTGGTACCCATGTTCAGTGGTACATGGCAAACTACTTGTAAAACTAAAATCCTATGGCATCTCCGGACCCCTACATAATTGGATAGCCACGTTCCTGTCAAACAGACAACAAGTGGTCAAAATAGGGAGCACCCTATCAAATCCTGCGCCTGTTAATAGTGGTGTCCCCCAAGGCAGCGTTCTAGGACAAATACTCTTCATACTATACGTAAATGACCTTTGCGATCATATTGTAAGCAACTGTGTTCTCTTCGCCGATGATGTAAAACTATTTAACACCACCGACAATGCTGCTACCCTTCAAAAAGACCTTGACTTTGTATCGGAATGGTCAAACAATTGGCAACTCCAAATCTCAACCGATGCTCTGTCTTACACATTGGCAAAAAGAATCAGAACACAAAATACAAGCTGAGTGGACACAACCTTGTAGATGACTCTCATTCTGTCAAGGACCTTGGAGTACTCATATCTAATGATCTAAGTGCCAAAGCCCACTGTAACAACATCGCCAAAAAGGCATTAAGAGTTGTAAACCTGAGAGGGGGAAAAAATGTTGAAGATCAAGGTACAATGTAGACGAAATAAAGGAAGATGGATAACAATGTAGAGTAAGATAAAGTTAAAATATGTGTAAATATGTGTAAATAGTAAGAAAGGATCACTTCGAAGGAGCTGTAAAAAAAGTGATACGTATATAAATGTTGTATGTGTCTTGTTTTAATGTGTTCACAATAAAAAACTTAAAATAAATAAATAAAAAAAGAGTTGTAAACCTAATCTTGCATAGCTTCTTTTCCGGTAATATCACACCACTAACCAGAGCATACAAAACATTTGCTAGACCAATTCTCGAATACAGCTCATCTGTCTGGAACCCGCATTGCATAAAGGACATTAATACAATTGAGCGTGTCCAGAAATATTTCACAAGATGAGACCTCCACTCCTCTGCTCACAACAAAATACCTTATGCCTCTAGATTTGAAATTCTAGGCTTAGAAAACTACGCCACCTTTGGTATGACCTAAGCGTGGTTCATAAACTTATCTGCTACAATGTCCAACCTGTCAATGACTACTTCAGCTTCAACCACAACAATACACGAGCACACTTAACCTGAACTGCTCCAAACTCGATTGCAGAAAATATGACTTCAGGAACAGAGTGGTCAGTGCCTGGAATGCATTTTCATGCCAAAACCCCCAAAATTTTAACTTAAGACTGTCTACTGTTGACCTCACCCCATTCCTAAGAGGTCTGTAAGGCGCGTGCATAAGAGCACCAGCATGCCTACCGTCCCTGTCCTAATGTTCCCTTTATTTGTATTCATTTTATGTATCCAATCTATGTTTATATATATTATCTAATACGTACTTGACAAATAAATAAATAATAAAATAATAAATAACATTAAAATTTTAATTGATAAGGAGCTTGTAATACATTTAGCAACCTATAGTATCTTCTTCTTCCTTCCCCCCTTCCAACTTCATGCCAATTTAAATTCAACATCAGTCTGGGCCAGGGGTCTCAAACTCCTGTCATCA
Organism: Ptyas mucosa; assembly: GCA_012654045.1. Taxonomy (NCBI): domain Eukaryota; kingdom Metazoa; phylum Chordata; class Lepidosauria; order Squamata; family Colubridae; genus Ptyas; species Ptyas mucosa. Next base: position 487,187 of record WNWU01000021.1, read on the forward strand.
CTGTGGCGTCAGGGACTTTTTTCCCCTTCGCTAAACTGGGCATGGGCATGGCCAGCACATGATGCATCCAGCCTACGGGCAGGGAGTTTGACAGCCCTACTCTAGGCACTCTTTGCATCTGATGAAATGAGCTTCAGCTGACAAAGCTGATGCCTTTTAAGCAAACTTGTCAGTTTGAAAAAGTGATACCAAATTCCTTCTGAATATCTAAAGAAATTCTTCCTTCTTTCCATCTCAGTGTTATTACTCCCCCCCCCCACCCCTCCACGCATGTAAATATAAGGACAGGGTGAGTGAATATTTGGAACACCATTCATTTTCAAACTACAGAAACAACACATAATAAACAAATCTTTTGCATGACAAGTAAGATGTCACGTTAATAATCCAGTTTAAAACCAGACTGCATTAATCTGAGCATTTACAAGACTATATGTTTATAATGCTAACATTCCTTTTGAGAGCCAGTCTGATGTGGGATTAAGGTGCTGGACTAGGTGTAGAGAGAATCTAGTCTTCCCTTAGGCACAGATGTCAACTAGAGACCTTGGGCAAGTCATTCTGTTTCAAACTTCATCAGGTCAAGCCCTACAATAAGCTGGCCAAAAATTGAAAACCCCTGTCACATCATGCATGGATAGCTTCACTCTAAGAACTAAGCAGGCATAATGAAAAATAAGTATATAAATAGAGGTCTTAGAAGATATGACAACTGAATTTGTAGGACCCAATTCTAAAGACTAACAAATGAAGAAAAAAAACTTTAGAGAAAAACCGGTGGTAAATTGGAGTAAGATGTGGCATTCACTCACAGAACCCTACATTATGGCTTCAAAGGAGCAACTTTGAAGTTTCTCTATGGAAAGTTGTAGTTCCCCCTTCCAACTGGTTGAAGCTGCAATGTTTCCCTTCACTTCATCAGAAGTGGCTACTACATAGGAGCAATGCTTGCACAAAAGGCATTTCTGTCAAAGGAAAGCAGTTAATCTAAGCAGTTTGGCTCTGATTTTGTAACGTGAGTAATTCACTACTCAGCTGAGTTGAGACACATGCAAATTATCTATTTGGGGGCAAACTGATGACAAATCTATAGCTCTCAACTCCAGTGATATTTTAAAAGTGTTAAAAATATCTTCAAAATAGACCCCTAACATTCTAGTTTCTGAAACCTCCAAAACAAGACCGATAGAAAGCTGTGTATAGGATAATAGGTATAAAAACAAAACAGCAGTCTTCTAATATGCAAGCTTGCTTAAAAAAAAGAAAACACTATATTTTTATATTCTTATCAAATTGTGACAAGCATACATATGTCCATTTTTAACTTACCTAGTGTTCCTCCCTGGCCGTGGCCAAAGTAATATAATCTATTTTGCTTTGTTTTCTGCAGAATGAATGCTATAGTTGCTGGGATATCATATATGGCCATTTCATGAAAACTGTTAACAAAGAGACACATGCACACAAACAAAAGTCAGTGATGATCCTGCTCACCTATCCTATCTTCTCTGGATCTTAGGACGGAATTGCAATTTCTCTCTACCTAAAGCCAGAGAAAGAGATGGGCTAGTATAAGGCACTCTGGAAAGTGAAGATCAGAGGTGGGTTTCAGCAGGTTCTTACCGGTTCTGGAGAACCGGTAGGGGAAATTTTGAGTAGCTCGGAGAACTGGTAGTAAAAATTCTGACTAGCCCCGCCCCCATCTATTGTCTGCCTCCCAAGTCCCAGCGGATTGGGAGGAAATGGGGATTTTGCAGTAACCTTCCCCTGGGGTGGGGTGGGAATAGAGATTTTACAGTATCCTTCCCCTGCCATGCCCACTAAGCCACGCCCAGAAATCCATGCCACACCCACCTAGCCACACCCACAGAACCGATAGTAAAAAAATTTGAAACCTACCAGAGTGAAGATGTCAGTAAAAGCCAGGCACTCAGTCAATCCTACCATGTTTCTCTCAAAATAAGACCCTATCTGGAATGTTGTGAGTAGGAACACAGAGGAGGAACCAGATTTCCAGCAGCAATGTTTATTTTAGATAAGGACTCAGTAAAACCAGCATGCAATTTCCGGCTAACAGCCCCTTTTAAAGGAAAACTGTCAGCCTTTAACCACTAACTTTAAAATATGTCCTGTATTTGCACAGCAGAAAGAAAAGCCTCTGCTCATGCCTGCGCAGACATAACACTGTCTTATGTTTTTTTGAAGCCTGAAATAAGTGCTTGGCCTTATTGCCATGCGCTCAAAATCCCGATTGGGCTTATTATCAGGGGATGTCTTATTTTGGGGGAAACAGGGTACACCCCAACAAAGGGTCTTGGAGCTAGGAGTCCTGCAACCATAACAGAGAGGTCATCCTCACAGCAGTGCAAAGTATTCAGCTGAAGCTTGGCAGATCAACTGATAAAATATGTTGGATTGTATCCAGGCCAAAAGATTGTGGCAGGAGAAAGAAACCAAAGCATTAACACTGGAGAAGCTAAAGACAAATTTTAGCTGTCTCATCCATAGGCTTGGATGAGACAAAGGCAATCTCATGGTGAAACATCATATAAACAGTGCTTACAATGGGACATGATTGTGCCTCATTTGTTTTTTTTTTTTTAATAAAAAGTTTTTATTGGTTAAAAATATACAATATTATAGTTTACAATATGTTGAATTTTCAATATCTTTATATAAAGATATTTCAGTTATTATTTTCTTTTTTTAATTTCTCACACAACAGACATTATTATCTTAAATCGAAACAAACAACCAGGTTATATAAAAATTATATAAACAAAAAAAAGTGTTATACAAAATACAATAAAAGAAGAGAGAGAAAGAAAAATGTCAATTAAAAAAACCTTAAACAATAGATTCCCCTCCTTTCTTCATTTCCTAGTTCTGGCTCTTAAAACCATGGTCTGGCCTCCCCCCCCCTCCCGGGCCGCAACAGCTCCGTCCGCCTCCGCTCCTTGATCATCTAATACTTCCCCCTCTTCGGCTCCTGTATCTTCTCCACCTAGGAAGGATTTATGTTGGTCAAGAAAAGCCTTAGCTTCCGTTACATTATTAATTTTCTTCTTACTGTCCTCCCAAAAAATCATCAAACCCTCCGGAATCAACCACCTAAAACCTACTCCCTTGAGGTACAGCTTATTTGATAAAAAATAATATTTTCTTCTTGATTCTCGTACCTGTCTGGGAATCTGCTTCAGGATGGTGATCTCCTTGCCCCTGTACACCAGCGCCCCCAGTCTTTGTTTTCTCAATATCTCATCTCTCAGTTCCCTTCTCACAAATTTAATATGAATCTCTCTTGGTAAATTATGTAAAATTGCAAATTGTGAGTTTACTCTGTACACCAAGTCCACATCCCTTCCAATAGACTCCAAATCTCTTTCTAAAAATTCACCCAACATTTTAACCATCACTTCTCTCAAATTTTCCTGGTCAAGTTGTTCCACGTTTTGGAACCTGAGAAAATAAGACATCTTATCCAATTGTAAAGTTAACATTGCATTTCCTCTCCCATCCTCCACCTTCTGGAGTGCCCGTACCTCCCCCTCCAGACCCCCCATCTTCTTCTTGTTTTGCTCTGCCAGCTGTTGAACATCATTTAAATCTTTTTTCATAAGTGTCATTTCAGATTTAATTTCAGATAATCCTTTTTGCACGTCATCTAACTTGTCCAACTTCTGATCCAATATCGCCAGTCTTTCCAAAATTTTTCCCATATCAGCTGCTGCTGATTTGTGGCCCTTAGCCATCTTAGATCAGTAGAAGATGAGAAATCAAAAGGCAAACCTCCAGAGAAGAAAGAGGGATTAGCAATCAGAGTAATTTTTCAACTATCCACCAGTGGGCGCTCACAGGAGCAACGAGTCCGAAGTATAGAGTAGGTCAAACAGGAAGCCAGAGGAGAATGTTGTCTTCAATCATAAATAAAGAAGCAGGAAGTCAGACTGCCGCCATTGCCTACCGGGAAGAGAGGCCACCAGACCTCTCCAAGAAACTCTGCCACAGCCATCCTCCAAGGAAAAGTCAGCAAGGTAAGGGGTTTCACTCCATCTCCTTCCACCTAGTTCTCTGCCACGGCACCTTTCCAGCTACAAGGGGGGGGGACTCCAAACCCCCCCTCTCGCCTCCAGGATGCCTGCTCCACTCTCCAATCAGTCAGTTCAGTCCGTTGTGCCTTCTTAGCTAGCACCGGTCCCCTTAGGCGCTGTGGCGCCTCCGCGGCCTCGAAAAAAAGCCGCCGATCGCCTCCCACCCCCTCTGGAGCCTCGGGCGCGCCAGCATCGGCCTCCCGGCCCCTGGAAGTGAGGCAGGGGACCCCTGGCGAGCCGCCCTCAAACGGCAAACGCCCCAATAATGGGGCGCTTGGCCCAAAGGCCTCCAGATGGGGGGGATCGGACTCTGGGGCCAGAGCTAGCCCGATCAGAGTCTGTCGCCAGCGGAACCGGAAGCAGAAAACCGATTGTGCCTCATTTGTGAAACATGGGAAATAGTATCTGCAGTTTGATGAGGGACTAACACACATATCTGATCCTTTAAAGAACTGCTTTCTAAACATTGTTTGCATTCTTTTTCTTCTTTTGTGTCCTCTTTGATAAATTCAGAGTGCCAAGATACTCATTATTACCTCACTTATCCTAAATTCAACTTCTTATATTTTTAAAATAACTTATTCTTGCAAAGAAGGATCTTAGAAAATTGCACTGCTCCTTTTATTCAGTGAATACCTGTGCAAACATTTTAAGTGGTCATGGAAAATAATAGTTATTTACAAAAAGTCTCCTCTTTCTTTCTTTTTTTTTTTTTATTTATTTGGAATGGTCTTATCTTAATTCTAATTCATGAAAAAAGAGGGAAACGAGTGAGAGAAAACCTCTGAAGAGGTAGGACATCAACAATCTAGTTTTAGCATGATTTCTGAGCCATCCTGTCAGCTGAAGTTATACTAGTTGTTATACTAGTTCAGTTCACAGTTAACTCTCATTATTATTTCATTGATTGATTGATTGATTTGTCCAACTTGTATGCCGTCTTTCTCCGAAGACTCAAGGCGGCTTACAATGCATTTAAAAACCATATATAAAAACATTAAAAATTAAAACATTAAAAACAATTAAAACCCATTCACACCATTCATGGCCGGATCTCGCCAGATCGCAACAGCGAGATCAACGGCCCCAGGCCTGCCGGAAAAGCCAGGTCTTCACCGCTTTTCGGAAGGCCAATAGGGTGGAGATGGTCCGGATCTCAGGAGGTAACTGGTTCCAGAGAGCTGGGGCGGCCACAGAGAAGGCCTTCTCCCACGGGCCCGCCAGCCGGCACTGTTTAGCTGATGGGACCCGGAGGAGACCAACTCTGTAGGATCTTACTGGTCACTGGGAGTTATGCAGTAGAAGGCGGTCTTGAAGATAACCTGGCCCTGAGCCATGTAGGGCTTTAAAGGTAATAACCAACACCTTGAATTGTGACCGGAGACCAATAGGGAGCCAGTGCACTCGCAGAGAATTGGTGTAATGTGGGTGTACCTAGGTGCACCCATGACAGCTCGCGCAGCTGCGTTCTGGACCAACTGTAGTCTCTGAACACTTTTCAAGGATAGCCCCATGTAGAGCGCTTTGATCTTGATTGTGAAAGAGAATGTTGCCCTAAAAAATATTATAGGTATTATTGTTGGAATACATTGTTGGAATGTATTTTATGCAACAGTCAACCAGTAGATAGTAGTGTTTATAGGTTTGCATGGTATATACTCTATGTCTTTTTGTTCTGAGAAAAGTTTCTGTTTCCTGTTAAAGCAGTAAAGCGTATGGTGACTGTGCACTTTGTTCTGTAGAGCTAACAATTATAGAAACTTTGTTGAAGGATAAGTTGGATTGATTTTCATCTAGTTCTGCTATTTGGTTTCTCAGTGCAGTATCAGGCCAGCAAGTAGACTGCAGGGGAAGATAGAGTTTCTCTGTCCTTTAGCATCATCCCAAAATAAACCTAAAATTCAGAATTAGTGTAGCCTTGAAGGCTTTAACTTGGCATATTGTTGTTGAACAAGGACCACCCTGGAATTTCATAGCTACCATGCTCCTGATTCAACCTATAAGTGAAGCAAATGTTCAATTTAGAATTTATTTCAAATTGAACTAAAGAGGGTGGCTTGCCTTTTGTTGCGGCAAAATTACCAACTGCTGAAATTGTGGGGATCTTAGGAGATCATTTTTTTCCTTTTGAAATAGAGGAAAAAATGTGACAAACAGGTTTTTATGTGGGAAGCCTGGTCATAACATGATACATCTTTGTTGAAGCATTTCAACTGACTGCCAGTTAAGATAGATAACATTTAAGAGATATAATGCCATAAACACTCCACTCCATAAACATTCAGATATTGCTTTCACCTGCTTGATTTCAAAATAGGTAGATGGAATATTGCTAGGTGGGACCAGAACTATAGAAAGCTATTTTGAACTTAGTTGCAGGCATCCTTTTTCTGTCATGGCAACTACACTTTGGAATGTTCTGTCTTCTGAAGTTCATTAGGCTCTTTTAAGCACCTGTCATAGACTTCACTTCTTCACTCAGGCTTAATGAATGTTAGATGACTGCTTTTGAATTTCTTTTCCTTTCCCTTCTTCATTTTTAATGTCTATGTTTCTATATTATTTTTAGCTTATTGTGTTTATTATGCATTGTATATTTTCCAAATCACTATGTAGTGCTTTCCTACATATTTTCCAAATCACTATGTAGTGCTTTGATGATATAATAACCCTGCTGAACATATGATATACACAAACTCCTTTAATTCTTGACAATTTGCACTTAAAATCTATATACAAATCTACATTTACATACAAAATCCTGTACTGGAATGTATATCATTTTAAAAGCAAAATTAATTTCTAATACTGAAAACTTTGATATTAGTTGTGCCACAAAAATCTCACATACATACCATGCTTTCAGTATATATTGTTCATAATTCCATAATTCAGTCAAATTGTTCACATAGATATATAAGTATGTATCTCCTTAACATTTACTATCCATTGTCCCTATGTATTCTCTCTTGAATGTACCTGAATTCCCAGAATTCTTGCTGGTCAATTGAAAATTTCTGGTGGCTTCTAGACCATGTGGTCCCTCTGATATTTACTATCCAGACATCATAGCCATCATCTGATAGAAAAAATCCCAGACTGTTGCTGGGAAGATTTGCAATCCAACATCTCCCTTCAAACAGCAAACCATGTACTAATAAAACAACTGGTTTAGGCTCTGGAAAAGAAATCATGACTTTATTACTAATTGCATATTAGCTATGTTGTATACAGTATATATCATCCCTGTTCGTCAAATTGTTGAGAACGAGGGAGTAGTAGAAATACAGGAGTAGGCTCTAACATCCTACATTCTATCTCCTCTCTGCTGCCACTATATACACAAAAGGGTTAAAGTTTTAATAACCGAAGACTACTCTGTCAAATAAATAAATATCAAGCTGTTTATATTTTTGTTAGCTGTACTGAGTGGTGTGTGTATGGTGGCTCTAATCCAGATATAACGATTAACTGGGAGTATGCTAGGTGCAGATTAAATTGAAAATTCCCTACAGTAATTTTCCAACCATCTATTGATATTGCCCCATATTTTTGGAGAAGCCTATGCAATATTTCTCAACAATTGTAAAAGCAGTTGAGTTTTGTGGATTTCTGAGTTTGGTTGTTTGTTTGCAGATGTTTTATTACTCAAGTAGGTAATATCATCAGTGCAAGTGGGTGTGGGGTTTGCTTCCTAATTATATGCAGTAGTTGCTCTGGCAATATCGGTAGAGATGTCATTTTTTTCTTGGTAATTTCTTGATTAGAGTATTGGTTTCTGCTTGATTGTTTGTCTGTTGTTAATTGCTGCTAACCTGGGTGTTGATTATGTGGCAAGGAATACACTAAGTATTAGTTTTAATAACTTCTACTGCAATTATCACTTCACATTTATAAATGCTCCCTTTGAAATATTACCTTATAGATATACCTGTCAGATGAAGAAAATGTCTTCCAGAAATAATTCTGTTTAACTTAAGATAATAGCCATCATCAGTCAGGACTTCATATTCTTCACTGGAATATCCCCAGTACTGGATAATTTGAGGCTGCAAATAAAATATTATCTTTGGCCAAAATAAGTTATATAGTCATTATTGTTCATTAGAGCAAGGACTCAAAAGATTTCTAGTTCCTATATTAGAATTATCAATGCCAAAACAAAGCCAACATCTTTGTGGCTTCACTTGTAATTTTATTGAGAGAACAATTCTAGAAGAATTACAAGATAGAAAGGGCAAAAATGATGAATATTGGGAGTATCACAACCAGTCTTGCTCTAGACATCAGAATCTTCACATCTGCTTTACTCTGTTACCATCAATCTGTGAAATTAGGCATTTTATGCCTAGAAAATCTATAGCCAGGGTTTCCCAACCCCCGGGCTGTGGCCCAGTACCTGGTTGTGGCCCGTTCAGAACTGAGCTGTGGAAGTGGCAGGCGAGCGTGTGCATGTGTGCAGCTCCAGCTGCATGAGCAGTGGGCAAGCACGTGCATGCACGAAGCTTCATTTGTGCAAGTGGCAGACGTGTGTGCCTGCCGCTCGCAAAATGGAGCTACACAGGTGCACATGCTCGCCCACCTCTCCTTCTCCCTTACCTACCCCTCCCACCACCAGTCCACAAAGCCCGAAAGGTTGTGGAATGCTGATCTGTACAATGCCAAAAATGGGACATCAAAGTACAAAATGCTTAATAGTTCACACATTTCCTAGGCATTTCCTAGGCATTTTATGCAATGCCAAAAGGCAGTTTGACAAAGTATAAAATACTCCTAATAAAATACCATTCTAGCCTTCTTTGTTGCAACAGGTAGGTCAATACTGGTCTTTTTCTCTCTCTCTCTCTCTTTTTTTATAGTAAGAAAGTCCTAAACTTTATTTTGCATTTCTTCCTTCATTTTCGTATTCGTCTTCAATAAAGGGTTAGCCTTCTCTGCTGCTGATTTCTTTTTTGGAACATTTTGCTCCCAGAGTTGAGGAAACATCCCCCCCCACACACACAATTTCTTGACCTTCCACAAAGGAATCAAAACTTGGTTCTGTAGCAATTATGGGGCTGGCTAGTCCCTTGAAAGCCCCATCCCACCTGTAATAATCAAACACTAAATGGTTATTTTAGGATTTTGTCCCCCTTTTGATGTTTAATTGTCATTATTCTACAAATCTGAAATTTTAAACCCTAATTTCATTTTTAATTTCTAATGTTATTTTTTTACACGTTGTTTTATTTCTTTTATATTATATTGTACACTCCCTCATCTCCTTGAGGGAGATGGGCAGTTTAGAAATATGAAATATAGCTAGATAAATAAGTGAAATTGTAAGCATGATTTTAGCGTGTGAATCCCATGTTCTGTTTTCAAAGGCATCCAGATAAACAACTTACAATCGTCATGAATTCTTGAGGATTCAAATGGCTTACAGATCCTTCTGAATTTTCAATCTGCTGGATTAAGCATGCTGTTACAAGAAACAGCCACATCCTAGCTCTGTATAGATTAAAAACAGAAAAGAAAAAAACATTGAAACTCTTCAAAAATATTTTTTAGATTGATAAGAGTAGTTGGTTCCCATTCATTTGAGCCAACCACAGTGGACAATTGACAGTATTTTTGGGTGAGGAGGAAGATGTGCACATACTGTTTTCCAAACTACAATTATTGTAATTGTTGTAGTGTGCTTTTGAAGTAAATAATTGATTTCTATTACATACAGTAGCCAAACTGAACAAATTATTATTTAGAGATAATAATTTACATTATTTACATTTAGAGACACATATTTTTGTATGCAGCTTCTTTGTTCCCTTTTTGATCTCCTTTTTATCCTCTTGGGTATTTTTTATACTCACTCCCTTAAGCTGAACAAAAGTTTCATTCAGGGTTTTCTTTTATAGCCCAGAAAAGAAGAATGAAAGAGAAAATTTCCTTCCTTCCTTCCTTCCTTCCTTCCTTCCTTCCTTCCTTCCTTCCTTCCTTCCTTCCTTCCACATCTCATAT